>JAVHJT010000038.1:0-129514 GCA_033030585.1 Hippophae rhamnoides
TTTTGGTAGGAAAAGCTAAGAAGTAGGGAACTCAAAGGAATAAGAAAGATTTAATTGACAAGACCATGCTTAAAATGATCAAATTGGAATCCTAATGGGCAAGAACGGAAAAGAACGTAATAAGTTGCGAAAAAACTATAAGTCGTCAGTAAGTAGTGTAAACGATGGAATTTGAGCTCAAAAAAGCTTAGCCCTAAACTTTAGGTATTTTATGGTTTTAGGTATCGAAACGAGCTTCGATTTGATATATCATAATAGTCATTTCGATGCAAGAATCAAAAGTTATTAAAGTTCAAAGTTGCAATACCAAATATAACATTCTTTTTGTTTGAAACTATGAACTACAGTTCCTCTCTTGTTTTTCCCAAGAAAATAGATAGGTCAAGCACAAAAAAGAAAGAAAAGTAAAAGATACAGAGAATTTAAAGTAAACTTTGAAATGAAATCACTCGAGGAAAACAATGACATCAAAATTGCCGGAAAACACAAGAGTGGAAGGACTAAATTTCTATCTTTTTTATCGATCTGTGACTTAAGAAAGCAGAAAACAAACAAAGGATAAATTGTTTTAAATTTAAAATTCAAATAATAGATATATGAAGATAGGTAAGATATATTCAGAAACAAAGGATATGATACAAAAACGATGCGGATCCTTTTGGTAGGAAAACCTAAGAAGTAGGGAACTCAAAGGAATAAGAAAGATTTAATTGACAAGACCATTCTCAAAATGATCCAATTGGAGTCCTAAAGGGAAAGAACGAAAAGAACTTAATAAGTTGCTAAAAAAACTATAAGATGTCGGTAAGTAGTTCAACGATGGAATTTGAGGTCAAAAAAGCTTAGCCCAAAACTTTAGGTATTTTATGGTTTTAGGTATCGAAACGAGCTTCGATTTGATATATCATAATAGTCATTTCGATGCAAGAATCAAAAGTTATTAAAGTTCAAAGTTGCAATACCAAATATAACATTCTTTTTGTTTGAAACTATGAACTACAGTTCCTCTCTTGTTTTTCCCAAGAAAATAGATAGGTCAAGCACAAAAAAGAAAGAAAGGTAAAAGATACAGAGAATTTAAAGTAAACTTTGAAATGAAATCACTCGAGGAAAACAATGACATCAAAATTGCGAGAAAACACAAGAGTGGAAGGACTAAATTTCTATCTTTTTTATCGATCTGTGACTTAAGAAAGCAGAAAACAAACAAAGGATAAATTGTTTTAAATTTAAAATTCAAATAATAGATATATGAAGATAGATAAGATATATTCAGAAACAAAGGATATGATACAAAAACGATGCGGATCCTTTTGGTAGGAAAACCTAAGAAGTAGGGAACTCAAAGGAATAAGAAAGATTTAATTGAGAAGACCATTCTTAAAATGATCAAATTGGAGTCCTAAAGGGCAGGAACGGTAAAGAACGTAATAAGTTGCGAAAAAACTATAAGTCATCCGTAAGTAGTGTAAACGATGGAATTTGAGCTCAAAAAAGCTTAGCCCTAAACTTTAGGTATTTTATGGTTTTAGGCATCGAAACGAGCTTCGATTTGATATATCATAATAGTCATTTCGATGCAAGAATCAAAAGTTATTAAAGTTCAAAGTTGCAAAAGCAAATATAACATTCTTTTTGTTTGAAACTGTGAACTACAGTTCCTCTCTTGTTTTTCCCAAGAAAATAGATAGGTCAAACACAAAAAAGAAAGAAAGGTAAAAGATACAGAGAATTTAAAGTAAACTTTGAAATGAAATCACTCGAGGAAAACAATGACATCAAAATTGCCAGAAAACACAAGAGTGGAAGGACTAAATTTCTATCTTTTTTATCGATCTGTGACTTAAGAAAGCAGAAAACAAACAAAGGATAAATTGTTTTAAATTTAAAATTCAAATAATAGATATATGAAGATAGATAAGATATATTCAGAAACAAAGGATATGATACAAAAACGATGCGGATCCTTTTGGTAGGAAAACCTAAGAAGTAGGGAACTCAAAGGAATAAGAAAGATTTAATTGACAAGACCATGCTTAAAATGATCAAATTGGAATCCTAATGGGCAAGAACGGAAAAGAACGTAATAAGTTGCGAAAAAACTATAAGTCGTCAGTAAGTAGTGTAAACGATGGAATTTGAGCTCAAAAAAGCTTAGCCCTAAACTTTAGGTATTTTATGGTTTTAGGTATCGAAACGAGCTTCGATTTGATATATCATAATAGTCATTTCGATGCAAGAATCAAAAGTTATTAAAGTTCAAAGTTGCAATACCAAATATAACATTCTTTTTGTTTGAAACTGTGAACTACAGTTCCTCTCTTGTTTTTCCCAAGAAAATAGATAGGTCAAACACAAAAAAGAAAGAAAAGTAAAAGATACAGAGAATTTAAAGTAAACTTTGAAATGAAATCACTCGAGGAAAACAATGACATCAAAATTGCCAGAAAACACAAGAGTGGAAGGACTAAATTTCTATCTTTTTTATCGATCTGTGACTTAAGAAAGCAGAAAACAAACAAAGGATAAATTGTTTTAAATTTAAAATTCAAATAATAGATATATGAAGATAGATAAGATATATTCAGAAACAAAGGATATGATACAAAAACGATGCGGATCCTTTTGGTAGGAAAACCTAAGAAGTAGGGAACTCAAAGGAATAAGAAAGATTTAATTGACAAGACCATGCTTAAAATGATCAAATTGGAATCCTAATGGGCAAGAACGGAAAAGAACGTAATAAGTTGCGAAAAAACTATAAGTCGTCAGTAAGTAGTGTAAACGATGGAATTTGAGCTCAAAAAAGCTTAGCCCTAAACTTTAGGTATTTTATGGTTTTAGGTATCGAAACGAGCTTCGATTTGATATATCATAATAGTCATTTCGATGCAAGAATCAAAAGTTATTAAAGTTCAAAGTTGCAATACCAAATATAACATTCTTTTTGTTTGAAACTATGAACTACAGTTCCTCTCTTGTTTTTCCCAAGAAAATAGATAGGTCAAGCACAAAAAAGAAAGAAAGGTAAAAGATACAGAGAATTTAAAGTAAACTTTGAAATGAAATCACTCGAGGAAAACAATGACATCAAAATTGCCAGAAAACACAAGAGTGGAAGGACTAAATTTCTATCTTTTTTATCGATCTGTGACTTAAGAAAGCAGAAAAC
Source organism: Hippophae rhamnoides (assembly GCA_033030585.1). Lineage (NCBI taxonomy): Eukaryota > Viridiplantae > Streptophyta > Magnoliopsida > Rosales > Elaeagnaceae > Hippophae > Hippophae rhamnoides. The sequence continues at coordinate 3,173 of JAVHJT010000038.1, forward strand.
AAACAAAGGATAAATTGTTTTAAATTTAAAATTCAAATAATAGATATATGAAGATAGATAAGATATATTCAGAAACAAAGGATATGATACAAAAACGATGCGGATCCTTTTGGTAGGAAAACCTAAGAAGTAGGGAACTCAAAGGAATAAGAAAGATTTAATTGACAAGACCATGCTTAAAATGATCAAATTGGAATCCTAAAGGGCAAGAACGGAAAAGAACGTAATAATTTTGAAAAAACTATATGTCGTTAGTAAGTAGTGTAAATAATGGAATTTGAGCTCAAAAAAGCTTAGCCCTAAACTTTAGGTATTTTATGGTTTTAGGTATCGAAACGAGCTTCGATTTGATATATCATAATAGTCATTTCGATGCAAGAATCAAAAGTTATTAAAGTTCAAAGTTGCAATACCAAATATAACATTCTTTTTGTTTGAAACTGTGAACTACAGTTCCTCTCTTGTTTTTCCCAAGAAAATAGATAGGTCAAACACAAAAAAGAAAGAAAAGTAAAAGATACAGAGAATTTAAAGTAAACTTTGAAATGAAATCACTCGAGGAAAACAATGACATCAAAATTGCCAAAAAACACAAGAGTGGAAGGACTAAATTTCTATCTTTTTTATCGATCTGTGACTTAAGAAAGCAAAAAAAAAAACAAAGGATAAATTGTTTTAAATTTAAAATTCAAATAATAGATATATGAAGATAGATAAGATATATTCAGAAACAAAGGATATGATACAAAAACGATGCGGATCCTTTTGGTAGGAAAACCTAAGAAGTAGGGAACTCAAAGGAATAAGAAAGATTTAATTGACAAGACCATGCTTAAAATGATCAAATTGGAATCCTAATGGGCAAGAACGGAAAAGAACGTAATAAGTTGCGAAAAAACTATAAGTCGTCAGTAAGTAGTGTAAACGATGGAATTTGAGCTCAAAAAAGCTTAGCCCTAAACTTTAGGTATTTTATGGTTTTAGGTATCGAAACGAGCTTCGATTTGATATATCATAATAGTCATTTCGATGCAAGAATCAAAAGTTATTAAAGTTCAAAGTTGCAATACCAAATATAACATTCTTTTTGTTTGAAACTATGAACTACAGTTCCTCTCTTGTTTTTCCCAAGAAAATAGATAGGTCAAGCACAAAAAAGAAAGAAAGGTAAAAGATACAGAGAATTTAAAGTAAACTTTGAAATGAAATCACTCGAGGAAAACAATGACATCAAAATTGCCAGAAAACACAAGAGTGGAAGGACTAAATTTCTATCTTTTTATCGATCTGTGACTTAAGAAAGCAGAAAACAAACAAAGGATAAATTGTTTTAAATTTAAAATTCAAATAATAGATATATGAAGATAGATAAGATATATTCAGAAACAAAGGATATGATACAAAAACGATGCGGATCCTTTTGGTAGGAAAACCTAAGAAGTAGGGAACTCAAAGGAATAAGAAAAGTTTAATTGACAAGACCATGCTTAAAATGATCAAATTGGAATCCTAAAGGGCAGGAACGGAAAAGAACGTAATAAGTTGCAAAAAACTATATGTCGTTAGTAAGTAGTGTAAATGATGGAATGTGAGCTCAAAAAAGCTTATCCCTAAACTTTAGGTATTTTTTGGTTTTAGGTATCGAAATGATCTTCGATTTGATATATCATAAAATCCATTTCGATGCGAGAATCAGAAGTTATTAAAGTTCAAAGTTGCAATACCAAATATAACATTCTTTTTGTTTGAAACTGTGAACTACAGTTCCTCTCTTGTTTTTCCCAAGAAAATAGATAGGTCAAACACAAAAAAGAAAGAAAAGTAAAAGATACAGAGAATTTAAAGTAAACTTTGAAATGAAATCACTCGAGGAAAACAATGACATCAAAATTTCCAGAAAACACAAGAGTGGAAGGACTAAATTTCTATCTTTTTTATCGATCTGTGACTTAAGAAAGCATAAAACAAACAAAGGATAAATTGTTTTAAATTTAAAATTCAAATAATAGATATATGAAGATAGATAAGATATATTCAGAAACAAAGGATATGATACAAAAACGATGCGGATCCTTTTGGTAGGAAAACCTAAGAAGTAGGGAACTCAAAGGAATAAGAAAGATTTAATTGACAAGACCATGCTTAAAATGATCCAATTGGAGTCCTAAAGGGAAAGAACGAAAAAGAACTTAATAAGTTGCGAAAAAACTATAAGATGTCGGTAAGTAGTGTAAACGATGGAATTTGAGCTCAAAAAAGCTTAGCCCTAAACTTTAGGTATTTTATGGTTTTAGGTATCGAAACGAGCTTTGATTTGATATATCATAATAGTCATTTCGATGCAAGAATCAAACTTATTAAAGTTCAAAATTGCAATACCAAATATAAAATTCTTTTTGTTTGAAACTATGAACTACAGTTCCTCTCTTGTTTTCCCAAGAAAATAGATAGGTCAAGCACAAAAAAGAAATAAAGGTAGAAGATACAGAGAATTTAAAGTAAACTTTCAAATGAAATCACTCGAGGAAAACAATGACATCAAAATTGCCCGAAAACACAAGAGTGGAAGGATTAAATTTCTATCTTTTTTATCGATCTGTGACTTAAGAAAGCCGAAAACAAAAAAAGGATAAATTATTTTAAATTTAAAATTCAAATAATAGATATATGAAGATAGTTAAGATATATTCAGAAACCAAGGATATGATACAAAAACGATGCGGATCCTTTTGGTAGGAAAACCTAAGAAGTAGGGAACTCAAAGGAATAAGAAAGTTTGAATTGACAAGACCATGCTTAAAATGATCAAATTGGAATCCTAAAGGGCAAGAACGGAAAAGAACGTAATAAGTTGCAAAAAAACTATAAGTCGTTAGTAAGTAGTGTAAACGATGGAATTTGAGCTCAAAAAAGCTTAGCCCTAATCTTTAGTTATTTTATGGATTTAGGTATCGAAACGAGCTTCGATTTGATATATCATAATAGTCATTTCGATGCAAGAATCAAAAGTTATTGAAGTTCAAAGTTGCAATACCAAATATAACATTCTTTTTGTTTGAAACTATGAACTACAGTTCCTCTCTTTTTTTCCCAAGAAAATAGATAGGTCAAGCACAAAAAAGAAATAAAGGTAAAAGATACAGAGAATTTAAAGTAAACTTTGAAATGAAATCACTCGAGGAAAACAATGACATCAAAATTGTGAGAAAACACAAGAGTGGAAGGACTAAATTTCTATCTTTTTTATCGATCTGTGACTTAAGAAAGCAGAAAACAAACAAAGGATAAATTGTTTTAAATTTAAAATTCAAATAATAGATATATGAAGATAGATAAGATATATTCAGAAACAAAGGATATGATACAAAAACGATGCGGATCCTTTTGGTAGGAAAAGCTAAGAAGTAGGGAACTCAAAGGAATAAGAAAGATTTAATTGGCAAGACCATCCTTAAAATGATCAAATTAGAATCCTAATGGGCAAGAACGGAAAAGAACGTAATAAGTTGCGAAAAAACTATAAGTCGTCAGTAAGTAGTGTAAACGATGGAATTTGAGCTCAAAAAAGCTTAGCCCTAAACTTTAGGTATTTATTGGTTTTAGGTATCGAAACGAGCTTCGATTTGATATATCATAATAGTCATTTCGATGCAAGAATCAAAAGTTATTAAAGTTCAAAGTTGCAATACCAAATATAACATTCTTTTTGTTTGAATCTATGAACTACAGTTCCTCTCTTGTTTTTCCCAAGAAAATAGATAGGTCAAGCACAAAAAAGAAAGAAAAGTAGAAGATACAGAGTATTTAAAGTAAACTTTGAAATGAAATCACTCGAGGAAAACAATGACAACAAAATTGCCAGAAAACACAAGAGTGGAAGGACTAAATTTCTATCTTTTTTATCGATCTGTGACTTAAGAAAGCAGAAAACAAACAAAGGATAAATTATTTTAAATTTAAAATTCAAATAATAGATATATGAAGATAGATAAGATATATTCAGAAACAAAGGATATGATACAAAAACGATGCGGATCCTTTTGGTAGGAAAACCTAAGAAGTAGGGAACTCAAAGGAATAAGAAAAGTTTAATTGACAAGACCATGCTTAAAATGATCAAATTGGAATCCTAATGGGCAAGAACGGAAAAGAACGTAATAAGTTGCGAAAAAACTATAAGTCGTTAGTAAGTAGTGTAAACGATGGAATTTGAGCTCAAAAAAGCTTATCCCTAAACTTTAGGTATTTTATGGTTTTAGGTATCGAAACGAGCTTCGATTTGATATATCATAATAGCCATTTCGATGCAACAATCAGAAGTTATTAAAGTTCAAAGTTGCAATACCAAATATAACATTCTTTTTGTTTGAATCTGTGAACTACAGTTCCCCTCTTGTTTTTCCCAAGAAAATAGATAGGTCAAGCACAAAAAAGAAAGAAAGATAAAAGATACATTGAATTTAAGGTAAACTTTGAAATGAAATCACTCGAGGAAACCAATGACATCAAAATTGCCAGAAAACACAAGAGTGGAAAGACTAAATTTCTATCTTTTTTATCGATCTGTGACTTAAGAAAGCAGAAACAAAGCATAGGATAAATTGTTTTAAATTTAAAATTCAAATAATAGATATATGAAGATAGATAAGATATATTCAGAAACAAAGGATATGATACAAAAACGATGCGGATCCTTTTGGTAGGAAAACCTAAGAAGTAGGGAACTCAACGGAATAAGAAACATTTAATTGACAAGACCATGCTTAAAATGATCAAATTGGAATCCTAAAGGGCAAGAACGAAAAAGAACGTAATAAGTTGCGAAAAAACTATAAGTCGTCAGTAAGTAGTGTAAACGATGGAATTTGAGCTCAAAAAAGCTTAGCCCTAAACTTTAGGTATTTTATGGTTTTAGGCATCGAAACGAGCTTCGATTTGATATATCATAATAGTCATTTCGATGCAAGAATCAAAAGTTATTAAAGTTCAAAGTTGCAATACCAAATATAACATTCTTTTTGTTTGAAACTATGAACTACAGTTCCTCTCTTGTTTTTCCCAAGAAAATAGATAGGTCAAGCACAAAAAAGAAAGAAAGGTAGAAGATACAGAGAATTTAAAGTAAACTTTGAAATGAAATCACTCGAGGAAAACAATGACATCAAAATTGCCAGAAAACACAAGAGTGGAAGGACTAAATTTCTATCTTTTTTATCGATCTGTGACTTAAGAAAGCAGAAAACAAACAAAGGATAAATTGTTTTAAATTTAAAATTCAAATAATAGATATATGAAGATAGATAAGATATATTCATAAACAAAGGATATGATACAAAAACGATGCGGATCCTTTTGGTAGGAAAACCTAAGAAGTAGGGAACTCAAAGGAATAAGAAAGATTTAATTGACAAGACCATGCTTAAAATGATCAAATTGGAATCCTAAAGGGAAAGAACGAAAAAGAACTTAATAAGTTGCGAAAAAAACTATAAGTCGTCGGTAAGTAGTGTAAACGATGGAATTTGAGCTCAAAAAAGCTTAGCCCTAAACTTTAGGTATTTTATGGTTTTAGGTATCGAAACGAGCTTCGATTTGATATATCATAATAGTCATTTCGATGCAAGAATCAAAAGTTATTAAAGTTCAAAGTTGCAATACCAAATATAACATTCTTTTTGTTTGAAACTGTGAACTACAGTTCCTCTCTTGTTTTTCCCAAGAAAATAGATAGGTCAAACACAAAAAAGAAAGAAAAGTAAAAGATACAGAGAATTTAAAGTAAACTTTGAAATGAAATCACTCGAGGAAAACAATGACATCAAAATTGCCAGAAAACACAAGAGTGGAAGGACTAAATTTCTATCTTTTTTATCGATCTGTGACTTAAGAAAGCGTAAAACAATCAAAGGACAAATTGTTTTAAATTTAAAATTCAAATAATAGATATATGAAGATAGATAAGATATATTCAGAAACAAAGGATATGATACAAAAACGATGCGGATCCTTTTGGTAGGAAAACCTAAGAAGTAGGGAACTCAAAGGAATAAGAAAGATTTAATTGACAAGACCATGCTTAAAATGATCAAATTGGAATCCTAAAGGGCAAGAACGGAAAAGAACGTAATAAGTTGCAAAAAAACTATAAGTCGTCAGTAAGTAGTGTAAACGATGGAATTTGAGCTCAAAAAAGCTTAGCCCTAAACTTTAGGTATTTTATGGTTTTAGGTATCGAAACGAGCTTCGATTTGATATATCATAATAGTCATTTCGATGCAAGAATCAAAAGTTATTAAAGTTCAAAGTTGCAATACCAAATATAACATTCTTTTTGTTTGAAACTGTGAACTACAGTTCCTCTCTTGTTTTTCCCAAGAAAATAGATAGGTCAAACACAAAAAAGAAAGAAAAGTAAAAGATACAGAGAATTTAAAGTAAACTTTGAAATGAAATCACTCGAGGAAAACAATGACATCAAAATTGCCAGAAAACACAAGAGTGGAAGGACTAAATTTCTATATTTTTATCGATCTGTGACTTAAGAAAGCGGAAACAAAGCATAGGATAAATTGTTTGAAATTTAAAATTCAAATAATAGATATATGAAGATAGATAAGATATATTCAGAAACAAAGGATATGATACAAAAACGATGCGGATCCTTTTGCTAGGAAAACCTAAGAAGTAGGGAACTCAAAGGAATAAGAAAGATTTAATTGACAAGACCATGCTTAAAATGATCAAATTGGAATCCTAAAGGGCAAGAACGGAAAAGAACGTAATAAGTTGCAAAAAAACTATAAGTCGTCAGTAAGTAGTGTAAACGATGGAATTTGAGCTCAAAAAAGCTTAGCCCTAAACTTTAGGTATTTTATGGTTTTAGGTATCGAAACGAGCTTCGATTTGATATATCATAATAGTCATTTCGATGCAAGAATCAAAAGTTATTAAAGTTCAAAGTTGCAATACCAAATATAACATTCTTTTTGTTTGAAACTGTGAACTACAGTTCCTCTCTTGTTTTTCCCAAGAAAATAGATAGGTCAAACACAAAAAAGAAAGAAAAGTAAAAGATACAGAGAATTTAAAGTAAACTTTGAAATGAAATCACTCGAGGAAAACAATGACATCAAAATTGCCAGAAAACACAAGAGTGGAAGGACTAAATTTCTATCTTTTTTATCGATCTGTGACTTAAGAAAGCAGAAAACAAACAAAGGATAAATTGTTTTAAATTTAAAATTCAAATAATAGATATATGAAGATAGATAAGATATATTCAGAAACAAAGGATATGATACAAAAACGATGCGGATCCTTTTGGTAGGAAAACCTAAGAAGTAGGGAACTCAAAGGAATAAGAAAGATTTAATTGACAAGACCATGCTTAAAATGATCAAATTGGAATCCTAAAGGGCAAGAAAGGAAAAGAACGTAATAAGTTGCAAAAAAACTATAAGTCGTCAGTAAGTAGTGTAAACGATGGAATTTGATCTCAAAAAATCTTAGCCCTAAACTTTCGTTATTTTATGGTTTTAGGTATCGAAACGAGCTTCGATTTGATATATCATAATTTTCATTTCGATGCAAGAATCAAAAGTTAATAAAGTTCAAAATTACAATACCAAATATAACCTTCTTTTTGTTTGAAACTGTGAACTGCAGTTCCTCTCTTGTTTTTCCCAAGAAATTAGATAGGTCAAACACAAAAAAGAAAGAAAAGTAAAAGATACAGAGAATTTAAAGTAAACTTTGAAATGAAAACACTCGAGGAAAACAATGACATCAAAATTGCCAGAAAACACAAGAGTGGAAGGACTAAATTTCTATCTTTTTTATCGATCTGTGACTTAAGAAAGCAGAAAACAATCAAAGAATAAATTGTTTTAAATTTAAAATTCAAATAATAGATATATGAAGATAGATAAGATATATTCAGAAACAAAGGATATGATACAAAAACGATGCGGATCCTTTTGCTAGGAAAACCTAAGAAGTAGGGAACTCAAAGGAATAAGAAAGATTTAATTGACAAGACCATGCTTAAAATGATCAAATTGGAATCCTAATGGGCAAGAACGGAAAAGAACGTAATAAGTTACAAAAAACTATAAGTCGTTAGTAAGTAGTGTAAATGATGGAATTTGAGCTCAAAAAAGCTTATCCCTAAACTTTAGGTATTTTATGGTTTTAGGTATCGAAACGAGCTTCGATTTGATATATCATAATAGTCATTTCGATGCAAGAATCAAAAGTTATTAAAGTTCAAAGTTGCAATACCAAATATAACATTCTTTTTGTTTGAAACTGTGAACTACAGTTCCTCTCTTGTTTTTCCCAAGAAAATAGATAGGTCAAACACAAAAAAGAAAGAAAAGTAAAAGATACAGAGAATTTAAAGTAAACTTTGAAATGAAATCACTCGAGGAAAACAATGACATCAAAATTGCCAGAAAACACAAGAGTGGAAGGACTAAATTTCTATCTTTTTTATCGATCTGTGACTTAAGAAAGCAGAAAACAAACAAAGGATAAATTGTTTTAAATTTAAAATTCAAATAATAGATATATGAAGATAGATAAGATATATTCAGAAACAAAGGATATGATACAAAAACGATGCGGATCCTTTTGGTAGGAAAACCTAAGAAGTAGGGAACTCAAAGGAATAAGAAAGATTTAATTGACAAGACCATGCTTAAAATGATCCAATTGGAGTCCTAAAGGGAAAGAACGAAAAAGAACTTAATAAGTTGCGAAAAAAACTATAAGATGTCGGTAAGTAGTGTAAACGATGGAATTTGAGCTCAAAAAAGCTTAGCCCTAAACTTTAGGTATTTTATGGTTTTAGGTATCGAAACGAGCTTTGATTTGATATATCATAATAGTCATTTCGATGCAAGAATCAAAAGTTATTAAAGTTCAAAGTTGCAATACCAAATATAACATTCTTTTTGTTTGAAACTGTGAACTACAGTTCCTCTCTTGTTTTTCCCAAGAAAATAGATAGGTCAAACACAAAAAAGAAAGAAAAGTAAAAGATACAGAGAATTTAAAGTAAACTTTGAAATGAGAACACTCGAGGAAAACAATGACATCAAAATTGCCAGAAAACACAAGAGTGGAAGGACTAAATTTCTATCTTTTTTATCGATCTGTGACTTAAGAAAGCAAAAAAACAAACAAAGGATAAATTATTTTAAATTTAAAATTCAAATAATAGATATATGAAGATAGATAAGATATATTCAGAAACAAAGGATATGATACAAAAACGATGCGGATCCTTTTGCTAGGAAAACCTAAGAAGTAGGGAACTCAAAGGAATAAGAAAGATTTAATTGACAAGACCATGCTTAAAATGATCAAATTGGAATCCTAAAGGGCAAGAACGAAAAAGAACGTAATAAGTTGCAAAAAAACTATAAGTCGTCAGTAAGTAGTGTAAACGATGGAATTTGAGCTCAAAAAAGCTTAGCCCTAAACTTTAGGTATTTTATGGTTTTAGGTATCGAAACGAGCTTTGATTTGATATATCATAATAGTCATTTCGATGCAAGAATCAAAAGTTATTAAAGTTCAAAGTTGCAATACCAAATATAACATTCTTTTTGTTTGAAACTGTGAACTACAGTTCCTCTCTTGTTTTTCCAAAGAAAATAGATAGGTCAAACACAAAAAAGAAAGAAAGGTAAAAGATAGAGAGAATTTAAAGTAAACTTTGAAATAATATCGATCGAGGAAAACAATGACATCAAAATTGCTAGAAAACACAAGAGTGGAAGGACTAAATTTCTATCTTTTTTATCGATCTGTGACTTAAGAAAGCAGAAAACAAACAAAGGATAAATTGTTTTAAATTTAAAATTCAAATAATAGATATATGAAGATAGATAAGATATATTCAGAAACAAAGGATATGATACAAAAACGATGCGGATCCTTTTGCTAGGAAAACCTAAGAAGTAGGGAACTCAAAGGAATAAGAAAGATTTAATTGACAAGACCATGCTTAAAATGATCAAATTGGAATCCTAAAGGGCAAGAACGGAAAAGAACGTAATAAGTTGCAAAAAAACTATAAGTCGTAAATAAGTAGTGTAAACGATGGAATTTGAGTACAAAAAAGCTTAGTCCTAAACTTTTGGTATTTTATGGTTTTAGGTATCGAAACGAGCTTCGATTGGATATATCATAATAGTCATTTCGAAGCAAGCATCAAAAGTTATTAAAGTTCAAAATTACAATACCAAATATAACCTTCTTTTTGTTTGAAACTGTGAACTAAAGTTCCTCTCTTGTTTTTCCCAAGAAAATAGATAGGTCAAACACAAAAAAGAAAGAAAAGTAAAAGATACAGAGAATTTAAAGTAAACTTTGAAATGAAATCACTCGAGGAAAACAATGACATCAAAATTGCTAGAAAACACAAGAGTGGAAGGACTAAATTTCTATCTTTTTTATCGATCTGTGACTTAAGAAAGCAGAAAACAAACAAAGGATAAATTGTTTTAAATTTAAAATTCAAATAATAGATATATGAAGATAGATAAGATATATTCAGAAACAAAGGATATGATACAAAAACGATGCGGATCCTTTTGCTAGGAAAACCTAAGAAGTAGGGAACTCAAAGGAATAAGAAAGATTTAATTGACAAGACCATGCTTAAAATGATCAAATTGGAATCCTAAAGGGCAAGAACGGAAAAGAACGTAATAAGTTGCAAAAAAACTATAAGTCGTCAGTAAGTAGTGTAAACGATGGAATTTGAGCTCAAAAAAGCTTAGCCCTAAACTTTAGGTATTTTATGGTTTTAGGTATCGAAACGAGCTTCGATTTGATATATCATAATAGTCATTTCGATGCAAGAATCAAAAGTTATTAAAGTTCAAAGTTGCAATACCAAATATAACATTCTTTTTGTTTGAAACTGTGAACTACAGTTCCTCTCTTGTTTTTCCCAAGAAAATAGATAGGTCAAACACAAAAAAGAAAGAAAGGTAAAAGATACAGAGAATTTAAAGTAAACTTTGAAATGAAATCACTCGAGGAAAACAATGACATCAAAATTGCCAGAAAACACAAGAGTGGAAGGACTAAATTTCTATCTTTTTTATCGATCTGTGACTTAAGAAAGCGGAAAACAAACAAAGGATAAATTATTTTAAATTTAAAATTCAAATAATAGATATATGAAGATAGATAAGATATATTCAGAAACAAAGGATATGATACAAAAACGATGCGGATCCTTTTGGTAGGAAAACCTAAGAAGTAGGGAACTCAAAGGAATAAGAAAGATTTAATTGACAAGACCATGCTTAAAATGATCAAATTGGAATCCTAATGGGCAAGAACGGAAAAGAACGTAATAAGTTGCGAAAAAACTATAAGTCGTCAGTAAGTAGTGTAAACGATGGAATTTGAGCTCAAAAAAGCTTAGCCCTAAACTTTAGGTATTTTATGGTTTTAGGTATCGAAACGAGCTTCGATTTGATATATCATAATAGTCATTTCGATGCAAGAATCAAAAGTTATTAAAGTTCAAAGTTGCAATACCAAATATAACATTCTTTTTGTTTGAAACTGTGAACTACAGTTCCTCTCTTGTTTTTCCCAAGAAAATAGATAGGTCAAGCACAAAAAAGAAAGAAAGGTAAAAGATACAGAGAATTTAAAGTAAACTTTGAAATGAAATCACTCGAGGAAAACAATGACATCAAAATTGCCAGAAAACACAAGAGTGGAAGGACTAAATTTCTATCTTTTTTATCGATCTGTGACTTAAGAAAGCGGAAAACAAACAAAGGATAAATTATTTTAAATTTAAAATTCAAATAATAGATATATGAAGATAGATAAGATATATTCAGAAACAAAGGATATGATACAAAAACGATGCGGATCCTTTTGGTAGGAAAACCTAAGAAGTAGGGAACTCAAAGGAATAAGAAAGATTTAATTGACAAGACCATGCTTAAAATGATCAAATTGGAATCCTAAAGGGCAAGAACGAAAAAGAACGTAATAAGTTGCGAAAAAACTATAAGTCGTCAGTAAGTAGTGTAAACGATGGAATTTGAGCTCAAAAAAGCTTAGCCCAAAACTTTCGGTATTTTATGGTTTTAGGTATCGAAACGAGCTTCGATTTGATATATCATAATTGTCATTTGGATGCAAGAATCAAAAGTTATTAAAGTTCAAAGTTGCAATACCAAATATAACATTCTTTTTGTTTGAAATTGTGAACTGCAGTTCCTCTCTTGTTTTTCCCAAGAAAATAGATAGGTCAAGCACAAAAAAGAAAGAAAGGTAAAAGATACATAGAATTTAAAGTAAACTTTGAAATGAAATCACTCGAGGAAAACAATGACATCAAAATTGCTAGAAAACACAAGAGTGGAAGGACTAAATTTCTATCTTTTTTATCGATCTGGGAATTAAGAAAGCAGAAAACAAACAAAGAATAAATTGTTTTAAATTTAAAATTCAAATAATAGATATATGAAGATAGATAAGATATATTCAGAAACAAAGGATATGATACAAAAACGATGCGGATCCTTTTGGTAGGAAAACCTAAGAAGTAGGGAACTCAAAGGAATAAGAAAAGTTTAATTGACAAGACCATGCTTGAAATGATCAAATTGGAATCCTAATGGGCAAGAACGGAAAAGAACGTAATAAGTTACAAAAAACTATAAGTCGTTAGTAAGTAGTGTAAATGATGGAATTTAAGCTCAAAAAAGCTTATCCCTAAACTTTAGGTATTTTTTGGTTTTACGTATCGAAACGAGCTTCGATTTGATATATCATAATAGCCATTTCGATGCAAGAATCAAAAGTTATTAAAGTTCAAAGTTGCAATACCAAATATAACATTCTTTTTGTTTGAATCTGTGAACTATAGTTCCTCTCTTGTTTTTCCCAAGAAAATAGATAGGTCAAACACAAAAAAGAAAGAAAAGTAAAAGATACAGAGAATTTAAAGTAAACTTTGAAATGAAATCACTCGAGGAAAACAATGACATCAAAATTGCCAGAAAACACAAGAGTGGAAGGACTAAATTTCTATCTTTTTTATCGATCTGTGACTTAAGAAAGCAGAAAACAAACAAAGGATAAATTGTTTTAAATTTAAAATTCAAATAATAGATATATGAAGATAGATAAGATATATTCAGAAACAAAGGATATGATACAAAAACGATGCGGATCCTTTTGGTAGGAAAACCTAAGAAGTAGGGAACTCAAAGGAATAAGAAAGATTTAATTGACAAGACCATGCTTAAAATGATCAAATTGGAATCCTAAAGGGGAAGAACGGAAAAGAACGTAATAAGTTGCAAAAAAACTATATGTCTTCAGTAAGTAGTGTAAACGATGGAATTTGAGCTCAAAAAAGCTTAGGCCTAAACTTTAGGTATTTTATGGTTTTAGGTATCGAAACGAGCTTCGATTTGATATATCATAATAGTCATTTCGATGCAAGAATCAAAAGTTATTAAAGTTCAAAGTTGCAATACCAAATATAACATTCTTTTTGTTTGAAACTGTGAACTACAGTTCCTCTCTTGTTTTTCCCAAGAAAATAGATAGGTCAAACACAAAAAAGAAAGAAAAGTAAAAGATACAGAGAATTTAAAGTAAACTTTGAAATGAAATCACTCGAGGAAAACAATGACATCAAAATTGCCAGAAAACACAAGAGTGGAAGGACTAAATTTCTATCTTTTTTATCGATCTGTGACTTAAGAAAGCCGAAAACAAACAAAGGATAAATTGTTTTAAATTTAAAATTCAAATAATAGATATATGAAGATAGATAAGATATATTCAGAAACAAAGGATATGATACAAAAACGATGCGGATCCTTTTGGTAGGAAAACCTAAGAAGTAGGGAACTCAAAGGAATAAGAAAGATTTAATTGACAAGACCATGCTTAAAATGATCCAATTGGAGTCCTAAATGGGAAAGAACGAAAAAGAACTTAATAAGTCGCGAAAAAACTATAAGACGTCGGTAAGTAGTGTAAACGATGGAATTTGAGCTCAAAAAAGCTTAGCCCTAAACTTTAGGTATTTTGTGGTTTTAGGTATCGAAACGAGCTTCGATTTGATATATCATAATAGTCATTTCGATGCAAGAATCAAAAGTTATTAAAGTTCAAAGTTGCAATACCAAATATAACATTCTTTTTGTTTGAAATTGTGAACTACAGTTCCTCTCTTGTTTTGCCCAAGAAAATAGATAGGTCAAGCACAAAAAAGAAAGAAAGGTAAAAGATACAGAGAATTTAAAGTAAACTTTGAAATGAAATCACTCGAGGAAAACAATGACATCAAAATTGCGAGAAAACACAAGAGTGGAAGGACTAAATTTCTATCTTTTTTATCGATCTGTGACTTAAGAAAGCAGAAAACAAACAAAGGATAAATTGTTTTAAATTTAAAATTCAAATAATAGATATATGAAGATAGATAAGATATATTCAGAAACAAAGGATATGATACAAAAACGATGCGGATCCTTTTGGTAGGAAAACCTAAGAAGTAGGGAACTCAAAGGAATAAGAAAGATTTAATTGACAAGACCATGCTTAAAATGATCAAATTGGAATCCTAATGGGCAAGAACGGAAAAGAACGTAATAAGTTGCGAAAAAACTATAAGTCGTCAGTAAGTAGTGTAAACGATGGAATTTGAGCTCAAAAAAGCTTAGCCCTAAACTTTAGGTATTTTATGGTTTTAGGTATCGAAACGAGCTTCGATTTGATATATCATAATAGTCATTTCGATGCAAGAATCAAAAGTTATTAAAGTTCAAAGTTGCAATACCAAATATAACATTCTTTTTGTTTGAAACTGTGAACTACAGTTCCTCTCTTGTTTTTCCCAAGAAAATAGATAGGTCAAGCACAAAAAAGAAAGAAAGGTAAAAGATACAGAGAATTTAAAGTAAACTTTGAAATGAAATCACTCGAGGAAAACAATGACATCAAAATTGCCAGAAAACACAAGAGTGGAAGGACTAAATTTCTATCTTTTTTATCGATCTGTGACTTAAGAAAGCGGAAAACAAACAAAGGATAAATTATTTTAAATTTAAAATTCAAATAATAGATATATGAAGATAGATAAGATATATTCAGAAACAAAGGATATGATACAAAAACGATGCGGATCCTTTTGGTAGGAAAACCTAAGAAGTAGGGAACTCAAAGGAATAAGAAAGATTTAATTGACAAGACCATGCTTAAAATGATCAAATTGGAATCCTAATGGGCAAGAACGGAAAAGAACGTAATAAGTTGCGAAAAAACTATAAGTCGTCAGTAAGTAGTGTAAACGATGGAATTTGAGCTCAAAAAAGCTTAGCCCTAAACTTTAGGTATTTTATGGTTTTAGGTATCGAAACGAGCTTCGATTTGATATATCATAATAGTCATTTCGATGCAAGAATCAAAAGTTATTAAAGTTCAAAGTTGCAATACCAAATATAACATTCTTTTTGTTTGAAACTGTGAACTACAGTTCCTCTCTTGTTTTTCCCAAGAAAATAGATAGGTCAAGCACAAAAAAGAAAGAAAGGTAAAAGATACAGAGAATTTAAAGTAAACTTTGAAATGAAATCACTCGAGGAAAACAATGACATCAAAATTGCAAAAAAGCACAAGAGTGGAAGGACTAAATTTCTATCTTTTTTATCGATCTGTGACTTAAGAAAGCAGAAAACAAACAAAGGATAAATTGTTTTAAATTTAAAATTCAAATAATAGATATATGAAGATAGATAAGATATATTCAGAAACAAAGGATATGATACAAAAACGATGCGGATCCTTTTGGTAGGAAAACCTAAGAAGTAGGGAACTCAAAGGAATAAGAAAGATTTAATTGACAAGACCATGCTTAAAATGATAAAATTGGAGTCCTAAAGGGCAGGAACGAAAAAGAACATAATAAGTTGCGAAAAAACTATAAGTCGTCGGTAAGTAGTGTAAACGATGGAATTTGTGGTCAAAAAAGCTTAGCCTTAAACTTTAGGTAATTTATGGTTTTAGGCATCGAAACGAGATTCGATTTGATATATCATAATAGTCATTTCGATGCAAGAATCAAAAGTTATTAAAGTTCAAAGTTGCAATACCAAATATAACATTCTTTTTGTTTGAAACTGTGAACTACTGTTCCTCTCTTGTTTTCCCAAGAAAATAGATAGGTCAAACACAAAATAGAAAGAAAAGTAAAAGATACAGAGAATTTAAAGTAAACTTTGAAATGAAATCACTCGAGGAAAACAATGACAACAAAATTTCCAGAAAACACAAGAGTGGAAGGACTAAATTTCTATATTTTTATCGATCTGTGACTTAAGAAAGCGGAAAACAAAAAAAGGATAAATTATTTTAAATTTAAAATTCAAATAATAGATATATGAAGATAGATAAGATATATTCAGAAACAAAGGATATGATACAAAAACGATGCGGATCCTTTTGGTAGGAAAACCTAAGAAGTAGGGAACTCAAAGGAATAAGAAAGATTTAATTGACAAGACCATGCTTAAAATGATCAAATTGGAATCCTAAAGGGCAAGAACGGAAAAGAACGTAATAAGTTGCGAAAAAACTATAAGTCGTCAATAAGTAGTGTAAACGATGGAATTTGAGCTCAAAAAAGCTTAGCCCTAAACTTTCGGTATTTTATTGTTTTAGGTATCGAAACGAGCTTCGATTTGATATATCATAATAGTCATTTCGATGCAAGAATCAAAAGTTATTAAAGTTCAAAGTTGCAATACCAAATATAACATTCTTTTTGTTTGAAACTGTGAATTACAGTTCCTCTCTTGTTTTTCCCAAGAAAATAGATTGGTCAAGCACAAAAAAGAAAGAAATGTAAAAGATACAGAGAATTTAATGTAAACTTTGTAATGAAATCACTCGAGGAAAACAATGACATCAAAATTGCGAGAAAACACAAGAGTGGAAGGACTAAATTTCTATCTTTTTTATCGATCTGTGACTTAAGAAAGCAGAAAACAAACAAAGGATAAATTGTTTTAAATTTAAAATTCAAATAATAGATATATGAAGATAGATAAGATATATTCAGAAACAAAGGATATGATACAAAAACGATGCGGATCCTTTTGGTAGGAAAACCTAAGAAGTAGGGAACTCAAAGGAATAAGAAAGATTTAATTGACAAGACCATGCTTAAAATGATCAAATTGGAATCCTAAAGGGCAAGAACGGTAAAGAACATAATAAGTTGCGAAAAAACTATAAGTCGTCGGTAAGTAGTGTAAACGATGGAATTTGTGGTCAAAAAAGCTTAGCCTTAAACTTTAGGTAATTTATGGTTTTAGGTATCGAAACGAGCTTCGATTTGATATATCATAATAGTCATTTCGATGCAAGAATCAAAAG
This sequence comes from Hippophae rhamnoides, assembly GCA_033030585.1. NCBI lineage: Eukaryota > Viridiplantae > Streptophyta > Magnoliopsida > Rosales > Elaeagnaceae > Hippophae > Hippophae rhamnoides. The sequence continues at coordinate 20,612 of JAVHJT010000038.1, forward strand.
TTATTAAAGTTCAAAGTTGCAATACCAAATATAACATTCTTTTTGTTTGAAACTGTGAACTACAGTTCCTCTCTTGTTTTTCCCAAGAAAATAGATAGGTCAAACACAAAAAAGAAAGAAAGGTAAAAGATACAGAGAATTTAAAGTAAACTTTGAAATGAAATCACTCGAGGAAAACAATGACAACAAAATTGCCAGAAAACACAAGAGTGGAAGGACTAAATTTCTATCTTTTTTATCGATCTGTGACTTAAGAAAGTAGAAAACAAACAAAGGATAAATTATTTTAAATTTAAAATTCAAATAATAGATATATGAAGATAGATAAGATATATTCAGAAACAAAGGATATGATACAAAAACGATGCGGATCCTTTTGGTAGGAAAACCTAAGAAGTAGGGAACTCAAAGGAATAAGAAAGATTTAATTGACAAGACCATGCTTAAAATGATCAAGATGGATCCTAAAGGGAAAGAACGGAAAAGAACTTAATAACTTGCGAAAAAAGTTTAAGTCGTCATTAAGTAGTATAAACGATGGAATTTGAGCTCAAAAAGCTTAGCCCTAAACTTTAGGTATTCTACGGTTTTAGGTATCGAAACGAGCTTCGATTTGATATATCATAATAGTCATTTCGATGCAAGAATCAAAAGTTATTAAAGTTCAAAGTTGCAATACCAAATATAACATTCTTTTTGTTTGAAACTGTGAACTACAGTTCCTCTCTTGTTTTTCCAAAGAAAATAGATAGGTCAAACACAAAAAAGAAAGAAAAGTAAAAGATACAGAGAATTTAAAGTAAACTTTGAAATAAAATCGATCGAGGCAAACAATAACATCAAAATTGCCAGAAAACACAAGAGGGGAAGGACTAAATTTCTATCTTTTTTATCGATTTGTGACTTAAGAAAGCAGAAAACAAACAAATAATAAATTGTTTTAAATTTAAAATTCAAATAATAGATATATAAAGATAGATAAGATATATTCAGAAACAAAGGAAATGATACAAAAACGATGCGGATCCTGTTAGTAGGAAAACCTAAGAAGTAGGGAACTCAAAGGAATAAGAAAGATTTAATTGAGAAGACCATTCTTAAAATGATCAAATTGGAATCCTAAAGGGCAGGAACGGTAAAGAACGTAATAAGTTGCGAAAAACTATAAGTCATCGGTAAGTAGTGTAAACGATGGAATTTGAGCTCAAAAAAGCTTAGCCTAAACTTTTGGTATTATATGGTTTTAGGTATCGAAACGAGCTTCGATTTGATATATCATAATAGTCATTTCGATGAAAGAATCAAAAGTTATTAAAGTTCAAAGTTGCAAAAGCAAATATAACATTCTTTTTGTTTGAAACTGTGAACTACAGTTCCTCTGTTGTTTTTCCCAAGAAAAAGATAAGTGAAACACAAAAAAGAAAGAAAGGTAAAAGATACCGAGAATTTAAAGTAAACTTTGAAATGAAATCACTCGAGGAAAACAATGACATCAAAATTGCCAGAAAACACAAGAGTGGAAGGACTAAATTTCTATCTTTTTTATGGATCTGTGACTTAAGAAAGCAGAAAAAACAAACAAAGGATAAATTGTTTTAAATTTAAAATTCAAATAATAGATATATGAAGATAGATAAGATATATTCAGAAACAAAGGATATGATACAAAAACGATACGGATGCTTTTGGTAAAAAAACCTAAGAAGTAGGGAACTCAAAGGATTAAGAAAGATTTAATTGACAAGACCATGCTTAAAATGATCCAATTGGAGTCCTAAAGGGAAAGAACGAAAAAGAACTTAATAAGTTGCGAAAAAACTATAAGTCGTCGGTAGTAGTGTAAAATATGGAATTTGAGCTCAAAAAAGCTTAGCCTAAACTTTTGGTATTATATGGTTTTAGGTAGCGAAAGAAGCTTCGATTTGATTTATTATAATAGTCATTTTGATGCAAGAATCAAAAGTTATTAAAGTTCAAAGTTGCAAAAGCAAATATAACATTCTTTTTGTTTGAAACTGTGAACTACAGTTCCTCTCTCGTTTTTCCAAAGAAAATAGATAGGTCAAACACAAAAAAGAAAGAAAAGTAAAAGATACAGAGAATTTAAAGTAAACTTTGAAATAAAATCGATCGAGGCAAACAATAACATCAAAATTGCCAGAAAACACAAGAGGGGAAGGACTAAATTTCTATCTTTTTTATCGATTTGTGACTTAAGAAAGCAGAAAACAAACAAAGGATAAATTGTTTTAAATTTAAAATTCAAATAATAGATATATGAAGATAGATAAGATATATTCAGAAACAAAGGATATGATACAAAAACGATGCGGATCCTTTTAGTAGGAAAACCTAAGAAGTAGGGAACTCAAAGGAATAAGAAAGATTTAATTGACAAGACCATGCTTAAAATGATCAAATTGGAATCCTAAAGGGCAAGAACGGTAAAGAACGTAATAAGTTGCGAAAAAACTATAAGTCGTCAGTAAGTAGTGTAAACGATGGAATTTGAGCTCAAAAAAGCTTAGCCCTAAACTTTAGGTATTTTATGGTTTTAGGTATCGAAACGAGCTTCGATTTGATATATCATAATAGTCATTTCGATGCAAGAATCAAAAGTTATTAAAGTTCAAAGTTGCAATACCAAATATAACATTCTTTTTGTTTGAAACTGTGAACTACAGTTCCTCTCTTGTTTTTCCCAAGAAAATAGATAGGTCAAACACAAAAAAGAAAGAAAAGTAAAAGATACAGAGAATTTAAAGTAAACTTTGAAATGAAATCACTCGAGGAAAACAATGACATCAAAATTGCCAGAAAACACAAGAGTGGAAGGACTAAATTTCTATCTTTTTTATCGATCTGTGACTTAAGAAAGCAGAAAACAAACAAAGGATAAATTGTTTTAAATTTAAAATTCAAATAATAGATATATGAAGATAGATAAGATATATTCAGAAACAAAGGATATGATACAAAAACGATGCGGATCCTTTTGGTAGGAAAACCTAAGAAGTAGGGAACTCAAAGGAATAAGAAAGATTTAATTGACAAGACCATGCTTAAAATGATCAAATTGGAATCCTAAAGGGCAAGAACGGAAAAGAACGTAATAAGTTGCGAAAAAACTATAAGTCGTCAGTAAGTAGTGTAAACGATGGAATTTGAGCTCAAAAAAGCTTAGCCCTAAACTTTAGGTATTTTATGGTTTTAGGTATCGAAACGAGCTTCGATTTGATATATCATAATAGCCATTTCGATGCAACAATCAGAAGTTATTAAAGTTCAAAGTTGCAATACCAAATATAACATTCTTTTTGTTTGAATCTGTGAACTACAGTTCCTCTCTTGTTTTTCCCAAGAAAATAGATAGGTCAAGCACAAAAAAGAAAGAAAAGTAGAAGATACAGAGAATTTAAAGTAAACTTTGAAATGAAATCACTCGAGGAAAACAATGACATCAAAATTGCCAAAAAACACAAGAGTGGAAGGATTAAATTTCTATCTTTTTTATCGATCTGTGACTTAAGAAAGCGGAAAACAAACAAAGGATAAATTGTTTTAAATTTAAAATTCAAATAATAGATATATGAAGATAGATAAGATATATTCAGAAACAAAGGATATGATACAAAAACGATGCGGATCCTTTTGGTAGGAAAACCTAAGAAGTAGGGAACTCAAAGGAATAAGAAAGATTTAATTGACAAGACCATGCTTAAAATGATCAAATTGGAATCCTAAAGGGCAAGAACGGAAAAGAACGTAATAAGTTGCAAAAAAAACTATAAGTCGTTAATAAGTAGTATAAACGATGGAATTTGAGCTCAAAAAAGCTTATCCCTAAACTTTCGGTATTTTATGGTTTTAGGTATCGAAACGAGCTTCGATTTGATATATCATAATAGTCATTTCGATGCAAGAATCAAAAGTTATTAAAGTTCAAAGTTGCAATACCAAATATAACATTCTTTTTGTTTGAAACTGTGAACTACAGTTCCTCTCTTGTTTTTCCCAAGAAAATAGATAGGTCAAACACAAAAAAGAAAGAAAAGTAAAAGATACAGAGAATTTAAAGTAAACTTTGAAATGAAATCACTCGCGGAATAAAATGACATCAAAATTGCCAGAAACACAAGAGTGGAAGGACTAAATTTCTATCTTTTTTATCGATCTGTGACTTAAGAAAGCAGAAAACAAACAAAGGATAAATTGTTTTAAATTTAAAATTCAAATAATAGATATATGAAGATAGATAAGATATATTCAGAAACAAAGGATATGATACAAAAACGATGCGGATCCTTTTGGTAGGAAAACCTAAGAAGTAGGGAACTCAAAGGAATAAGAAAGATTTAATTGACAAGACCATGCTTAAAATGATCAAATTGGAATCCTAATGGGCAAGAACGGAAAAGAACGTAATAAGTTGCGAAAAAACTATAAGTCGTCAGTAAGTAGTGTAAACGATGGAATTTGAGCTCAAAAAAGCTTAGCCCTAAACTTTAGGTATTTTATGGTTTTAGGTATCGAAACGAGCTTCGATTTGATATATCATAATAGCCATTTCGATGCAAGAATCAAAAGTTATTAAAGTTCAAAGTTGCAATACCAAATATAACATTCTTTTTGTTTGAATCTGTGAACTACAGTTCCTCTCTTGTTTTTCCCAAGAAAATAGATAGGTCAAGCACAAAAAAGAAAGAAAAGTAGAAGATACAGAGTATTTAAAGTAAACTTTGAAATGAAATCACTCGAGGAAAACAATGACATCAAAATTGCCAGAAAACACAAGAGTGGAAGGACTAAATTTCTATCTTTTTTATCGATCTGTGACTTAAGAAAGCAGAAAACAATCAAAGAATAAATTGTTTTAAATTTAAAATTCAAATAATAGATATATGAAGATAGATAAGATACATTCAGAAACAAAGGATATGATATAAAAACGATGCGGATCCTTTTGCTAGGAAAACCTAAGAAGTAGGAAACTCAAAGGAAAAAGAAAGATTTAATTGACAAGACCATGCTTAAAATGATCAAATGGGAATCCTAAAGGGCAAGAAAGGAAAAGAACGTAATAAGTTGCAAAAAAACTATAAGTCGTCAGTAAGTAGTGTAAACGATGGAATTTGATCTCAAAAAATCTTAGCCCTAAACTTTCGTTATTTTATGGTTTTAGGTATCGAAACGAGCTTCGATTTGATATATCATAATTTTCATTTCGATGCAAGAATCAAAAGTTAATAAAGTTCAAAATTACAATACCAAATATAACCTTCTTTTTGTTTGAAATTGTGAACTGCAGTTCCTCTCTTGTTGTTCCCAAGAAAATAGATAGGTTAAGCACAAAAAAGAAAGAAAGGTAAAAGATACATAGAATTAAAAGTAAACTTTGAAATGAAATCACTCGAGGAAAACAATGACATCAAAATTTGAAAGAAAACATAAGAGGGGAAGGACTAAATTTCTATCTTTTTTTACGATCCGTGACTTAAGAAAGCAAAAAACAATCAAAGGACAAATTGTTTTAAATTTAAAATTCAAATAATAGATATATGAAGATAGATAAGATATATTCAGAAAAAGAGGATATGATACAAAAACGATGCGGATCCTTTTGGTAGTAAAACCTAAGAAGTAGGGAACTCAAAGGAATAAGAAAGTTTGAATTGATAAGACCATGCTTAAAATGATCAAATTGGAATCCTAAAGGGCAAAAACGGAAAAGAACGTAATAAATTGCAAAAAAACTATAAGTCGTCAGTAAGAAGTGTAAACAATGGAATTTGAGCTCAAAAAATGCTTAGCCTTAAACTTTGGTATTTTATGGTTTTAGGTATTGAAACGAGCTTCGATTTGATATATCAAAATTGTCATTTCGATACAAGAATCAAAAGTTATTAAAGTTCAAAAGTGCAATACCAAATATAACATTTTTTTGTTTGAAACTGTGAATAAAGTTCCTCTCTTGTTTTTCCCCAGAAAATAGATAGGTCAAACACAAAAAAGAAAGAAAAGTAAAAGATACAGAGAATTTAAAGTAAACTTTGAAATAAAATCACTCGAGGAAAACAATGACATCAAATTTGAAAGAAAACATAAGAGGGGAAGGACTAAATTTCTATCTTTTTTATCGATCTGTGACTTAAGAAAGCAGAAAACAAACAAAGGATAAATTGTTTTAAATTTAAAATTCAAATAATAGATATATGAAGATAGATAAGATATATTCAGAAACAAAGGATATGATACAAAAACGATGCGGATCCTTTTGGTAGGAAAACCTAAGAAGTAGGGAACTCAAAGGAAGAAGATAGATTTAATTGACAAGACCATGCTTAAAATGATCAAATTGGAATCCTAAAGGGGAAGAACGGAAAAGAACGTAATAAGTTGCAAAAAAATATAAGTCGTCAGTAAGTAGTGTAAACGATGGAATTTGAGCTCAAAAAAGCTTAGCCCTAAACTTTCGTTATTTTATGGTTTTAGGTATTGAAACGAGCTTCGATTTGATATATCAAAATTGTCATTTCGATACAAGAATCAAAAGTTATTAAAGTTCAAAAGTGCAATACCAAATATAACATTTTTTTGTTTGAAACTGTAAAGTTCCTCTCTTGTTTTTCCCCAGAAAATATATAGGTCAAACACAAAAAGAAAGAAAAGTTAAAGATAGAGAGAATTTAAAGTAAACTTTGAAATAAAATCACTCGAGGAAAACAATGACATCAAAATTGCCAGAAAACACAAGAGTGGAAGGACTAAATTTCTATCTTTTTTATCAATCTGTGACTCAAGAAAGCAGAAACAAATCAAAGGATAAATTGTTTTAAATTTAAAATTCAAATAATAGATATATGAAGATAGATAAGATATATTCAGAAACAAAGGATATGATACAAAAACGATGCGGATCCTTTTGGTAGGAAAACCTAAGAAGTAGTGAACTCAAAGGAATAAGAAAGATTTAATTGACAAGACGAGGCTTAAAATGATCAAATGGGAATCCTAAAGGGCAAGAACGGAAAAGAACGTAATAAGTTGCGAAAAATATATAAGTCGTCATTAAGTAGTGTAAATGATGGAATTTGAGCTCAAAAAAGCTTATCCCTAAATTTTGGTATATTATGGTTTTAGGTATCGAAACGAGCTTCTCTTTGATACATCATAATAGTCATTTCGATGCAAGAATCAAAAGTTATTAAAGTTCAAAGTTGCAATACCAAATATATCATTCTTTTTGTTTGAAACTGTGAACTACTATTCCTCTCTTGTTTTTCCCAAGAAAATAGATAGGTCAAACACAAAAAAGAAAGAAAAGTAAAAGATACAGAGAATTTAAAGTAAACTTTGAAAGGAAATCACTCGAGGAAAACAATGACCTCAAAATTGCTAGAAAACACAAGAGTGGAAGGACTAAATTTCTATCTTTTTTATCGATCTGTGACTAAAGACAGTCGAAAACAAACAAAGGATAAATTGTTTTAAATTTAAAATTCAAATAATAGATATATGAAGATAGATAAGATATATTCAGAAACAAAGGATATGATACAAAAACGATGCGGATCCTTTTAGTAGGAAAACCTAAGAAGTAGGGAACTCAAAGGAATAAGAAAGATTTAATTGACAAGACCATGCTTAAAATGATCAAATTGGAATCCTAAAGGGCAGGAACGGTAAAGAACGTAATAAGTTGCGAAAACTATAAGTCGTCGGTAAGTAGTGTAAACGATGGAATTTGAGCTCAAAAAAGCTTAGCCCTAAACTTTAGGTATTTTATGGTTTTAGGTATCGAAACGAGCTTCGATTTGATATATCATAATAGTCATTTCGATGCAAGAATCAAAAGTTAATAAAGTTCAAAATTACAATACCAAATATAACCTTCTTTTTGTTTGAAACTGTGAACTGCAGTTCCTCTCTTGTTTTTCCCAAGAAATTAGATAGGTCAAACACAAAAAAGAAAGAAAAGTAAAAGATACAGAGAATTTAAAGTAAACTTTGAAATGAAAACACTCGAGGAAAACAATGACATCAAAATTGCCAGAAAACACAAGACTGAAAGGACTAAATTTCTATCTTTTTTATGGATCTGTGACTTAAGAAAGCAGAAACAAAGCATAGGATAAATTGTTTTAAATTTAAAATTCAAATAATAGATATATGAAGATAGATAAGATACATTCAGAAACAAAGGATATGATATAAAAACGATGCGGATTCTTTTGCTAGGAAAACCTAAGAAGTAGGGAACTCAAAGCAAAAAAAAAAGATTTAATTGACAAGACCATGCTTAAAATGATCAAATGGGAATCCTAAAGGGCAAGAAAGGAAAAGAACGTAATAAGTTGCAAAAAAACTATAAGTCGTCAGTAAGTAGTGTAAACGATGGAATATGAGCTCAAAAAACCTTAACCCTACACTTTCGGTATTTTATGGTTTTAGGTATCGAAAGAAGATTCGATTTGATATATCATAATAGACATTTCGATGCAAGAATCAAAAGTTATTAAAGTTCAAAGTTGCAATACCAAATAAAACATTCTTTTTGTTTGAAACTGTGAACTACAGTTCCTCTTTTGTTTTTCCCAAGAAAATAGATAGGTCAAGCACAAAAAAGAAAGAAAGGTAAAAGATACAGAGAATTTAAAGTAAAATTGGAAATGAAATCACTCGAGGAAAACAATGACATCCAAATTGCTAGAAAACACAAGAGTGGAAGGACTAAATTTCTATCTTTTTTTCAATATGTGACTTAAGAGAGCATAAAACAAACAAAGGATAAATTTTTTTAAATTTAAAATTCAAATAATAGATATATGAAGATACATAAGATATATTCAGAAACAAAGGATATGACACAAAAACGATACGGATCCTTTTAGTTGGAAAACCTAAGAAGTAGGGAACTCAAAGGAATAAGAAAGATTTAATTGACAAGACCATGCTTAAAATGATCAAATTGGAATCCTAAAGGGCAAGAACGGTAAAGAACGTAATAAGTTGCGAAAAAACTATAAGTCGTCGGTAGTAGTGTAAAATATGGAATTTGAGCTCAAAAAAGCTTAGCCTAAACTTTTGGTATTATATGGTTTTAGGTATCGAAACGAGCTTCGATTTGATATATTATAATAGTCATTTCGATGAAAGAATCAAAAGTTATTAAAGTTCAAAGTTGCAAAAGCAAATATAACATTCTTTTTGTTTGAAACTGTGAACTACAGTTCCTCTCTTGTTTTTCCAAAGAAAATAGATAGGTCAAACACAAAAAAGAAAGAAAAGTAAAAGATACAGAGAATTTAAAGTAAACTTTGAAATGAAATCACTCGAGGAAAACAATGACATCAAAATTGCGAGAAAACACAAGAGTGGAAGGACTAAATTTCTATCTTTTTTATCGATCTGTGACTTAAGAAAGCAGAAAACAAACAAAGGATAAATTGTTTTAAATTTAAAATTCAAATAATAGATATATGAAGATAGATAAGATATATTCAGAAACAAAGGATATGATACAAAAACGATGCGGATCCTTTTGGTAGGAAAACCTAAGAAGTAGGGAACTCAAAGGAATAAGAAAGATTTAATTGACAAGACCATGCTTAAAATGATCAAATTGGAATCCTAAAGGGCAAGAACGGAAAAGAACGTAATAAGTTGCGAAAAAACTATAAGTCGTCAATAAGTAGTGTAAACGATGGAATTTGAGCTCAAAAAAGCTTAGCCCTAAACTTTCGGTATTTTATGGTTTTAGGTATCGAAACGAGCTTCGATTTGATATATCATAATAGTCATTTCGATGCAAGAATCAAAAGTTATTAAAGTTCAAAGTTGCAATACCAAATATAACATTCTTTTTGTTTGAAACTGTGAATTAAAGTTCCTCTCTTGTTTTTCCCAAGAAAATAGATTGGTCAAGCACAAAAAAGAAAGAAATGTAAAAGATACAGAGAATTTAATGTAAACTTTGTAATGAAATCACTCGAGGAAAACAATGACATCAAAATTGCGAGAAAACACAAGAGTGGAAGGACTAAATTTCTATCTTTTTTATCGATCTGTGACTTAAGAAAGCAGAAAAAACAAACAAAGGATAAATTGTTTTAAATTTAAAATTCAAATAATAGATATATGAAGATAGATAAGATATATTCAGAAACAAAGGATATGATACAAAAACGATGCAGATCCTTTTGGTAGGAAAACCTAAGAAGTAGTGAACTCAACGGAATAAGAAAGATTTAATTGACTAGACCATGCTTAAAATGATCAAATTGGAATCCTAATGGGCAAGAACGGAAAAGAACGTAATAAGATGTGGAAAAATTATAAGTCGTCAATAAGTAGTGTAAACGATGGAATTTGAGCTCAAAAAAGCTTAGCCCTAAACTTTCGGTATTTTATGGTTTTAGGTATTGAAAGGAGCTTCGATTTGATATATCATAATAGTCATTTCGATGCAAGAATCAAAGTTATTAAAGTTCATAGTTGCAATACCAAATATAACATTCTTTTTCTTTGAAATTGTGAACTGCAGTTCCTCTCTTGTTGTTCCCAAGAAAATAGATAGGTTACGCACAAAAAAGAAAGAAAGGTAAAAGATACATAGAATTAAAAGTAAACTTTGAAATGAAATCACTCGAGGAAAACAATGACATCAAAATTGCCAGAAAACACAAGAGTGGAAGGACTAAATTTCTATCTTTTTTATCGATCTGTGACTTAAGAAAGCAAAAAAACAAACAAAGGATAAATTTTTTTAAATTTAAAATTCAAATAATAGATATATGAAGATAGATAAGATATATTCAGAAACAAAGGATATGATACAAAAACGATGCGGATCCTTTTGCTAGGAAAACCTAAGAAGTAGGGAACTCAAAGGAATAAGAAAGACTTAATTGACAAGACCATGCTTAAAATGATCAAATTGGAATCCTAAAGGGCAAGAACGAAAAAGAACGTAATAAGTTGCGAAAAAACTATAAGTCGTCAATAAGTGGTGTAAACGATGGAATTTGAGCTCAAAAAAGCTTAGCCCAAAACTTTCAGAATTTTATTGTTTTAGGTATCGAAACGAGCTTCGATTTGATATATCATAATTGTCATTTGGATGCAAGAATCAAAAGTTATTAAAGTTCAAAGTTGCAATACCAAATATAACATTCTTTTTGTTTGAATTTGTGAACTGCAGTTCCTCTCTTGTTTTTCCCAAGAAAATAGATAGGTCAAACACAAAAAAGAAAGAAAAGTAAAAGATACAGAGAATTTAAAGTAAACTTTGAAATGAAATCACTCGAGGAAAACAATGACATCAAAATTGCCAGAAAACACAAGAGTGGAAGGACTAAATTTCTATCTTTTTTATCGATCTGTGACTTAAGAAAGCAGAAAACAAACAAAGGATAAATTGTTTTAAATTTAAAATTCAAATAATAGATATATGAAGATAGATAAGATATATTCAGAAACAAAGGATATGATACAAAAACGATGCGGATCCTTTTGGTAGGAAAACCTAAGAAGTAGGGAACTCAAAGGAATAAGAAAGATTTAATTGACAAGACCATGCTTAAAATGATCAAATTGGAATCCTAAAGGGCAAGAACGGAAAAGAACGTAATAAGTTGCAAAAAAAACTATAAGTCGTCAGTAGGTGGAGTAAACGATGGAATTTGAGCTCAAAAAAGCTTAGCCCTAAACTTTCGGTATTTTATGGTTTTAGGTATCGAAACGAGCTTCGATTTGATATATCATAATAGTCATTTCGATGCAAGAATCAAAAGTTATTAAAGTTCAAAGTTGCAATACCAAATATAACATTCTTTTTGTTTGAAACTATGAACTACAGTTCCTCTCTTTTTTTTTCCCCAGAAAATAGATAGGTCAAACACAAAAAAGAAAGAAAAGTAAAAGATACAAAGAATTTAAAGTAATCTTTGAAATAAAATCGATCGGGGCAAATAATGACATCAAAATTGCCAGAAAACACAAGAGTGGAAGGACTAAATTTCTATCTTTTTTTCAATATGTGACTTAAGAGAGCATAAAACAAACAAAGGATAAATTTTTTTAAATTTAAAATTCAAATAATAGATATATGAAGATACATAAGATATATTCAGAAACAAAGGATATGACACAAAAACGATACGGATCCTTTTAGTTGGAAAACCTAAGAAGTAGGGAACTCAACGAAATAAGAAAGATTTAATTGACAAGACCATGCTTAAAATGATCAAATTGGAATCCTAAAGGGCAAGAACGGAAAAGAACGTAATAAGTTGCGAAAAAACTATAAGTCGTCAGTAAGTAGTGTAAATGATGGAATTTGAGCTCAAAAAAGCTTAGCCCTAAACTTTCGGTATTTTATGGTTTTAGGTATCGAAACGAGCTTCGATTTGATATATCATAATAGTCATTTCGATGCAAGAATCAAAAGTTATTAAAGTTCAAAGTTGCAATACCAAATATAACATTCTTTTTGTTTGAAACTGTGAACTACAGTTCCTCTCTTGTTTTTCCCAAGAAAATAGATAGGTCAAACACAAAAAAGAAAGAAAAGTAAAAGATACAGAGAATTTAAAGTAAACTTTGAAATGAAATCACTCGAGGAAAACAATGACATCAAAATTGCCAGAAAACACAAGAGTGGAAGGACTAAATTTCTATCTTTTTTATCGATCTGTGACTTAAGAAAGCAGAAAACAAACAAAGGATAAATTGTTTTAAATTTAAAATTCAAATAATAGATATATGAAGATAGATAAGATATATTCAGAAACAAAGGATATGATACAAAAACGATGCGGATCCTTTTGGTAGGAAAACCTAAGAAGTAGGGAACTCAAAGGAATAAGAAAGATTTAATTGACAAGACCATGCTTAAAATGATCAAATTGGAATCCTAAAGGGCAGGAACGGTAAAGAACGTAATAAGTTGCGAAAAACTATAAGTCGTCGGTAAGTAGTGTAAACGATGGAATTTGAGCTCAAAAAAGCTTAGCCTAAACTTTTGGTATTATATGGTTTTAGGTATCGAAACGAGCTTCGATTTGATATATCATAATAGTCATTTCGATGAAAGAATCAAAAGTTATTAAAGTTCAAAGTTGCAATACCAAATATAACATTCTTTTTGTTTGAAACTGTGAACTACAGTTCCTCTCTTGTTTTTCCCAAGAAAATAGATAGGTCAAACACAAAAAAGAAAGAAAAGTAAAAGATACAGAGAATTTAAAGTAAACTTTGAAATGAAATCACTCGAGGAAAACAATGACATCAAAATTGCCAGAAAACACAAGAGTGGAAGGACTAAATTTCTATCTTTTTTATCGATCTGTGACTTAAGAAAGCAGAAAACAAACAAAGGATAAATTGTTTTAAATTTAAAATTCAAATAATAGATATATGAAGATAGATAAGATACATTCAGAAACAAAGGATATGATACAAAAACGATGCGGATCCTTTTGCTAGGAAAACCTAAGAAGTAGGGAACTGAGAGGAATAAGAAAGATTTAATTGATAAGACCGTGGTTAAAATGATCAAATGGGAATCTTAAAGGGAAAGAACGGAAAAGAACGTAATAAGTTGCAAAAAAACTATAAGTCGTCAGTAAGTAGTGTAAACGATGGAATTTGAGCTCAAAAAAGCTTAGCCCTAAACTTTCGGTATTTTATGGTTTTAGGTATCGAAACGAGCTTCGATTGGATATATCATAATTGTCATTTCGAAGCAAGCATCAAAAGTTATTAAAGTTCAAAGTTACAATACCAAATATAACATTCTTTTTGTTTAAAACTGTGAACTAAAGTTCCTCTCTTGTTTTTCCCCAGAAAATAGATAGGTCAAACACAAAAAAGAAAGAAAAGTAAAAGATACAGAGAATTTAAAGTAAACTTTGAAATGAAATCACTCGAGGAAAACAATGACATCAAAATTGCCAGAAAACACAAGAGTGGAAGGACTAAATTTCTATCTTTTTTATCGATCTATGACTTAAAAAAGCGGAAAACAAAATAAGGATAAATTATTTAAAATTTAAAATTCAAATAATAGATATTTGAATATAGATAAGATATATTCAGAAACAAAGGATATGATACAAAAACGATGCGGATCCTTTTGGTAGGAAAACCTAAGAAGTAGGGAACTGGGAGGAATAAGAAAGATTTAATTGACAAGACCGTGCTTAAAATGATCAAATGGGAATCCTAATAGGCAAGAACGGAAAAGAACGTAATAAGTTGAGAAAAAACTATAAGTCGTCAGTAAGTAGTGTAAACGATGGAATTTGAGCTCAAAAAAGCTTAGCCCTAAACTTTAGGTATTTTATGGTTTTAGGTATCGAAACGAGCTTCGATTTGATATATCATAATAGTCATTTCGATGCAAGAATCAAAAGTTATTAAAGTTCAAAGTTGCAATACCAAATATAACATTCTTTTTGTTTGAAACTGTGAACTACAGTTCCTCTCTTGTTTTTCCCAAGAAAATAGATAGGTCAAGCACAAAAAAGAAAGAAAGGTAAAAGATACAGAGAATTTAAAGTAAACTTTGAAATGAAATCACTCGAGGAAAACAATGACAACAAAATTTCCCGAAAACACAAGAGTGGAAGGACTAAATTTCTATCTTTTTTATCGATCTATGACTTAAAATAGCGGAAAACAAAATAAGGTTAAATTATTTAAAATTTAAAATTCAAATAATAGATATATGAATTAGATAAGATATATTCAGAAACAAAGGATATGATACAAAAACGATGCGGATCCTTTTGGTATGAAAACCTAAGAAGTAAGGAACTCAAAGGAATAAGAAAGATTTAATTGACAAGACCATGCTTAAAATGATCAAATTGGAATCCTAAAGGGCAAGAACGAAAAAGAACGTAATAAGTTGCGAAAAAACTATAAGTCGTCAGTAAGTAGTGAAAAAGAAGGAATTTGAGCTCAAAAAAGCTTATCCCTAAACTATCGGTATTTTATGGTTTTAGGTATCGAAACGAGCTTCGATTTGATATATCATAATAGTCATTTCGATGCAAGAATCAAAAGTTATTAAAGTTCAAAGTTGCAATACCAAATACAACATTCTTTTTGTTTGAAACTATGAACTACAGTTCACCTCTTTTTTTTCCCAAGAAAATAGATAGGTTAAACACAAAAAAGAAAGAAAGGTAAAAGATACAGAGAATTTAAAGTAAACATTGGAATGAAATCACTCGAGGAAAACAATGACCTCAAAATTGCCAGAAAACACATGAGTGGAAGGACTAAATTTCTATCTTTTATATCGATCTATGACTTAAGAAAGCAGAAAACAAAATAAGGATAAATTATTTTAAATTTTAAATTCAAATAATAGATATATGAAGATTGATAAGATATATTCAGAAACAAAGGATATGATACAAAAACGATGCGGATCCTTTTGCTAGGAAAACCTAAGAAGTAGGGAACTCAAAGGAATAAGAAAGATTTAATTGACAAGACCATGCTTAAAATGATCAAATGGGAATCCTAAAGGGCAAGAACGAAAAAGAAAGTAATAAGTTGCATAAAAACTATAAGTCGTCAGTAAGTAGTGTAAACGATGGAATTTGAGCTCAAAAACGCTTAGGCATAAACTTTCGGTATTTTATGGTTTTAGGTAGCGAAACGAGCTTCGATTTGATATATCATAATTGACATTTCGATGCGATAATCAAAAGTTATTAAAGTTCAAAGTTGCAATACCAAATATAACATTCTTTTTGTTTGAAACTGTGAACTACAGTTCCTCTCTTGTTTTGCCCAAGAAAATAGATAGGTCAAGCACAAAAAAGAAAGAAAGGTAAAAGATACAGAGAATTTAAAGTAAACTTTGAAATGAAATCACTCGAGGAAAACAATGACAACAAAATTGCCAGAAAACACAAGAGTGGAAGGACTAAATTTCTATCTTTTTTATCGATCTATGACTTAAAAAAGCGGAAAACAAAATAAGGATAAATTATTTAAAATTTAAAATTCAAATAATAGATATTTGAATATAGATAAGATATATTCAGAAACAAAGGATATGATACAAAAACGATGCGGATCCTTTTGGTAGGAAAACCTAAGAAGTAGGGAACTCAAAGGAATAAGAAAGATTTAATTGACAAGACCATGCTTAAAATGATCAAATTGGAATCCTAAAGGGGAAGAACGGAAAAGAACGTAATAAGTTGCAAAAAAATATAAGTCGTCAGTAAGTAGTGTAAACGATGGAATTTGAGCTCAAAAAAGCTTAGCCCAAAACTTTCGGTATTTTATTGTTTTAGGTAGCGAAACGAGCTTCGATTTGATATATCATAATTGTCATTTCGATGCGATAATCAAAAGTTATTAAAGTTCAAAAGTGCAATACCAAATATAACATTCTTTTTGTTTGAAACTGTGAACTGCAGTTCCTCTCTTGTTTTTCCCAAGAAATTAGATAGGTCAAACACAAAAAAGAAAGAAAAGTAAAAGATACAGAGAATTTAAAGTAAACTTTGAAATGAAAACACTCGAGGAAAACAATGACATCAAAATTGCCAGAAAACACAAGACTGAAAGGACTAAATTTCTATCTTTTTTATGGATCTGTGACTTAAGAAAGCAGAAACAAAGCATAGGATAAATTGTTTTAAATTTAAAATTCAAATAATAGATATATGAAGATAGATAAGATACATTCAGAAACAAAGGATATGATATAAAAACGATGCGGATCCTTTTGCTAGGAAAACCTAAGAAGTAGGGAACTCAAAGGAAAAAGAAAGATTTAATTGACAAGACCATGCTTAAAATGATCAAAATGGAATCCTAAAGGGCAGGAACAGTAAAGAACGTAATAAGTTGCGAAAAAAACTATAAGTCGTCGGTAGTAGTGTAAAATATGAAATTTGAGCTCAAGAAAGCTTAGCCCTAAACTTTCGTTATTTTATGGTTTTAGGTATCGAAACGAGCTTCGATTTGATATATCATAATTTTCATTTCGATGCAAGAATCAAAAGTTAATAAAGTTCAAAATTACAATACCAAATATAACCTTCTTTTTGTTTGAAACTGTGAACTGCAGTTCCTCTCTTGTTTTTCCCAAGAAAATAGATAGGTCAAACACAAAAAAGAAAGAAAAGTAAAAGATACAGAGAATTTAAAGTAAACTTTGAAATGAAATCACTCGAGGAAAACAATGACATCAAAATTGCTAGAAAACACAAGAGTGGAAGGACTAAATTTCTATCTTTTTTATCGATCTGTGACTTAAGAAAGCAGAAAAGAATCAAAGGATAAATTGTTTTAAATTTAAAATTCAAATAATAGATATATGAAGATAGATAAGATATATTCAGAAACAAAGGATATGATACAAAAACGATGCGGATCCTTTTGCTAGGAAAACCTAAGAAGTAGGGAACTCAAAGGAATAAGAAAGATTTAATTGACAAGACCATGCTTAAAATGATCAAATTGGAATCCTAAAGGGCAAGAACGGAAAAGAACGTAATAAGTTGCAAAAAAACTATAAGTCGTCAGTAAGTAGTGTAAACGATGGAATTTGAGCTCAAAAAAGCTTAGCCCTAAACTTTCGGTATTTTATGGTTTTAGGTATCGAAACGAGCTTCGATTTGATATATCATAATTGTCATTTCGATGCAAGAATCAAAAGTTATTAAAGTTCAAAAGTGCAATACCAAATATAACATTCTTTTTGTTTGAAACTGTGAACTAAAGTTCCTCTCTTGTTTTTCCCCAGAAAATAGATAGGTCAAACACAAAAAAGAAAGAAAAGTAAAAGATACAGAGAATTTAAAGTAAACTTTGAAAAGAAATCACTCGAGGAAAACAATGACATCAAAATTGCCAGAAAACACAAGAGTGGAAGGACTAAATTTCTATCTTTTTTATCGATCTGTGACTTAAGAAAGCAGAAAACAAACAAAGGATAAATTGTTTTAAATTTAAAATTCAAATAATAGATATATGAAGATAGATAAGATATATTCAGAAACAAAGGATATGATACAAAAACGATGCGGATCCTTTTGCTAGGAAAACCTAAGAAGTAGGGAACTCAAAGGAATAAGAAAGATTTAATTGACAAGACCATGCTTAAAATGATCAAATTGGAATCCTAAAGGGCAAGAACGGAAAAGAACGTAATAAGTTGCAAAAAAACTATAAGTCGTCAGTAAGTAGTGTAAACGATGGAATTTGAGCTCAAAAACGCTTAGCCATAAACTTTCGGTATTTTATGGTTTTAGGTAGCGAAACGAGCTTCGATTTGATATATCATAATTGTCATTTCGATGCGATAATCAAAAGTTATTAAAGTTCAAAAGTGCAATACCAAATATAACATTCTTTTTGTTTGAAACTGTGAACTAAAGTTCCTCTCTTGTTTTTCCCCAGAAAATAGATAGGTCAAACACAAAAAAGAAAGAAAAGTAAAAGATACAGAGAATTTAAAGTAAACTTTGAAAAGAAATCACTCGAGGAAAACAATGACATCAAAATTGCCAGAAAACACAAGAGTGGAAGGACTAAATTTCTATCTTTTTTATCGATCTGTGACTTAAGAAAGCAGAAAACAAACAAAGGATAAATTGTTTTAAATTTAAAATTCAAATAATAGATATATGAAGATAGATAAGATATATTCAGAAACAAAGGATATGATACAAAAACGATGCGGATCCTTTTGCTAGGAAAACCTAAGAAGTAGGGAACTCAAAGGAATAAGAAAGATTTAATTGACAAGACCATGCTTAAAATGATCAAATTGGAATCCTAAAGGGCAAGAACGGAAAAGAACGTAATAAGTTGCAAAAAAATATAGGTTGTCAGTAAGTAGTGTAAACGATGGAATTTGAGCTCAAAAACGCTTAGCCCTTAACTTTCGGTATTTTTTGGTTTTAGGTATCGAAACGAGCTTCGATTTGATATATCATAATTGTCATTTCGATGCAAGAATCAAAAGTTATTAAAGTTCAAAAGTGCAATACCAAATATAACATTCTTTTTGTTTGAAATGGAGAACCAAAGTTCCTCTCTTGTTTTTCCCCAGAAAATAGATAGGTCAAACACAAAAAAGAAAGAAAAGTAAAAGATACAGAGAATTTAATGTAAACTTTGAAATGAAATCATTCGAGGAAAACAATGACATCAAAATTGCCAGAAAACACAAGAGTGGAAGGACTAAATTTCTATCTTTTATATCGATCTGTGACTTAAGAAAGCGGAAAAAAATAAGGATAAATTATTTTCAATTTAAAATTCAAATAATAGATATATGAAAATAGATAAGATATATTCAGATACAAAGGATATGATACAAAAACGATGTGGATCCTTTTAGTAGGAAAACCTAAGAAGTAGGAAACCCAAAGGGATAAGAAATATTTAATTGACAAGACCATGCTTAAAATGATCCAATTGGAGTCCTAAAGGGAAAGAACGGTAAAGAACGTAATAAGTTGCAAAAAAACTATAAGTCGTCGGTAAGTAGTGAAAACTTTGGAATATGAGCTCAAAAAACCTTAACCCTACACTTTCGGTATTTTATGGTTTTAGGTATCGAAAGAAGATTCGATTTGATATATCATAATTGTCATTTCGATACAAGAATCAATAGTTATTAAAGTTCAAAAGTACAATACCAAATATAACATTCTTTTTGTTTGAAACTGTAAAGTTCCTCTCTTGTTTTTCCCAAGAAAATAGATAGGTCAAGCACAAAAAAGAAAGAATGGTAAAATATACAGATAATTTAAAGTAAACTTTGAAATGAAATCACTCGAGGAAAACAATGACATCAAAATTGCGAGAAAACACATGAGTGGAAGGACTAAATTTCTATCTTTTATATCGATCTATGACTTAAGAAAGCGGAAAACAAAATAAGGATAAATAATTTTAAATTTTAAATTCAAATAATAGATATATGAAGATAGATAAGATATATTCAGAAACAAAGGATATGATACAAAAATGATGTGGATCCTTTTGGTAGGAAAACCTAAGAAGTAGGGAACTCAAAGGAATAAGAAAGATTTAATTGACAAGACCATGCTTAAAATGATCAAATTGGAATCCTAAAGGGCAAGAAAGGAAAAGAACGTAATAAGTTGCAAAAAAACTATAAGTCGTCAGTAAGTAGTGTAAACGATGGAATTTGATCTCAAAAAATCTTAGCCCTAAACTTTCGTTATTTTATGGTTTTAGGTATCGAAACGAGCTTCGATTTGATATATCATAATTTTCATTTCGATGCAAGAATCAAAAGTTATTAAAGTTCAAAAGTGCAATACCAAATATAACATTCTTTTTGTTTGAAACTGTAAAGTTCCTCTCTAGTTTTTCCCCAGAAAATAGATAGGTCAAACACAAAAAAGAAAGAAAAGTAAAAGATACAGAGAATTTAAAGTAAACTTTGAAATGAAATCACTCGAGGAAAACAATGACATCAAAATTGCAAGAAAACACAAGAGTGGAAGGACTAAATTTCTATCTTTTTTATCGATCTATGACTTAAAAAAGCGGAAAACAAAATAAGGATAAATTATTTAAAATTTAAAATTCAAATAATAGATATTTGAATATAGATAAGATATATTCAGAAACAAAGGATATGATACAAAAACGATGCGGATCCTTTTGCTAGGAAAACCTAAGAAGTAGGGAACTCAAAGGAATAAGAAAGATTTAATTGACAAGACCATGCTTAAAATGATCAAATGGGAATCCTAAAGGGCAAGAACGGAAAAGAACATAATAAGTTGCAAAAAAACTATAAGTCGTCAGTAAGTAGTGTAAACGATGGAATTTGAGCTCAAAAACGCTTAGCCATAAACTTTCGGTATTTTATGGTTTTAGGTAGCGAAACGAGCTTCGATTTGATATATCATAATTGTCATTTCGATGCGATAATCAAAAGTTATTAAAGTTCAAAAGTGCAATACCAAATATAACATTCTTTTTGTTTGAAACTGTGAACTAAAGTTCCTCTCTTGTTTTTCCCCAGAAAATAGATAGGTCAAACACAAAAAAGAAAGAAAAGTAAAAGATATAGAGAATTTAAAGTAAACTTTGAAAGGAAATCACTCGAGGAAAAAAATGACCTCAAAATTGCTAGAAAGCTGAGGAGTGGAAGGGCTAAATTTCTATCTTTTATATCGATCTGTGACTTAAGAAAGCGGAAAAAAATAAGGATAAATTATTTTCAATTTAAAATTCAAATAATAGATATATGAAGATAGATAAGATATATTCAGAAACAAAGGATATGATACCAAAACGATGTGGATCCTTTTGGTAGGAAAACCTAAGAAGTAGGGAACTCAAAGGAATAAGGAAGATTTAATTGACAAGACCATGCTAAAAATGATCAAATTGGAATCCTAAAGGGTAAGAACGGTAAAGAACGTAATCAGTTACGAAAGACTATAAGTCCTCGGTAAGTATTGTAAACGATGGAATTTGAGCTCAACAAAGCTTAGCCCTAAACTTTCGGTATTTAATGGTTTAAGGTATCGAAACGAGCTTCGATTTGATATATCATAATTATCATTTCGATGCAAGAATCAAAAGTTATTAAAGTTCA
This sequence comes from Hippophae rhamnoides, assembly GCA_033030585.1. NCBI lineage: Eukaryota > Viridiplantae > Streptophyta > Magnoliopsida > Rosales > Elaeagnaceae > Hippophae > Hippophae rhamnoides. Next base: position 42,237 of record JAVHJT010000038.1, read on the forward strand.
AAGTTCCAATACCAAATATAACATTCTTTTTGTTTGAAACTGAGAACTACAGTTCCTCTCTGGTTTTCCCAAGAAAATAGATAGGTCAAACACAAAAAAGAAAGAAAAGTAAAAGATACAGAGAATTTAAAGTAAACTTTGAAATGAAATCACTCGAGGAAAACAATGACATCAAAATTGCCAGAAAACACATGAGTGGAAGGACTAAATTTCTATCTTTTATATCGATCTGTGACTTAAGAAAACGGAAAACAAAATAAGGATAAATTATTTTAAATTTAAAATTCAAATAATAGATATATGAAGATAGATAAGATATATTCAGAAACAAAGGATATGATACCAAAACGATGTGGATCCTTTTGGTAGGAAAACCTAAGAAGTAGGGAACTCAAAGCAATAAGAAAGATTTTATTGAAAAGACCGTGCTTAAAATGATCAAATTGGAATCCTAAAGGGCAAGAACGGAAAAGAACGTAATAAGTTACGAAAGACTATAAGTCCTCTGTAAGTATTGTAAACGATGGAATTTGAGCTCAAAAAAGCTTAGCCCTAAACTTTCGGTATTTAATGGTTTTAGGTATCGAAACGAGCTTCGATTTGATATATCATAATTGTCATTTCGATGCAAGAATCAAAAGTTATTAAAGTTCAAAGTTGCAATACCAAAAATAACATTCTTTTTGTTTGAAACTATGAACTACAGTTCCTCTCTTGTTTTTCCCAATAAAATAGATAGGTCAAACACAAAAAAGAAAGAAAAGTAAAAGATACAGAGAATTTAAAGTAAACTTTGAAATGAAATCACTCGAGGAAAACAATGACATCAAAATTGCCAGAAAACACATGAGTGGAAGGACTAAATTTCTATCTTTTATATCGATCTGTGACTTAAGAAAACGGAAAACAAAATAAGGATAAATTATTTTAAATTTAAAATTCAAATAATAGATATATGAAGATAGATAAGATATATTCAGAAACAAAGGATATGATACCAAAACGATGTGGATCCTTTTGGTAGGAAAACCTAAGAAGTAGGGAACTCAAAGGAATAAGAAAGATTTTATTGAAAAGACCATGCTTAAAATGATCAAATTGGAATCCTAAAGGGCAAGAACGGAAAAGAACGTAATAAGTTACGAAAGACTATAAGTCCTCGGTAAGTATTGTAAACGATGGAATTTGAGCTCAAAAAAGCTTAGCCCTAAACTTTCGGTATTTAATGGTTTTAGGTATCGAAAGGAGCTTCGATTTGATATATCATAATTGTCATTTCAATGCAAGAATCAAAAGTTATTAAAGTTCAAAGTTCCAATACCAAATATTACATTCTTTTTGTTTGAAACTGAGAACTACAGTTCCTCTCTGGTTTTCCCAAGAAAATAGATAGGTCAAACACAAAAAAGAAAGAAAAGTAAAAGATACAGAGAATTTAAAGTAAACTTTGAAATGAAATCACTCGAGGAAAACAATGACATCAAAATTGCCGAGAAAACACAAGAGTGGAAGGACTAAATTTCTATCTTTTATATCGATCTGTGACTTAAGAAAACGGAAAACAAAATAAGGATAAATTATTTTAAATTTAAAATTCAAATAATAGATATATGAAGATAGATAAGATATATTCAAAAACAAAGGATATGATACCAAAACGATGTGGATCCTTTTGGTAGGAAAACCTAAGAAGTAGGGAACTCAAAGGAATAAGAAAGATTTTATTGAAAAGACCGTGCTTAAAATGATCAAATTGGAATCCTAAAGGGCAAGAACGGAAAAGAACGTAATAAGTTACGAAAGACTATAAGGCCTCGGTAAGTATTGTAAACGATGGAATTTGAGCTCAAAAAAGCTTAGCCCTAAACTTTCGGTATTTAATGGTTTTAGGTATCGAAACGAGCTTCGATTTGATATATCATAATTGTCATTTCGATGCAAGAATCAAAAGTTATTAAAGTTAAAATTTCCAATACCAAATATAACATTCTTTTTGTTTGAAACTATGAACTGCAGTTCCTCTCTTTTTTTTCCCAAGAAAATAGATAGGTCAAACACAAAAAAGAAAGAAAAGTAAAAGATACAGAGAATTTAAAGTAAACTTTGAAATGAAATCACTCGAGGAAAACAATGACATCAAAATTGCCAGAAAACACAAGAGTGGAAGGACTAAATTTCTATCTTTTATATCGATCTGTGACTTAAAAAAGCAGAAAACAAAGAAAGGATAAATTATTTTAAATTTAAAATTCAAATAATAGATATATGAAGATAGATAAGATATATTCAGAAAGAAAGGATATGATACCAAAACGATGTGGATCCTTTTGGTAGGAAAACCTAAGAAGTAGGGAACTCAAAGGAATAAGAAAGATTTTATTGAAAAGACCGTGCTTAAAATGATCAAATTGGAATCCTAAAGGGCAAGAACGGAAAAGAACGTAATAAGTTACGAAAAAACTATAAGTCCTCGGTAAGTATTGTAAACGATGGAATTTGAGCTCAAAAAAGCTTAGCCCTAAACTTTCGGTATTTAATGGTTTTAGGTATCGAAACGAGCTTCGATTTGATATATCATAATTGTCATTTCGATGCAAGAATCAAAAGTTATTAAAGTTCAAAGTTCCAATACCAAATATAACATTCTTTTTGTTTGAAACTGAGAACTACAGTTCCTCTCTGTTTTCCCAAGAAAATAGATAGGTCAAACACAAAAAAGAAAGAAAAGTAAAAGATACAGAGAATTTAAAGTAAACTTTGAAATGAAATCACTCGAGGAAAACAATGACATCAAAATTGCCAGAAAACACAAGAGTGGAAGGAATAAATTTCTATCTTTTATATCGATCTGTGACTTAAGAAAACGGAAAACAAAATAAGGATAAATTATTTTAAATTTAAAATTCAAATAATAGATATATGAAGATAGATAAGATATATTCAGAAACAAAGGATATGATACCAAAACGATGTGGATCCTTTTGGTAGGAAAACCTAAGAAGTAGGGAACTCAAAGCAATAAGAAAGATTTTATTGAAAAGACCGTGCTTAAAATGATCAAATTGGAATCCTAAAGGGCAAGAACGGAAAAGAACGTAATAAGTTACGAAAGTTTATAAGTCCTCTGTAAGTAGTGTAAACGATGGAATTTGAGCTCAAAAAAGCTTAGCCCTAAACTTTCGATATTTTATGGTTTTAGGTATCGAAACGAGCTTCGATTTGATATATCATAATTGTCATTTCGATGCAAGAATCAAAAGTTATTAAAGTTCAAAAGTGCAATACCAAATATAACATTCTTTTTGTTTGAAACTGTAAAGTTCCTCTCTTGTTTTTCCCCAGAAAATAGATAGGTCAAACACAAAAAAGAAAGAAAAGTAAAAGATACAGAGAATTTAAAGTAAACTTTGAAATGAAATCACTCGAGGAAAACAATGACATCAAAATTGCCAGAAAACACAAGAGTGGAAGGACTAAATTTCTATCTTTTTTATCGATCTGTGACTTAAGAAAACGGAAAACAAAATAAGGATAAATTATTTTAAATTTAAAATTCAAATAATAGATATATGAAGATAGATAAGATATATTAAAAAACAAAGGATATGATACCAAAACGATGTGGATCCTTTTGGTAGGAAAACCTAAGAAGTAGGGAACTCAAAGGAATAAGAAAGATTTTATTGAAAAGACCGTGCTTAAAATGATCAAATTGGAATCCTAAAGGGCAAGAACGGAAAAGAACGTAATAAGTTACGAAAGACTATAAGTCCTCGGTAAGTATTGTAAACGATGGAATTTGAGCTCAAAAAAGCTTAGCCCTAAACTTTCGGTATTTAATGGTTTTAGGTATCGAAACGAGCTTCGATTTGATATATCATAATTGTCATTTCGATGCAAGAATCAAAAGTTATTAAAGTTCAAAGTTCCAATACCAAATATAACATTCTTTTTGTTTGAATCTGAGAACTACAGTTCCTCCCTTGTTTTTCCCAAGAAAATAGATAGGTCAAGCACAAAAAAGCAAGAAAGGTAAAAGATACAGAGAATTTAAAGTAAACTTTGAAATGAAATCACTCGAGGAAAACAATGACATCAAATTTGCTAGAAAACACATGGGTGGAAGCACTAAATTTCTCTCTTTTATATCGATCTATGACTTAAGAAAGCGGAAAACAAAATAAGGATAAATTATTTTAAATTTAAAATTCAAACAATAGATATATGAAGATAGATAAGATATATTCAGAAACAAAGGATATGATACCAAAACGATGTGGATCCTTTTGGTAGGAAAACCTAAGAAGTAGGGAACTCAAAGGAATAAGAAAGATTTTATTGAAAAGACCGTGCTTAAAATGATCAAATTGGAATCCTAAAGGGCAAGAACGGAAAAGAACGTAATAAGTTACGAAAGACTATAAGTCCTCGGTAAGTATTGTAAACGATGGAATTTGAGCTCAAAAAAGCTTAGCCCTAAACTTTCGGTATTTAATGGTTTTAGGTATCGAAACGAGCTTCGATTTGATATATCATAATTGTCATTTCAATGCAAGAATCAAAAGTTATTAAAGTTCAAAGTTCCAATACCAAATATTACATTCTTTTTGTTTGAAACTGAGAACTACAGTTCCTCTCTGGTTTTCCCAAGAAAATAGATAGGTAAAACACAAAAAAGAAAGAAAAGTAAAAGATACAGAGAATTTAAAGCAAATTTGAAATGAAATCACTCGAGGAAAACAATGACATCAAAATTGCCAGAAAACACATGAGTGGAAGGACTAAATTTCTATCTTTTATATCGATCTGTGACTTAAGAAAAGGGAAAATAAAAATAAGGATAAATTATTTTAAATTTAAAATTCAAATAATAGATATATGAAGATAGATAAGATATATTCAGAAACAAAGGATATGATACCAAAACGATGTGGATCCTTTTGGTAGGAAAACCTAAGAAGTAGGGAACTCAAAGGAATAAGAAAGATTTTATTGAAAAGACCGTGCTTAAAATGATCAAATTGGAATCCTAAAGGGCAAGAACGGAAAAGAACGTAATAAGTTACGAAAGTCTATAAGTCCTCGGTAAGTATTGTAAACGATGGAATTTGAGCTCAAAAAAGCTTAGCCCTAAACTTTCGGTATTTAATGGTTTTAGGTATCGAAACGAGCTTCGATTTGATATATCATAATTGTCATTTCGATGCAAGAATCAAAAGTTATTAAAGTTCAAAGTTCCAATATCAAATATAACATTCTTTTTGTTTAAAACTCAGAACTACAGTTCCTCTCTAGTTTTCCCAAGAAAATAGATAGGTCAAACACAAAAAAGAAAGAAAAGTAAAAGATACAGAGAATTTAAAGTAAACTTTTAAATGAAATCACTCGAGGAAAACAATGACATCAAAATTGCCAGAAAACACATGAGTGGAAGGACTAAATTTCTATCTTTTATATCGATCTGTGACTTAAGAAAACGGAAAACAAAATAAGGATAAATTATTTTAAATTTAAAATTCAAATAATAGATATATGAAGATAGATAAGATATATTCAGAAACAAAGGATATGATACCAAAACGATGTGGATCCTTTTGGTAGGAAAACCTAAGAAGTAGGGAACTCAAAGCAATAAGAAAGATTTTATTGAAAAGACCGTGCTTAAAATGATCAAATTGGAATCCTAAAGGGCAAGAACGGAAAAGAACGTAATAAGTTACGAAAAAACTATAAGTCCTCGGTAAGTATTGTAAACGATGGAATTTGAGCTCAAAAAAGCTTAGCCCTAAACTTTCGGTATTTAATGGTTTTAGGTATCGAAACGAGCTTCGATTTGATATATCATAATTGTCATTTCGATGCAAGAATCAAAAGTTATTAAAGTTCAAAGTTCCAATATCAAATATAACATTCTTTTTGTTTAAAACTGAGAACTACAGTTCCTCTGTGGTTTTTCCCAAGAAAAAGATAAGTGAAACACAAAAAAGAAAGAAAGGTAAAAGATACAGAGAATTTAAAGTAAACTTTGAAATGAAATCACTCGAGGAAAACAATGACATCAAAATTGCCAGAAAACACATGAGTGGAAGGACTAAATTTCTATCTTTTATATCGATCTGTGACTTAAGAAAACGGAAAACAAAATAAGGATAAATTATTTTAAATTTAAAATTCAAATAATAGATATATGAAGATAGATAAGATATATTCATAAACAAAGGATATGATACCAAAACGATGTGGATCCTTTTGGTAGGAAAACCTAAGAAGTAGGGAACTCAAAGGAATAAGAAAGATTTTATTGAAAAGACCGTGCTTAAAATGATCAAATTGGAATCCTAAAGGGCAAGAACGGAAAAGAACGTAATAAGTTACGAAAGTCTATAAGTCCTCGGTAAGTATTGTAAACGATGGAATTTGAGCTCAAAAAAGCTTAGCCCTAAACTTTCGGTATTTAATGGTTTTAGGTATCGAAACGAGCTTCCATTTGATATATCATAATTATCATTTCGATGCAAGAATCAAAAGTTATTAAAGTTCAAAGTTCCAATACCAAATATAACATTCTTTTTGTTTGAAACTGAGAACTACAGTTCCTCTCTGGTTTTCCCAAGAAAATAGATAGGTCAAACACAAAAAAGAAAGAAAAGTAAAAGATACAGAGAATTTAAAGTAAACTTTGAAATGAAATCACTCGAGGAAAACAATGACATCAAAATTGCCAGAAAACACATGAGTGGAAGGACTAAATTTCTATCTTTTATATCGATCTGTGACTTAAGAAAACGGAAAACAAAATAAGGATAAATTATTTTAAATTTAAAATTCAAATAATAGATATATGAAGATAGATAAGATATATTCAGAAACAAAGGATATGATACCAAAACGATGTGGATCCTTTTGGTAGGAAAACCTAAGAAGTAGGGAACTCAAAGGAATAAGAAAGATTTTATTGAAAAGACCGTGCTTAAAATGATCAAATTGGAATCCTAAAGGGCAAGAACGGAAAAGAACGTAATAAGTTACGAAAGACTATAAGTCCTCGGTAAGTATTGTAAACGATGGAATTTGAGCTCAAAAAAGCTTAGCCCTAAACTTTCGGTATTTAATGGTTTTAGGTATCGAAACGAGCTTCGATTTGATATATCATAATTGTCATTTCGATGCAAGAATCAAAAGTTATTAAAGTTCAAAGTTGCAATACCAAAAATAACATTCTTTTTGTTTGAAACTATGAACTACAGTTCCTCTCTTGTTTTTCCCAATAAAATAGATAGGTCAAGCATAAAAAAGAAAGAAAGGTAGAAGATACAGAGAATTTAAAGTAAACTTTGAAATGAAATCACTCGAGGAAAACAATGACATCAAAATTGCCAGAAAACACATGAGTGGAAGGACTAAATTTCTATCTTTTATATCGATCTGTGACTTAAGAAAACGGAAAACAAAATAAGGATAAATTATTTTAAATTTAAAATTCAAATAATAGATATATGAAGATAGATAAGATATATTCAGAAACAAAGGATATGATACCAAAACGATGTGGATCCTTTTGGTAGGAAAACCTAAGAAGTAGGGAACTCAAAGGAATAAGAAAGATTTTATTGAAAAGACCGTGCTTAAAATGATCAAATTGGAATCCTAAAGGGCAAGAACGGAAAAGAACGTAATAAGTTACGAAAGACTATAAGTCCTCGGTAAGTATTGTAAACGATGGAATTTGAGCTCAAAACGCTTAGCCCTAAACTTTCGGTATTTAATGGTTTTAGGTATCGAAACGAGCTTCGATTTGATATATCATAATTGTCATTTCGAAGCAAGAATCAAAAGTTATTAAAGTTCAAAGTTCCAATACCAAATATAACATTCTTTTTGTTTGAAACTGAGAACTACAGTTCCTCTCTTGTTTTTCCCAAGAAAATAGATAGGTCAAGCACAAAAAAGAAAGAAAAGTAAAAGATACAGATAATTTAAAGTAAACTTTGAAATGAAATCACTCGAGGAAAACAATGACATCAAAATTGCCAGAAAACACTTGAGTGGAAGGACTAAATTTCTATCTTTTATATCGATCTGTGACTTAAGAAAACGGAAAACAAAATAAGGATAAATTATTTAAATTTATAATTCAAATAATAGATATATGAAGATAGATAAGATATATTCAGAAACAAAGGATATGATACCAAAACGATGTGGATCCTTTTGGTAGGAAAACCTAAGAAGTAGGGAACTCAAAGGAATAAGAAAGATTTTATTGAAAAGACCGTGCTTAAAATGATCAAATTGGAATCCTAAAGGGCAAGAACGGAAAAGAACGTAATAAGTAAGTTACGAAAAAACTATAAGTCCTCGGTAAGTATTCTAAACGATGGAATTTGAGCTCAAAAAAGCTTAGCCCTAAACTTTCGATATTTAATGGTTTTAGGTATCGAAACGAGCTTCGATTTGATATATCATAATTGTCATTTCGTTGCAAGAATCAAAAGTTATTAAAGTTCAAAGTTCCGATACCAAATATAACATTCTTTTTGTTTGAAACTGAGAACTACAGTTCCTCTCTGGTTTTCCCAAGAAAATAGATAGGTCAAACACAAAAAAGAAAAGTAAAAGATACAGAGAATTTAAAGTAAACTTTTAAATGAAATCACTCGAGGAAGAAAATGATATCAAAATTGCCATAAAACACATGAGTGGAAGGACTAAATTTTTATCTTTTATATCGATATGTGACTTAAGAAAACGGAAAACAAAATAAGGATAAATTGTTTAAAATTTAAAATTCAAATAATAGATATATGAAGATAGATAAGATATATTCAGAAACAAAGGATATGATACCAAAACGATGTGGATCCTTTTGGTAGGAAAACCTAAGAAGTAGGGAACTCAAAGGAATAAGAAAGATTTTATTGAAAAGACCGTGCTTAAAATGATCAAATTGGAATCCTAAAGGGCAAGAACGGAAAAGAACGTAATAAGTTACGAAAGACTATAAGTCCTCTGTAAGTATTGTAAACGATGGAATTTGAGCTCAAAAAAGCTTAGCCCTAAACTTTCGGTATTTAATGGTTTTAGGTATCGAAACGAGCTTCGATTTGATATATCATAATTGTCATTTCGATGCAAGAATCAAAAGTTATTAAAGTTCAAAGTTCCAATACCAAATATAACATTCTTTTTGTTTGAAACTATGAACTACAGTTCCTCTCTTGTTTTTCCCAATAAAATAGATAGGTCAAGCATAAAAAAGAAAGAAAGGTAGAAGATAAAGAGTATTGAAAGTAAACTTTGAAATGAAATCACTCGAGGAAAACAATGACATCAAAATTGCAAGAAAACACATGAGTGGAAGGACTAAATTTCTATCTTTTATATCGATCTGTGACTTAAGAAAACGGAAAACAAAATAAGGATAAATTATTTTAAATTTAAAATTCAAATAATAGATATATGAAGATAGATAAGATATATTCAGAAACAAAGGATATGATACCAAAACGATGTGGATCCTTTTGGTAGGAAAACCTAAGAAGTAGGGAACTCAAAGGAATAAGAAAGATTTTATTGAAAAGACCGTGCTTAAAATGATCAAATTGGAATCCTAAAGGGCAAGAACGGAAAAGAACGTAATAAGTTACGAAAAAACTATAAGTCCTCGGTAAGTATTGTAAACGATGGAATTTTAGCTCAAAACACTTAGCCCTAAACTTTCGGTATTTAATGGTTTTAGGTATCGAAACGAGCTTCGATTTGATATATCATAATTGTCATTTCGATGCAAGAATCAAAAGTTATTAAAGTTCAAAGTTCCAATACCAAATATAACATTCTTTTTGTTTGAAACTGAGAACTACAGTTCCTCTCTGGTTTTCCCAAGAAAATAGATAGGTCAAACACAAAAAAGAAAGAAAAGTAAAAGATACAGAGAATTTAAAGTAAACTTTGAAATGAAATCACTCGAGGAAAACAATGACATCAAAATTGCCAGAAAACACATGAGTGGAAGGACTAAATTTCTATCTTTTATATCGATCTGTGACTTAAGAAAACGGAAAACAAAATAAGGATAAATTATTTTAAATTTAAAATTCAAATAATAGATATATGAAGATAGATAAGATATATTCAGAAACAAAGGATATGATACCAAAACGATGTGGATCCTTTTGGTAGGAAAACCTAAGAAGTAGGGAACTCAAAGGAATAAGAAAGATTTTATTGAAAAGACCGTGCTTAAAATGATCAAATTGGAATCCTAAAGGGCAAGAACGGAAAAGAACGTAATAAGTTACGAAAGTCTATAAGTCCTCGGTAAGTATTGTAAACGATGGAATTTGAGCTCAAAAAAGCTTAGCCCTAAACTTTCGGTATTTAATGGTTTTAGGTATCGAAACGAGCTTCGATTTGATATATCATAATTGTCATTTCGATGCAAGAATCAAAAGTTATTAAAGTTCAAAGTTCCAATACCAAATATAACATTCTTTTTGTTTGAAATCGAGAACTACGGTTCCTCTCTGGTTTTCCCAAGAAAATAGATAGGTCAAACACAAAAAAGAAAGAAAAGTAAAAGATACAGAGAATTTAAAGTAAACTTTTAAATGAAATCACTCGAGGAAAACAATGACATCAAAATTGCCAGAAAACACATGAGTGGAAGGACTAAATTTCTATCTTTTATATCGATCTGTGACTTAAGAAAACGGAAAACAAAATAAGGATAAATTATTTTAAATTTAAAATTCAAATAATAGATATATGAAGATAGATAAGATATATTCACAAACAAAGGATATGATACCAAAACGATGTGGATCCTTTTGGTAGGAAAACCTAAGAAGTAGGGAACTCAAAGGAATAAGAAAGATTTTATTGAAAAGACCGTGCTTAAAATGATCAAATTGGAATCCTAAAGGGCAAGAACGGAAAAGAACGTAATAAGTTACGAAAGACTATAAGTCCTCTGTAAGTATTGTAAACGATGGAATTTAAGCACAGAAAGGCTTAGCCCTAAACTTTCGGTATTTAATGGTTTTAGGTACCGAAACGAGCTTCGATTTGATATATCATAATTGACATTTCAATGCAAGAATCAAAAGTTATTAAAGTTCCAAATTGCAATACCAAATATAACCTTCTTTTTGTAAGAAACCGTGAACTGTAGTTCCTCACTTGTTTTTCCCAAGAAAATAGATAGGTCAAACACAAAAAAGAAAGAAAAGTAAAAGATACAGAGAATTTAAAGTAAACTTTTAAATGAAATCACTCGAGGAAAACAATGACATCAAAATTGCCAGAAAACACATGAGTGGAAGGACTAAATTTCTATCTTTTATATCGATCTGTGACTTAAGAAAACGGAAAACAAAATAAGGATAAATTATTTTAAATTTAAAATTCAAATAATAGATATATGAAGATAGATAAGATATATTCAGAAACAAAGGATATGATACCAAAACGATGTGGATCCTTTTGGTAGGAAAACCTAAGAAGTAGGGAACTCAAAGGAATAAGAAAGATTTTATTGAAAAGACCGTGCTTAAAATGATCAAATTGGAATCCTAAAGGGCAAGAACGGAAAAGAACGTAATAAGTTACGAAAGACTATAAGTCCTCGGTAAGTATTGTAAACGATGGAATTTGAGCTCAAAACGCTTAGCCCTAAACTTTCGGTATTTAATGGTTTTAGGTATCGAAACGAGCTTCCATTTGATATATCATAATTATCATTTCGATGCAAGAATCAAAAGTTATTAAAGTTCAAAGTTCCAATACCAAATATAACATTCTTTTTGTTTGAAACTGAGAACTACAGTTCCTCTCTGGTTTTCCCAAGAAAATAGATAGGTCAAACACAAAAAAGAAAGAAAAGTAAAACATCACGAGAATTTAAAGTAAACTTTTAAATGAAATCACTCGAGGAAAACAATGACATCAAAATTGCCAGAAAACACATGAGTGGAAGGACTAAATTTCTATCTTTTATATCGATCTGTGACTTAAGAAAACGGAAAACAAAATAAGGATAAATTATTTTAAATTTAAAATTCAAATAATAGATATATGAAGATAGATAAGATATATTCAGAAACAAAGGATATGATACCAAAACGATGTGGATCCTTTTGGTAGGAAAACCTAAGAAGTAGGGAACTCAAAGGAATAAGAAAGATTTTATTGAAAAGACCGTGCTTAAAATGATCAAATTGGAATCCTAAAGGGCAAGAACGGAAAAGAACGTAATAAGTTACGAAAGACTATAAGTCCTCGGTAAGTATTGTAAACGATGGAATTTGAGCTCAAAAAAGCTTAGCCCTAAACTTTCGGTATTTAATGGTTTTAGGTATCGAAACGAGCTTCGATTTGATATATCATAATTGTCATTTCGATGCAAGAATCAAAAGTTATTAAAGTTCAAAGTTCCAATATCAAATATAACATTCTTTTTGTTTAAAACTGAGAACTACAGTTCCTCTGTGGTTTTCCCAAGAAAATAGATAGGTCAAACACAAAAAAGAAAGAAAAGTAAAAGATACAGAGAATTTAAAGTAAACTTTTAAATAAAATCACTCGAGGAAAACAATGACATCAAAATTGCCAGAAAACACATGAGTGGAAGGACTAAATTTCTATCTTTTATATCGATCTGTGACTTAAGAAAACGGAAAACAAAATAAGGATAAATTATTTTAAATTTAAAATTCAAATAATAGATATATGAAGATAGATAAGATATATTCAGAAACAAAGGATATGATACCAAAACGATGTGGATCCTTTTGGTAGGAAAACCTAAGAAGTAGGGAACTCAAAGGAATAAGAAAGATTTTATTGAAAAGACCGTGCTTAAAATGATCAAATTGGAATCCTAAAGGGCAAGAACGGAAAAGAACGTAATAAGTTACGAAAGACTATAAGGCCTCGGTAAGTATTGTAAACGATGGAATTTGAGCTCAAAACACTTAGCCCTAAACTTTCGGTATTTAATGGTTTTAGGTATCGAAACGAGCTTCGATTTGATATATCATAATTGTCATTTCGATGCAAGAATCAAAAGTTATTAAAGTTCAAAGTTCCGATACCAAATATAACATTCTTTTTGTTTGAAACTGAGAACTACAGTTCCTCTCTGGTTTTCCCAAGAAAATAGATAGGTCAAACACAAAAAAGAAAGAAAAGTAAAAGATAAAGAGAATTTAAAGTAAACTTTGAAATGAAATCACTCGAGGAAAACAATGACATCAAAATTGCCAGAAAACACATGAGTGGAAGGACTAAATTTCTATCTTTTATATCGATCTGTGACTTAAGAAAACGGAAAACAAAATAAGGATAAATTATTTTAAATTTAAAATTCAAATAATAGATATATGAAGATAGATAAGATATATTCAGAAACAAAGGATATGATACCAAAACGATGTGGATCCTTTTGGTAGGAAAACCTAAGAAGTAGGGAACTCAAAGCAATAAGAAAGATTTTATTGAAAAGACGTGCTTAAAATGATCAAATTGGAATCCTAAAGGGCAAGAAAGGAAAAGAATGTAATAAGTTACGAAAATACTATAAGTCCTCGGTAAGTATTGTAAACGATGGAATTTGAGCTCAAAAAAGCTTAGCCCTAAACTTTCGGTATTTAATGGTTTTAGGTATCGAAACGAGCTTCGATTTGATATATCATAATTGTCATTTCGATGCAAGAATCAAAAGTTATTAAAGTTCAAAGTTCCAATATCAAATATAACATTCTTTTTGTTTAAAACTGAGAACTACAGTTCCTCTGTGGTTTTCCCAAGAAAATAGATAGGTCAAACATAAAAAAGAAAGAAATGTAAAAGATACATTGAATTTAAAGTAAACTTTTAAATGAATTCACTCGAGGAAAAAAATGACATCAAAATTGCCAGAAAACACTTGAGTGGAAGGACTAAATTTCTATCTTTTATATCGATCTGTGACTTAAGAAAACGGAAAACAAAATAAGGATAAATTATTTTAAATTTAAAATTCAAATAATAGATATATGAAGATAGATAAGATATATTCAGAAACAAAGGATATGATACCAAAACGATGTGGATCCTTTTGGTAGGAAAACCTAAGAAGTAGGGAACTCAAAGGAATAAGAAAGATTTTATTGAAAAGACCGTGCTTAAAATGATCAAATTGGAATCCTAAAGGGCAAGAACGGAAAAGAACGTAATAAGTTACGAAAGACTATAAGTCCTCGGTAAGTATTGTAAACGATGGAATTTGAGCTCAAAAAAGCTTAGCCCTAAACTTTCGGTATTTAATGGTTTTAGGTATCGAAACGAGCTTCGATTTGATATATCATAATTGTCATTTCGATGCAAGAATCAAAAGTTATTAAAGTTCAAAGTTCCAATACCAAATATAACATTCTTTTTGTTTGAAACTGAGAACTACAGTTCCTCTCTGGTTTTCCCAAGAAAATAGATAGGTCAAACACAAAAAAGAAAGAAAAGTAAAAGATACCGAGAATTTAAAGTAAACTTTGAAATGAAATCACTCGAGGAAAACAATGACATCAAAATTGCCAGAAAACACATGAGTGGAAGGACTAAATTTCTATCTTTTATATCGATCTGTGACTTAAGAAAACGGAAAACAAAATAAGGATAAATTATTTTAAATTTAAAATTCAAATAATAGATATATGAAGATAGATAAGATATATTCAGAAACAAAGGATATGATACCAAAACGATGTGGATCCTTTTGGTAGGAAAACCTAAGAAGTAGGGAACTCAAAGGAATAAGAAAGATTTTATTGAAAAGACCGTGCTTAAAATGATCAAATTGGAATCCTAAAGGGCAAGAACGGAAAAGAACGTAATAAGTTACGAAAGACTATAAGTCCTCTGTAAGTATTGTAAACGATGGAATTTGAGCTAAAAAAAGCTTAGCCCTAAACTTTCGGTATTTAATGGTTTTAGGTATCGAAACGAGCTTCGATTTGATATATCATAATTGTCATTTCGATGCAAGAATCAAAAGTTATTAAAGTTCAAAGTTCCAATACCAAATATAACATTCTTTTTGTTTGAAACTGAGAACTACAGTTCCTCTCTGGTTTTCCCAAGAAAATAGATAGGTCAAACACAAAAAAGAAAGAAAAGTAAAAGATACAGAGAATTTAAAGTAAACTTTTAAATGAAATCACTCGAGGAAAACAATGACATCAAAATTGCCAGAAAACACATGAGTGGAAGGACTAAATTTCTATCTTTTATATCGATCTGTGACTTAAGAAAACGGAAAACAAAATAAGGATAAATTATTTTAAATTTAAAA
Organism: Hippophae rhamnoides; assembly: GCA_033030585.1. Classification (NCBI taxonomy): domain Eukaryota; kingdom Viridiplantae; phylum Streptophyta; class Magnoliopsida; order Rosales; family Elaeagnaceae; genus Hippophae; species Hippophae rhamnoides. The sequence goes on from JAVHJT010000038.1 coordinate 57,565, forward strand.
TTCAAATAATAGATATATGAAGATAGATAAGATATATTCAGAAACAAAGGATATGATACCAAAACGATGTGGATCCTTTTGGTAGGAAAACCTAAGAAGTAGGGAACTCAAAGGAATAAGAAAGATTTTATTGAAAAGACCGTGCTTAAAATGATCAAATTGGAATCCTAAAGGGCAAGAACGGAAAAGAACGTAATAAGTTACGAAAGACTATAAGTCCTCGGTAAGTATTGTAAACGATGGAATTTGAGCTCAAAAAAGCTTAGCCCTAAACTTTCGGTATTTAATGGTTTTAGGTATCGAAACGAGCTTCGATTTGATATATCATAATTGTCATTTCGATGCAAGAATCAAAAGTTATTAAAGTTCAAAGTTCCAATACCAAATATAACATTCTTTTTGTTTGAAACTGAGAACTACAGTTCCTCTCTGGTTTTCCCAAGAAAATAGATAGGTCAAACACAAAAAAGAAAGAAAAGTAAAAGATACAGAGAATTTAAAGTAAACTTTTAAATGAAATCACTCGAGGAAAAAAATGATATCAAAATTGCCAGAAAACACATGAGTGGAAGGACTAAATTTCTATCTTTTATATCGATCTGTGACTTAAGAAAACGGAAAACAAAATAAGGATAAATTATTTTAAATTTAAAATTCAAATAATAGATATATGAAGATAGATAAGATATATTCAGAAACAAAGGATATGATACCAAAACGATGTGGATCCTTTTGGTAGGAAAACCTAAGAAGTAGGGAACTCAAAGGAATAAGAAAGATTTTATTGAAAAGACCGTGCTTAAAATGATCAAATTGGAATCCTAAAGGGCAAGAACGGAAAAGAACGTAATAAGTTACGAAAGTCTATAAGTCCTCGGTAAGTATTGTAAACGATGGAATTTGAGCTCAAAAAAGCTTAGCCCTAAACTTTCGGTATTTAATGGTTTTAGGTATCGAAACGAGCTTCGATTTGATATATCATAATTGTCATTTCGATGCAAGAATCAAAAGTTATTAAAGTTCAAAGTTCCAATATCAAATATAACATTCTTTTTGTGTGAAACTGAGAACTACAGTTCCTCTCTGGTTTTCCCAAGAAAATAGATAGGTCAAACACAAAAAAGAAAGAAAAGTAAAAGATACAGAGAATTTAAAGTAAACTTTTAAATGAAATCACTCGAGGAAAACAATGACATCAAAATTGCCAGAAAACACATGAGTGGAAGGACTAAATTTCTATCTTTTATATCGATCTGTGACTTAAGAAAACGGAAAACAAAATAAGGATAAATTATTTTAAATTTAAAATTCAAATAATAGATATATGAAGATAGATAAGATATATTCAGAAACAAAGGATATGATACCAAAACGATGTGGATCCTTTTGGTAGGAAAACCTAAGAAGTAGGGAACTCAAAGGAATAAGAAAGATTTTATTGAAAAGACCGTGCTTAAAATGATCAAATTGGAATCCTAAAGGGCAAGAACGGAAAAGAACGTAATAAGTTACGAAAGACTATAAGGCCTCGGTAAGTATTGTAAACGATGGAATTTGAGCTCAAAACACTTAGCCCTAAACTTTCGGTATTTAATGGTTTTAGGTATCGAAACGAGCTTCGATTTGATATATCATAATTGTCATTTCGATGCAAGAATCAAAAGTTATTAAAGTTCAAAGTTCCAATACCAAATATAACATTCTTTTTGTTTGAAACTGAGAACTACAGTTCCTCTCTGGTTTTCCCAAGAAAATAGATAGGTCAAACACAAAAAAGAAAGAAAAGTAAAAGATACAGAGAATTTAAAGTAAACTTTGAAATGAAATCACTCGAGGAAAACAATGACATCAAAATTGCCAGAAAACACATGAGTGGAAGGACTAAATTTCTATCTTTTATATCGATCTGTGACTTAAGAAAACGGAAAACAAAATAAGGATAAATTATTTTAAATTTAAAATTCAAATAATAGATATATGAAGATAGATAAGATATATTCAGAAACAAAGGATATGATACCAAAACGATGTGGATCCTTTTGGTAGGAAAACCTAAGAAGTAGGGAACTCAAAGGAATAAGAAAGATTTTATTGAAAAGACCGTGCTTAAAATGATCAAATTGGAATCCTAAAGGGCAAGAACGGAAAAGAACGTAATAAGTTACGAAAGACTATAAGTCCTCGGTAAGTATTGTAAACGATGGAATTTGAGCTCAAAAAAGCTTAGCCCTAAACTTTCGGTATTTAATGGTTTTAGGTATCGAAACGAGCTTCGATTTGATATATCATAATTGTCATTTCGATGCAAGAATCAAAAGTTATTAAAGTTCAAAGTTCCAATACCAAATATAACATTCTTTTTGTTTGAAACTGAGAACTACAGTTCCTCTCTGGTTTTCCCAAGAAAATAGATAGGTCAAACACAAAAAAGAAAGAAAAGTAAAAGATACAGAGAATTTAAAGTAAACTTTGAAATGAAATCACTCGAGGAAAACAATGACATCAAAATTGCCAGAAAACACATGAGTGGAAGGACTAAATTTCTATCTTTTATATCGATCTGTGACTTAAGAAAACGGAAAACAAAATAAGGATAAATTATTTTAAATTTAAAATTCAAATAATAGATATATGAAGATAGATAAGATATATTCAGAAACAAAGGATATGATACCAAAACGATGTGGATCCTTTTGGTAGGAAAACCTAAGAAGTAGGGAACTCAAAGGAATAAGAAAGATTTTATTGAAAAGACCGTGCTTAAAATGATCAAATTGGAATCCTAAAGGGCAAGAACGGAAAAGAACGTAATAAGTTACGAAAGACTATAAGTCCTCTGTAAGTATTGTAAACGATGGAATTTGAGCTCAAAAAAGCTTAGCCCTAAACTTTCGGTATTTAATGGTTTTAGGTATCGAAACGAGCTTCGATTTGATATATCATAATTGTCATTTCGATGCAAGAATCAAAAGTTATTAAAGTTCAAAGTTCCAATACCAAATATAACATTCTTTTTGTTTGAAACTGAGAACTACAGTTCCTCTCTGGTTTTCCCAAGAAAATAGATAGGTCAAACACAAAAAAGAAAGAAAAGTAAAAGATACAGAGAATTTAAAGTAAACTTTTAAATGAAATCACTCGAGGAAAACAATGACATCAAAATTGCCAGAAAACACATGAGTGGAAGGACTAAATTTCTATCTTTTATATCGATCTGTGACTTAAGAAAACGGAAAACAAAATAAGGATAAATTATTTTAAATTTAAAATTCAAATAATAGATATATGAAGATAGATAAGATATATTCAGAAACAAAGGATATGATACCAAAACGATGTGGATCCTTTTGGTAGGAAAACCTAAGAAGTAGGGAACTCAAAGGAATAAGAAAGATTTTATTGAAAAGACCGTGCTTAAAATGATCAAATTGGAATCCTAAAGGGCAAGAACGGAAAAGAACGTAATAAGTTACGAAAAACCTATAAGTCCTCGGTAAGTATTCTAAACGATGGAATTTGAGCTCAAAAAAGCTTAGTCCTAAACTTTCGATATTTAATGGTTTTATGTATCGAAACGAGCTTCGATTTGATATATCATAATTGTCATTTCGTTGCAAGAATCAAAAGTTATTAAAGTTCAAAATTCCGATACCAAATATAACATTCTTTTTGTTTGAAACTGAGAACTACAGTTCCTCTTTGGTTTTCCCAAGAAAATAGATAGGTCAAACACAAAAAGAAAGAAAAGTAAAAGATACAGAGAATTTAAAGTAAACTTTTAAATGAAATCACTCGAGGAAAACAATGACATCAAAATTGCCAGAAAACACATGAGTGGAAGGACTAAATTTCTATCTTTTATATCGATCTGTGACTTAAGAAAACGGAAAACAAAATAAGGATAAATTATTTTAAATTTAAAATTCAAATAATAGATATATGAAGATAGATAAGATATATTCAGAAACAAAGGATATGATACCAAAACGATGTGGATCCTTTTGGTAGGAAAACCTAAGAAGTAGGGAACTCAAAGGAATAAGAAAGATTTTATTGAAAAGACCGTGCTTAAAATGATCAAATTGGAATCCTAAAGGGCAAGAACGGAAAAGAACGTAATAAGTTACGAAAGACTATAAGTCCTCTGTAAGTATTGTAAACGATGGAATTTGAGCTCAAAAAAGCTTAGCCCTAAACTTTCGGTATTTAATGGTTTTAGGTATCGAAACGAGCTTCGATTTGATATATCATAATTGTCATTTCGATGCAAGAATCAAAAGTTATTAAAGTTCAAAGTTCCAATACCAAATATAACATTCTTTTTGTTTGAAACTGAGAACTACAGTTCCTCTCTTGTTTTTCCCAAGAAAATAGATAGGTCAAACACAAAAAAGAAAGAAAAGTAAAAGATACAGAGAATTTAAAGTAAACTTTTAAATGAAATCACTCGAGGAAAACAATGACATCAAAATTGCCAGAAAACACATGAGTGGAAGGACTAAATTTCTATCTTTTATATCGATCTATGACTTAAGAAAGCGGAAAACAAAATAAGGATAAATTATTTTAAATTTAAAATTCAAATAATAGATATATGAAGATAGATAAGATATATTCAGAAACAAAGGATATGATACCAAAACGATGTGGATCCTTTTGGTAGGAAAACCTAAGAAGTAGGGAACTCAAAGCAATAAGAAAGTTTTTATTGAAAAGACCATGCTTAAAATGATCAAATTGGAATCCTAAAGGGCAAGAACGGAAAAGAACGTAATAAGTTACGAAAAAACTATAAGTCCTCGGTAAGTATTGTAAACGATGGAATTTGAGCTCAAAAAAGCTTAGCCCTAAACTTTCGGTATTTAATGGTTTTAGGTATCGAAACGAGCTTCGATTTGATATATCATAATAGTCATTTCGATGCAAGTATCAAAAGTTATTAAACTTCAAAGTTGCAATACCAAATATAACCTTCTTTTTTTTTAAACTGTGAACTGCAGTTCCCCTCTTATTTTTCCCAAGAAAATAGATAGGTCAAACCCAAAAAGAAAGAAAAGTAAAAGATAAAGAGAATTTAAAGTAAACTTGGAAATGAAATGACTCGAGGAAAGCACTGACATCAAAATTGCAATAAAACACAAGAGTGGAAGGACTAAATTTTTATCTTTTTTATCGATTTGGGACTTCAGAAAGCAGAAAAAAATCAAAGGACAAATTGTTTTAAATTTCAAATTCAAATAATAGATATATGAAGATAGATAAGATATATTCAGAAACAAAGGATATGATACCAAAACGATGCGGATCCTTTTGGTAGGAAAACCTAAGAAGTAAGGAACTCAAAGGAATAAGAAAGATTTAATTTATAAGACCGTACCTAAAATGATCAAATTGGAATCCTAAAGGGCAGGAACGGAAAAGAATGTAATAAGTTGCGAAAAAACTATAAATCGTCGATAAGTAGTGTAAACCATGTTCTTATCAATTAAATATTTCTTATTAATTTGAGTTCCCTGGTTCATAATGTTTTTCGCCAAAAGGATCCCCATTTTTTTGTATCATAACCTTGGTTGCTGAAAATATTGTATCTATCTTCATATATCTATTTTTGTACTTTATATTTAAAAATATATGTCCTTTGATTGTTTTGTGCTTTCTTAAGTCACAAATCCTAAAAAAAGTAAGATTTTTAGTCCTTCTTCCAATCTTGTGTTTTCTTTGAAATTTATTGGCATTGTTTTCCACTGTTGATTTCATTTCCTAATTTTCATTAAATTCTCGGTATCTTTTTCATTTCTTTATTTTTCTTGCTAACCTATCTATGTTCTAGAGAAAAATAATAGAAGGATTCCAGTTCATAGCTTCAAACGAAAAGAAGGTTACAATTGGGGTTGCAACATGAAACGGTTATAACTTTTGATTACTGCATTGAAATGACTATTATAATATACCAAATCGAAGCTCGTTTCGATACCTTAAATTCCACCCGAAGCTATTGTTTATTTCCCCATGCTTTTGAAATCAAATTCCATCATTTACCTACTAAGTGACGTTTTATAGTTTGATCATACCTTATGACGTTATTTTGAGTTCTTACCCTTTAGGATTTTTAATTTGCTCATCTTAACCATGTTCTTATCAATTAAATCTTTCTTATTAATTTGAGTTCCCTGGTTCCTAGGTTTTTCCTCCAAAAGGATCCCTATTTTTTTGTATCATAACCTTGGTTGTTAAAAATATTGTATCTATCTTCCTATTTCTATTTTATACTTTATATTTAAAAATATATGTCTTTTGATTGTTTTATGCTTTCTTAAGTGACAAATCCTAAAAAAGGTAAGATTTTTAGTCCTTCTTCCACTCTGATGTTTTCTTTGAAATTTATTGGCATTGTTTTCCACTATTGATTTCATTTCCTAATTTTTATTTTAATTCTCAGTATCTTTTTCATTTCTTTATTTTTCGTGTCTAACCTTTCTATGTTCTAGAGAAAAACAAGAGAAGAATACCAATTCATAGCTTCAAACGAAAAGAAGGTTATAATTGGGGTTGCAACGTGAAGTTATAACTTTGATTCGTGCATGGAAATGACTATTATAATATATCAAATCGAAGCTCGTTTCGATACCTGAAATTCCACTTTAAGCGATAGTTTATTTGTCCAAGATTTTGAAATCAAATTCCATCATTTACCAACTAACTGACGTTTTATAGTTTGATCATACCTTATTGCGTTTTTTTGAGTTCTTGCGCTTTAGGATTTTTAATTTGATCATCTTAACCATGATCTTATCAATTAAATCTTTCTTATTAATTTGAGTTCCCTGGTTCCTAGGTTTTTCCGCCAAAAGGATCCACATCTTTTTGTATCATAACCTTGGTTGCTGAAAATATTGTATCTATCTTCATATATCTATTTTTGTACTTTATATTTAAAAATATATGTCCATTGATTTTTTTGTGCTTCCTTAAGTCACAAATCCTAAAAAAAGGAAGATATTTAGTCCTTCTTCCACTCTTGTGTTTGCTTTGAAATTTATTTGCATTGTTTTCCACTGTTGATTTCATTTCCTAATTTTCTTTAAATTCTCGGTATCTTTTTCATTTCTTTATTTTTCGTGTCTAACCTATCTATGTTCTAGAGAAAAACAAGAGTAGAATACCAGTTCATAGCTTCAAATGAAAAGAAGGTTATAATTGGGGTAGCAATTGAAGCGGTTATAACTTTTAATTCGTGCATCGAAATTACTATTATAATATATCAAATCGAAGCTCGTTTCGATACCTTAAATTCAACCTTAAGCCATAGTTTATTTCTCCATGCTTTTGAAATCAAGTTACATGATTTACCTACTAACTGACGTTTTATAGTTTGATCATACCTTATTGCATTATTTTGAGTTCATACCCTTTAGGATTTTTAATTTGATCATCTCAACCATGTACTTATCAATTAAATCTTTCTTATTAATTTGAGTTCCCTGGTTCCTAGTTTTTTCCGCCAAAAGGATCCCCATTTTTTTGTATCATAACCTTGGTTGCTGAAAATATTGTATCTGTCTTCATATATCTATTTTGGTACTTTATATTTAAATATATATGTCCTTTGATTGTTTTGTGCTTCCTTAAGTCACATATCCTAAAAAAAGTAAGATTTTTAGTCCTTCTTCCACTCTCGTGTTTTCTTTGAAATTTATTGGCATTGTTTTCCACTTTTGATTTCATTTCCTAATTTTCTTTAAATTCTCGGTATCTTTATCATTTCTTTATTTTTCGTGGCTAACCTATCTATGTTCTAGAGAAAAACAATAGAAGTATTCAAGTTCATAGCTTCAAACGAAAAGAAGGTTATAGTTAGGGTTGCAATGTGAAACATTTATAACTTTTGATTATTACATCGAAATGACTATTATAATATATCAAATGGAAGCTCGTTTCGATACCTTAAATTCCACCCGAAGCAATAGTTTATTTCTCCATGCTTTTGAAATCAAATTCCATCATTTACCTACTAACTGACGTTTTATAGTTTGATCGTACCTTATTATGTTATTTTGAGTTCTTGTCCTTTAGGATTTTTACTTTTCTCATCTCAACCATGTTCTTATCAAGTAAATATTTCTTATTAATTTGAGTTCCCTGGTTCCTAGGATTTTCCGCCAAAAGGATCCCCATTTTTTTGTATCATAACCTTGGTTGCTGAAAATATTGTATCTATCTTCCTATATCTAGTTTTGTACTTTATATTTAAAAATATATGTCCTTTGATTGTTTTGTGCTTTCTTAAGTCACAAATCCTAAAAAAGGAAGATATTTAGTCCTACTTCCACTCTTGTGTTTGCTTTGAAATTTATTGGCATTGTTTTCCACTATTGATTTCATTTCCTAATTTTCTTTAAATTCTCGGTATCTTTTTCATTTCTTTATTTTTCGTGTCTAACCTATCTATGTTCTAGAGAAAAACAAGAGAAGAATACCAGTTCATAGCTTCAAACGAAAAGAAGGTTATAATTGGGGTTGCAATTGAAGCGGTTATAACTTTTGATTCGTGCATCCAAATTACTATTATAATATATCAAATCGAAGCTCGTTTCGATACCTTAAATTTCACCTTAAGCCATAGTTTATTTCTCCATGCTTTTGAAATCAAATTACATCATTTACCTACTAACTGACGTTTTATAGTTTGATCGTACCTTATTTCGTTATTCGTAGTTCTTGCCCTTTAAGATTTTTAATTTGATCATCTTAACCATTTTCTCATCAATTAAATCTTTCTTATTAATTTGAGTTCCCTGGTTCCTAGGTTTTTCCGCCAAAAGGATCCACATCTTTTTGTATCATAAGCTTGGGTGCTGAAAATATTGTATCTATCTTCATATATCTATTTTTTTTACTTTATATTTTAAAATATATGTGCTTTGATTGTTTTGTGCTTTCTTTAGTCACAAATCCTAAAAAAAGAAGATATTTAGTCCTTCTTCCACTCTTGTGTTTGGTTTGAAATTTATTGGCATTGTTTTCCACTATTGATTTCATTTCCTAATTTTCCTTAAATTCTCAGTATCTTTTTCATTTCTTTATTTTTCGTGTCTAACCTATCTATGTTTTAGAGAAAAACAAGAGAAGAATACCACTTCATAGCTTCAAACGAAAATAAGGTTATAATTGGGGTTGCAATTGAAGCGGTTATAACTTTTGATTCGTGCATCGAAATTACTATTATAATATATCAAATCGAAGCTCGTTTCGATACCTTAAATTCAACCTTAAGCCATAGTTTATTTCTCCATGCTTTTGAAATCAAGTTACATCATTTACCTACTAACTGACGTTTTATAGTTTGATCGTAATTTATTGCGTTATTCTGAGTTCTTGCCCTTTAGTATTTTTAATTTGATCATCTTAACCATGTTCTTATCAATTAAGTCTTTCATATTAATTTGAGTTCCGTGGTTCTTAGGTTTTTCCGCCAAAAGGATCCACATCTTTTTGTAACATAGCCTTGGTTGCTGAAAATATTGTACCTCACTTCATATATATATTTTTTGAATTTTATATTTAAAAATATATGTCCTTTGATTGTTTTGTGCTTTCTTAAGTCACAAATCCTAAAAAAAGTAATATTTTTAGTCCTTCTTCCAATCTTGTGTTTTCTTTGAAATTTATTGGCATTGTTTTCCACTATTGATTTCATTTCCTAATTTTCTTTAAATTCTCGGTATCTTTTTCATTTCTTTATTTTTCGTGTCTAAACTATCTATGTTCTAGTGAAAAACAAGAGAAGAATTCCAGTTCATAGCTTCAAACGAAAAGAAGGTTATAATTGGGGTTGCAATGTGAAACGGTTATAACGTTTGATTCGTGCATCGAAATGACTATTATAATATATCAATTTAAAGCTCGATTCGATACCTTAAATTCAACCTTAAGCCATAGTTTATTTCTCCATGCTTTTGAAATCAAATTACATCATTTACCTACTAACTGACGTTTTATAGTTTGATCGTAATTTATTGCGTTATTCTGAGTTCTTGCCCTTTAGTATTTTTAATTTGATCATCTTAACCATGTTCTTATCAATTAAATCTTTCTTATTAATTTGAGTTCCCTGGTTCCTAAGTTTTTCCTCCAAAAGGATCCATATCTTTTTTGTATCATAACCTTGGTTGCTGAAAATATTGTATCTATCTTCATATATCTATTTTTGTACTTTATATTTAAAAATATATGTCCTTTGATTGTTTTGTGCTTTCTTAAGTCACAAATCCTAAAAAAAGAAAGATTTTTAGTCCTTCTTCCACTCTTGTGTTTGCTTTGAAATTTATTGCCATTGTTTTCCACTATTGATTTCATTTCATAATTTTCTTTAAATTCTCGGTATCTTTTTCATTTCTTTATTTTTCGTGTCCAACCTATCTATGTTCTAGAGAAAAACAGGAGAACAATTCCAGTTCATAGCTTCAAACGAAAAGAAGTTTATAATTGGGGTTGCAACGTGAAACGGTTATAACTTTTGATTCGTGCATCGAAATGACTATTATAATATATCAAATCGAAGCTCGTTTCGATACCTTAAATTCCACTTTAAGCGATAGTTTATTTCTCCAAGATTTTGAAATCAAATTCAATTTTTTACCTACTAACTGAATTTTTATAGTTTGATCATACCTTATTGCGTTTTTTTGAGTTCTTGCGCTTTAGGATTTTTAATTTGATCATCTTAACCATGATCTTATCAATTAAATCTTTCTTATTAATTTGAGTTCCCTGGTTCCTAGTTTTTTCGGCCAAAAGTATCGACATCTTTTTGTATCATAACCTTGGTTGCTGAAAATATTGTATCTATCTTCATATATCTATTTTTGTACTTTATATTTAAAAATATATGTCCTTTGATTGTTTTGTGCTTTCTTAAGTCACAAATCCTAAAAAAAGAAAGATATTTAGTCCTTCTTCCACTCTTGTGTTTGCTTTGAAATTTATTGCCATTGTTTTCCACTATTGATTTCATTTCCTAATTTTCTTTAAATTCTCGGTATCTTTTTCATTTCTTTATTTTTCGTGTCTAACCTATCTATGTTCTAGAGAAAAACAAGAGAAGAATACCAGTTCATAGCTTCAAACGAAAAGAAGGTTATAATTGGGGTTGCAATTGAAGCGGTTATAACTTTTGATTCGTGCATCCAAATTACTATTATAATATATCAAATCGAAGCTCGTTTCGATACCTTAAATTCAACCTTAAGCCATAGTTTATTTCTCCATGCCTTTGAAATCAAATTACATCATTTACCTACTAACTGACGTTTTATAGTTTGATCGTAGCTTATTTCGTTATTCTGAGTTCTTGCCCTTTAAGATTTTTAATTTGATCATCTTAACCATGTTCTTATCAATTAAAGCTTTCTTATTAATTTGAGTTCCCTGGTTCCTAGGTTTTTCCGCCAAAAGGATCCACATCTTTTTGTATCATAAGCTTGGTTGCTGAAAATATTGTATCTATCTTCATATATCTATTTTTTTACTTTATATTTTAAAATATATGTGCTTTGATTGTTTTGTGCTTTCTTAAGTCACAAATCCTAAAAAAAGAAGATATTTAGTCCTTCTTCCACTCTTGTGTTTGGTTTGAAATTTATTGGCATTGTTTTCCACTATTGATTTCATTTCCTAATTTTCCTTAAATTCTCAGTATCTTTTTCATTTCTTTATTTTTCGTGTCTAACCTATCTATGTTCTAGAGAAAAACAAGAGAAGAATACCAGTTCATAGCTTCAAACGAAAAGAAGGTTATAATTGGGGTTGCAATTGAAGCGGTTATAACTTTTGATTCGTGCATCGAAATTACTATTATAATATATCAAATCGAAGCTCGTTTCGATACCTTAAATTCAACCTTAAGGCATAGTTTATTTCTCCATGCTTTTGAAATTAAGTTACATCATTTACCTACTAACTGACGTTTTATAGTTTGATCGTAACTTATTGCGTTATTCTGAGTTCTTGCCCTTTAGTATTTTTAATTTGGTCATCTTAACCATGTTCTTATCAATTAAATCTTTCATATTAATTTGAGTTCCCTGGTTCCTAAGTTTTTCTGCCAAAAGGATCCACATTGCTTTGTATCATAGCCTTGGTTGCTGAAAATATTGTACCTCACTTTATATATCTATTTTTGTACTTTATATTTAAAAATATATGTCCTTTGATTGTTTTGTGCTTTATTAAGTCACAAATCCTAAAAAAAGGAAGATATATAGTCCTTCTTCCACTCTTGTGTTTGCTTTGAAATTTATTGGCATTGTTTTCCACTATTGATTTCATTTCCTAATTTTCATTAAATTCTCGATATCTTTTTCATTTCTTTATTTTTCTTACTAAGCTATCTATGTTCTAGACAAAAATAATAGAAGGATTCCAGTCCATAGCTTCAAACGAAAAGAAGGTTACAATTGGGGTTGCAATGTGAAACGGTTATAACTTTTGATTCGTGCATCGAAATGACTATTATAATATATCAAATCGAAGCTCGATTCGATACCTTAAATTCAACCTTAAGCCATAGTTTATTTCTCCATGCTTTTGAAATCAAGTTACATCATTTACCTACTAACTGACGTTTTATAGTTTGATAGTAACTTATTGCATTATTCTGAGTTCTTGCCCTTTAGTATTTTTAATTTGATCATCTTAACCATGTTCTTATCAATTAAATCTTTCTTATTAATTTGAGTTCCCTGGTTCCTAGGTTTTTCCACCAAAAGGATCCCCATTTTTTCTATCCTAACCTTGGTTGCTGAAAATATTGTATCTATCTTCATATATCTATTTTTGTACTTTATATTTAAAAATATATGTCCTTTGATTGTTTTGTGCTTTCTTAAGTCATAAATTCTAAAAAAAGAAAGATATTTAGTCCTTCTTCCACTCTTGTGTTTGCTTTGAAATTTATTGCCATAGTTTTCCACTGTTGATTTCATTTCCTAATTTTCTTTAATTTCTCGGTATCTTTTTCATTTCTTTATTTTTCGTGTCTGACCTATCTATGTTCTAGAGAAAAACAACAGAAGAATTCCAGTTCATAGCTTCAAACGAAAAGAAGGTTATAATTGGGGTTGCAACGTGAAACGATTATAACTTTTGATTCGTGCATCGAAATGACTATTATAATATATCAAATCGAAGCTCGTTTCGAAACCTTAAATTCAATTTTAAGCGATAGTTTATTTCTCCAAGATTTTAAAATCTAATTCCATCATTTACCGACTAACTGACGTTTTATAGTTTGATCGTACCTTATTTTGTTATTTTGAGTTCTTTCCCTTTAGGATTTTTAATTTGATCATCTTAACCATGTTCTTATCAATTAAGTCTTTCATATTAATTTGAGTTCCGTGGTTCTTAGGTTTTTCCGCCAAAAGGATCCACATCTTTTTGTAACATAGCCTTGGTTGCTGAAAATATTGTACCTCACTTCATATATATATTTTTGTACTTTATATTTAAAAATATATGTCCTTTGATTGTTTTGTGCTTTCTTAAGTCACAAATCCTAAAAAAAGAAAGATATTTAGTCCTTCTTCCACTCTTGTGTTTGCTTTGAAATTTATTGCCATTGTTTTCCACTATTGATTTCATTTCCTAATTTTCTTTAAATTCTCGGTATCTTTTTCATTTCTTTATTTTTCGTGTCTAACCTATCTATGTTCTAGAGAAAAACAAGAGAAGAATTCCAGTTCATAGCTTCAAACGAAAAGAAGGTTATAATTGGGGTTGCAACGTGAAACGGTTATAACTTTTGATTCGTGCATCGAAATGACTATTATAATATATCAAATCGAAGCTCGATTCGATACCTTAAATTCAACCTTAAGCCATAGTTTATTTCTCCATGCTTTTGAAATCAAATTACATCATTTACCTACTAACTGACGTTTTATAGTTTGATCGTAATTTATTGCGTTATTTTGAGTTCTTGCCCTTTAGTATTTTTAATTTGATCATCTTAACCATGTTCTTATCAATTAAATCTTTCTTATTAATTTGAGTTCCCTGGTTCCTATGTTTTTCCGCCAAAAGGATCCATATCTTTTTTGTATCATAACCTTGGTTGCTGAAAATATTGTATCTATCTTCATATATCTATTTTTGTACTTTATATTTAAAAATATATGACCTTTTATTGTTTTGTGCTTTCTTAAGTCACAAATCCTAAAACAAGGAAGATATTTAGTCCTTCTTCCACTCTTGTGTTTGCTTTGAAATTTATTGGCATTGTTTTCCACTATTGATTTCATTTCCTAATTTTCTTTAAATTCTCGGTATCTTTTTCATTTCTTTATTTTTCGTGTCTGACCTATCTATGTTCTAGAGAAAAACAGGAGAACAATTCCAGTTCATAGCTTCAAACGAAAAGAAGGTTATAATTGGGGTTGCAACGTGAAACGGTTATAACTTTTGATTCGTGCATCGAAATGACTATTATAATATATCAAATCGAAGCTCGTTTCGATACCTTAAATTCCACTTTAAGCGATAGTTTATTTCTCCAAGATTTTGAAATCAAATTCCATCATTTACCAACTAACTGACGTTTTATAGTTTGATCGTACCTTATTGCGTTATTTTGAGTTCTTGCCCTTTAGGATTTTTAATTTGATCATCTTAACCATGTTCTTATCAATTAAATCTTTCTTATTAATTTGAGTTCCCTGGTTCCTAGGTTTTTTCGCCAAAAGGATCCACATTTTTTTGTATCATAACCTTGGTTGCTGAAAATATTGTATCTATCTTCATATATCTATTTTTGTACTTTATATTTAAAAATATATGTCCTTTGATTGTTTTGTGCTTTCTTAAGTCACAAATCCTCAAAAAAGAAAGATTTTTAGTCCTTCTTCCACTCTTGTGTTTGCTTTGAAATTTATTGCCATTGTTTTCCACTATTGATTTCATTTCCTAATTTTCTTTAAATTCTCGGTATCTTTTTCATTTCTTTATTTTTCGTGTCTAACATATCTATGTTCTAGAGAAAAACAAGAGAAGAATACCAGTTCATAGCTTCAAACGAAAAGAAGGTTATAATTGGGGTTGCAATTGAAGCGGTTATAGCTTTTGATTCGTGCATCGAAATGACTATTATAATATATCAAATCGAAGCTCGTTTCGATACCTTAAATTCAACCTTAAGCCATAGTTTATTTCTCCATGCTTTTGAAATCAAGTTACATGATTTACCTACTAACTGACGTTTTATAGTTTGATCGTAACTTATTGCGTTATTCTGAGTTCTTGCCCTTTAGTATTTTTAATTTGGCAATCATAACCATGTTCTTATCAATTAAATCTTTCATATTAATTTGAGTTCCCTGCTTCCTAGGTTTTTCCGCCAAAAGGATCCACATTGTTTTGTATCATAACCTTGGTTGTTGAAAATATTGTATCTATCTTCATATATCTATTTTTGTACTTTATATTTAAAAATATATGTCCTTTGATTGTTTTGTGCTTTCTTAAGTCACAAATCCTAAAAAAGGAAGATATTTAGTCCTACTTCCACTCTTGTGTTTGCTTTGAAATTTATTGGCATTGTTTTCCACTATTGATTTCATTTCCTAATTTTCTTTAAATTCTCGGTATCTTTTTCATTTCTTTATTTTTCGTGTCTAACCTATCTATGTTCTAGAGAAAAACAAGAGAAGAATTCCAGTTCATAGCTTCAAACGAAAAGAAGGTTATAATTGGGGTTGCAACATGAAGCGGTTATAACTTTTTATTCATTCATCGAAATGACTATTATAATATATCAAATCGAAGCTCGTTTCGATACCTTAAATTCCACTTTAAGCGATAGTTTATTTCTCCAAGATTTTAAAATCAAATTCCATCATTTACCAACTACCTGACCTTTTATAGTTTGATCGTACCTTATTTCGTTATTTTGAGTTCTTGCCCTTTAGGATTTTTAATTTGATCATCTTAACCATGTTCTTATCAATTAAATCTTTCATATTAATTTGAGTTCCCTGGTTCCTAGGTTTTTTCGCCAAAAGGATCCACATTTTTTGTATCATAACCTTGGTTGCTGAAAATATTGTATCTATCTTCATATATCTATTTTTGTACTTTATATTTAAAAATATATGTCCTTTGATTGTTTTGTGCTTTCTTAAGTCACAAATCCTAAAAAAAGAAAGATATTTAGTCCTTCTTCCACTCTTGTGTTTGCTTTGAAATTTATTGCCATTGTTTTCAACTATTGATTTCATTTCCTAATTTTCTTTAAATTCTCGGTATCTTTTTCATTTCTTTATTTTTCGTGTCTAACCTATCTATGTTCTAGAGAAAAACTAGAGAAGAATACCAATTCATGGCTTCAAACGAAAAGATGGTTATAATTGGGGTTGCAATTGAAGCGGTTATAACTTTTGATTCGTGCATCGAAATGACTATTATAATATATCAAATCGAAGCTCGTTTCGAAACCTTAAATTCAATTTTAAGCGATAGTTTATTTCTCCAAGATTTTAAAATCTAATTCCATCATTTACCTACTTACTGACGTTTTATATTTTGATCGTACCTTATTGCGTTATTTTGAGTTCTTGCCCTTTAGTATTTTTCATTTGATCATCTTAACCATGTTCTTATCAATTAAATCTTTCTTATTAATTTGACTTCCCTGCTTCCTAGGTTTTTCCGCCAAAAGGATCCACATTTTTTTGTATCATAACCTTGGTTGCAGAAAATATCGTATCTATCATCATATATCTATTTTTGTACTTTATATTTAAAAATATATGTCCTTTGATTGTTTGGTGCTTTCTTATGTCACAAATCCTAAAAAAAGTAAGATTTTTTGTCCTTCATCCACTCTTGTGTTTTCTTTGAAATTTATTGCCATTGTTTTCCAGTAATGATTTAATTTCCTAATTTTCTTTAAATTCTTATTATCTTTTTCATTTATTTATTTTTCGTGTCTAACCTATCTATGTTCTAGAGAAAAACAAGAGAAGAATTCCAGTTCATAGCTTTAAACGAAAAGAAGGTTATAATTGGGGTTGCAACGGGAAACGGTTATAACATTTGATTCATCCATAGAAACGACTATAATAATATATCAAATCGAAGCTCGATTCGATACCTTAAATTCAACAATAAGCCATAGTTTATTTCTCCATGCTTTTGAAATCAAATTACATCATTTACCTACTAACTGATGTTTTATAGTTTGATCGTAACTTATTGCGTTATTCTGAGTTCTTGCCCTTTAGTATTTTTAATTTGGTCATCTTAACCATGTTCTTATCAATTAAATCTTTCATATTAATTTGAGTTCCCTCGTTCCTAGGTTTTTCCGCCAAAAGGATCCACATTGTTTTGTATCATAACCTTGGTTGTTGAAAATAATATATGTATCTTCATATATCTATTTTTGTACTTTATATTTAAAAATATATGTCCTTTGATTGTTTTGTGCTTTCTTAAGTCACAAATCCTAAAAAAAGAAAGATATTTAGTCCTTCTTCCACTCTTGTGTTTGCTTTGAAATTTATTGCCATTGTTTTCCACTATTGATTTCATTTCATAATTTTCTTTAAATTCTCGGTATCTTTTTCATTTCTTTATTTTTCGTGTCCAACCTATCTATGTTCTAGAGAAAAACAGGAGAACAATTCCAGTTCATAGCTTCAAACGAAAAGAAGTTTATAATTGGGGTTGCAACGTGAAACGGTTATAACTTTTGATTCGTGCATCGAAATGACTATTATAATATATCAAATCGAAGCTCGTTTCGATACCTTAAATTCCACTTTAAGCGATAGTTTATTTCTCCAAGATTTTGAAATCAAATTCAATTTTTTACCTACTAACTGAATTTTTATAGTTTGATCATACCTTCTTCAGTTATTTTGAGTTCTTGCCCTTTAGGATTTTTAATTTGATCATCTTAACCATGTTCTTATCAATTAAATCTTTCTTATTAATTTTAATGTCTTGGTTCCTAGGTTTTTCCCCCAAAAGGATCCCCATTTTTTGTATCATAACCTTGGTGGCTGAAAATATTGTATCTATCTTCATATATCTATTTTTGTACTTTATATTTAAAAATATATGTCCTTTGATTGTTTTGTGCTTTCTTAAGTCACAAATCCTAAAAAAAGAAAGATTTTTAGTCCTTCTTCCACTCTTGTGTTTGCTTTGAAATTTATTGCCATTGTTTTCCACTATTGATTTCATTTCATAATTTTCTTTAAATTCTCGGTATCTTTTTCATTTCTTTATTTTTCATGTCTATCCTATCTATGTTCTAGAGAAAACTAGAGAAAAATACCAGTTCATAGCTTCAAACGAAAAGATGGTTATAATTGGGGTTGCAACGTGAAGTGGTTATAACTTTTGATTCGTGCATCGAAATGAATATTATAATATATCAAATCGAAGCTCGATTCGATACCTTAAATTCAACCTTCAGCCATAGTTTATTTCTCCATGCTTTTGAAATCAAATTACATCATTTACCTACTAACTGATGTTTTATAGTTTGATCGTAACTTATTGCATTATTCTGAGTTCTTGCCCTTTAGTATTTTTAATTTGATCATCTTAACCATGTTCTTATCAATTATATCTTTCTTATTAATTTGAGTGTCCTGGTTCCTAGGTTTTTCCGCCAAAAGGATCAACATTTTTTGTATCATAACCTTGGTTGCTGAAAATATTGTATCTATCTTCATATATATATTTTTGTACTTTATATTTAAAAAAATATGTCCTTTGATTATTTTGTGCTTTCTTAAGTCACAATTCCTAAAAAAAGAAAGATATGTAGTCCTTCTTCCACACTTGTGTTTGCTTTGAAATTTATTGCCATTGTTTTCCACTAATGATTTAATTTCCAAATTTTCATTAAATTCTCGGTATCTTTTTCATTTCTTTATTTTTCGTGTCTAACCTATCTATGTTCTAGGGAAAAACAAGAGAAGAATTCCAGTTCATAGCTTCAAACGAAAAGAAGGTTATAATTGGGGTTGCAACGGGAAACGGTTATAACTTTTGATTCGTCCATCGAAATGACTATTATAATATATCAAATCGAAGCTCGTTTCGATACCTTAAATTCTAGAGAAGAGATAGTTTATTTGCCCATGATTTTCAACTCAAATTGCATCATTTACCTAGTTACTGACGATTTATAGTTTGATCATACCTTATTGCGTTATTTTCAGTTCTTGCCCTTTAGTATTTTTAATTTGATCATCTTAACCATGTTCTTATCAATTAAATCTTTCTTATTAATTTGAGTTCCCTGGTTCCTAGGTTTTTCCGCCAAAAGGATCCACATTTTTTTGTTTCATAACCTTGGTTGCTGAAAATATTGCATCTATCTTCATATATCTATTTTTGTACTTTATATTTAAAAATATATGTCCTTTGATTATTTTGTGCTTTCTTAAGTCACAATTCCTAAAAAAAGAAAGATATGTAGTCCTTCTTCCACACTTGTGTTTGCTTTGAAATTTATTGCCATTGTTTTCCACTAATGATTTCATTTCCTAATTTTCTTTAAATTCTCGGTATCTTTTTCATTTCTTTATTTTTCGTGTCTAACCTATCTATGTTCTAGAGAAAAACAACAGAAGAATTCCAGTTTATAGCTTCAAACGAAAAGAAGGTTATAATTGGGGTTGCAACGGGAAACGGTTATAACTTTTGATTCGTCCATCGAAATGACTATTATAATATATCAAATCGAAGCTCGTTTCGATACCTTAAATTCCATTTTAAGCGATAGTTTATTTCTCCAAGTTTTTGAAATCAAATTCCATCATTTACCGACTAACTGACGTTTTATAGTTTGATCGTACCTTATTGCGTTATTTTGAGTTCTTGCCCTTTAGGATTTTTAATTTGATCATCTTAACCATGTTCTTATCAATTAAATCTTTCTTATTAATTTGAGTGTCCTAGTTAATAGGTTTTTCCGCCAAAAGGATCCCTATTTTTTGTATCATAACCTTGGTTACGGAAAATATTGTATCTATCTTCATATATCTATTTTTGTACTTTATATTTAAAAATATATGTCCTTTGATTGTTTTGTGCTTTGATAAGTCACATATCCTAAAAATAGACAGATATTTAGTCCTTCTTACACTCTTGTGTTTGCTTTGAAATTTATTGCCATTGTTTTCCACTAATGATTTCATTTCCTAATTTTATTTAAATTCTCGGTATCTTTTTCATTTCTTTATTTTTCGTGTCTAACCTATCTATGTTCTAGAGAAAAACAAGAGAAGAATTCTAGTTTATAGCTTCAAACGAAAAGAAGGTTATAATTGGGGTTGCAACGTGAAACTGTTATAACTTTTGATTCGTGCATCGAAATGACTATTATAATATATCAAATCGAAGCTCGATTCGATACCTTAAATTCAACCTTAAGCCATAGTTTATTTCTCCATGCTTTTGAAATCAAATTCCATCATTTACCTACTAACTGACGTTTTATAGTTTGATCGTAACTTATTGCGTTATTCTGAGTTCTTGCCCTTTAGTATTTTTAATTTGATCATCTTAACCATGTTCTTATCAATTAAATCTTTCTTATTAATTTGAGTTCCCTGGTTCCTAGGTTTTTCCGCCAAAAGGATCCACATTTTTTTGTTTCATAACCTTGGTTGCTGAAAATATTCCATCTATCTTCATATATCTATTTTTGTACTTTATATTTAAAAATATATGTCCTTTGATTATTTTGTGCTTTCTTAAGTCACAATTCCTAAAAAAAGAAAGATATGTAGTCCTTCTTCCACACTTGTGTTTGCTTTGAAATTTATTGCCATTGTTTTCCACTAATGATTTCATTTCCTAATTTTCTTTAAATTCTCGGTATCTTTTTCATTTCTTTATTTTTCGTGTCTAACCTATCTATGTTCTAGAGAAAAACAAGAGAAGAATTCCAGTTCATAGCTTCAAACGAAAAGAAGGTTATAATTGGGGTTGCAACGGGAAACGGTTATAACTTTTGATTCGTCCATCGAAATGACTATTATAATATATCAAATCGAAGCTCGTTTCGATACCTTAAATTCCATTTTAAGCGATAGTTTATTTCTCCAAGTTTTTGAAATCAAATTCCATCATTTACCGACTAACTGACGTTTTATAGTTTGATCGTACCTTATTGCGTTATTTTGAGTTCTTGCCCTTTAGTATTTTTAATTTGATCACCTTAACCAATTTCTTATCAATTAAATCTTTCTTATTAATTTGAGTTCCCTGGTTCCTAGGTTTTTCCGCCAAAAGGATCCACATTTTTTTGTTTCATAACCTTGGTTGCTGAAAATATTGCATCAATCTTCATATATCTATTTTTGTACTTTATATTTAAAAATATATGTCCTTTGATTATTTTGTGCTTTCTTAAGTCACAATTCCTAAAAAAAGAAAGATATGTAGTCCTTCTTCCACACTTGTGTTTGCTTTGAAATTTATTGCCATTGTTTTCCACTAATGATTTCATTTCCTAATTTTCTTTAAATTCTCGGTATCTTTTTCATTTCTTTATTTTTCGTGTCTAACCTATCTATGTTCTAGAGAAAAACAAGAGAAGAATTCCAGTTCATAGCTTCAAACGAAAAGAAGGTTATAATTGGGGTTGCAACGTGAAACGGTTATAACTTTTGTTCATGCATCGAAATGACTATTATAATATATCAAATCGAACCTCGTTTCGATACCTTAAATTCCACTTTAAGCGATAGTTTATTTCTCCAAGATTTCGAAATCAAATTCCATTATTTACCTACTAATTGACGTTTTATAGTTTGATCGTAACTTATTGCGTTATTTTGAGTTCTTGCCCTTTAGGATTTTTAATTTGATCATCTTAACCATGTTCTTATCAATTAAATCTTTCTTATTAATTTGAGTTCCCTGGTTCCTAGGTTTTTTGGCCAAAAGGATCCACATATTTTTGTATCATAACCTTGGTTGCTGAAAATATTGTATCTATCTTCATATATCTATTTTTGTACTTTATATTTAAAAATATATGTCCTTTGATTATTTTGTGCTTTCTTAAGTCACAATTCCTAAAAAAAGAAAGATATGTAGTCTTTCTTCCACACTTGTGTTTGCTTTGAAATTTATTGCCATTGTTTTCCACTAATGATTTAATTTCCAAATTTTCTTTAAATTCTCGGTGTCTTTTTCATTTCTTTATTTTTCGTGTCTAACCTATCTATATTCTAGGGAAAAACAAGAGAAGAATTCCAGTTCATAGCTTCAAATGAAAAGAAGGTTATAATTGGGGTTGCAACGGGAAACGGTTATAACTTTTGATTCGTGCATCGAAATGACTATTATAATATATCAAATCAAATCTCGTTTCGATACCTTGAATTCCAACTTAAGCGATAGTTTATTTCTCCATGCTCTTGAAATCAAATTCCATAATTTACCTACTAACTGACGTTTTATAGTTTGATCGTACCTTATTGCGTTATTTTGAGTTCTTGCCCTTTAGGATTTTTAATTTGATCATCTTCTTATCAATTAAATCTTTCTTATTAATTTGAGTTCCCTGGTTCCTAGGTTTTTCCGCCAAAAGGATCCACATTTTTTTGTTTCATAACCTTGGTTGCTGAATATACTGTATCTATCTTCATATATCTATTTTTTACTTTATATTTAAAAATATATGTCCTTTGATTGTTTTGTGCTTTCCTAAGTCACAAATCCTAAAAAAAGTAAGATATGTAGTCCTTCTTCCACACTTGTGTTTGCTTTGAAATTTATTGCCATTATTTTCCACTAATGATTTCATTTCCTAATTTTCTTTAAATTCTCGGTATCTTTTTCATTTCTTTATTTTTCGTGTCTAACCTATCTATGTTCTAGAGAAAAACAACAGAAGAATTCCAGTTTATAGCTTCAAACGAAAAGAAGGTTATAATTGGGGTTGCAATTGAAGCGGTTATAACTTTTGATTCGTGCATCGAAATGATTATTATAATATATCAAATCGAAGCTCGTTTCGAAACCTTAAATTCAATTTTAAGCGATAGTTTATTTCTCCAAGATTTTAAAATCAAATTCCATCATTTACCTACTAACTGACGTTATATAGTTTGATCGTAACTTATTGCATTATTCTGAGTTCTTGCCCTTTAGTATTTTTAATTTGATCATCTTAACCATGTTTTTATCAATTAAATCTTTCTTATTAATTTGAGATTCATGGTTCCTAGGTTTTTCTGCCAAAAGGATCCCCATTTTTTTGTATGATAACCTTGGTTGCTGAAAATATTGCATCTATCTTCATATATCTATTTTTGTACTTTATATTTAAAAATATATGTCCTTTGATTATTTTGTGCTTTCTTAAGTCACAATTCCTAAAAAAAGAAAGATATGTAGTCCTTCTTCCACACTTGTGTTTGCTTTGAAATTTATTGCCATTGTTTTCCACTAATGATTTCATTTCCTAATTTTCTTTAAATTCTCGGTATCTTTTTCATTTCTTTATTTTTCGTGTCTAACCTATCTATGTTCTAGGGAAAAACAAGAGAAGAATTCCAGTTCATAGCTTCAAACGAAAAGAAGGTTATAATTGGGGTTGCAACGTGAAACGGTTATAACTTTTGATTCGTCCATCGAAATGACTATTATAATATATCAAATCGAAGCTCGATTCGATACCTTAAATTCACCCTTAAGCCATAGTTTATTTCTCCAAGCTTTTGAAATCAAATTACATCATTTACCTACTAACTGATGTTTTATAGTTTGATCGTAACTTATAGCGTTATTCTGAGTTCTTGCCCTTTAGGATTTTTAATTTGATCATCTTAACCATGTTCTTATCAATTAAATCTTTCTTATTAATTTGGGTGTCCTAGTTCCTAGGTTTTTCCACCAAAAGGATCCCCATTTTTTTGTATCATAACCTTGTTGGTGAAAATATTGTATCTATCTTCATATATCTATTTTTGTACTTTATATTTAAAAATATATGTCCTTTGATTGTTTTGTGCTTTGATAAGTCACAAATCCTAAAAATAGAAAGATATTTAGTCCTTCTTCCACTCTTGTGTTTGCTTTGAAATTTATTGCCATTGTTTTCCACTATTGATTTCATTTCCTAATTTTCTTTAAATTCTCGGTATCTTTTTCATTTCTTTATTTTTCGTGTCTAACCTATCTATGTTCTAGAGAAAAACAAGAGAAGAATTCCAGTTCATAGCTTCAAACGAAAAGAAGGTTATAATTGGGGTTGCAACGTGAAACGGTTATAACTTTTGATTCGTGCATCGAAATGACTATTATAATATATCAAATCGAACCTCGTTTCGATACCTTAAATTCCACTTTAAGCGATAGTTTATTTCTCCAAGATTTTGAAATCAAATTCCATCATTTACCAACTAACTAACGTTTTATAGTTTGATCGTACCTTATTTCGTTATTTTGAGTTCTTGCCGTATAGGATTTTTAATTTGATCATCTTAACCATGTTCTTATGAATTAAATCTTTCTTATTAATTTGAGTTCGTTGGTTCCTAGGTTTTTCCGCCAAAAGGATCCCCATTTTTTTGTATCATAACCTTGGTTGCTGAAAATATTGTATCTATCTTCATATATCTATTTTTGTACTTTATATTTAAAAATATATGTCCTTTGATTGTTTTGTGCTTTCTTAATTCACAAATCCTAAAAAAAGAAAGATATTTAGTCCTTCTTCCACTCTTGTGTTTGCTTTGAAATTTATTGCCATTGTTTTCCACTGGTTATTTCATTTCCTAATTTTCTTTAATTTCTCGGTATCTTTTTAATTTCTTTATTTCCGTGTCTAACCTATCTATGTTATAGAGAAAAACAAGAGAAGAATTCCAGTTCATAGCTTCAAATGAAAAAAAGGTTATAATTGGGGTTGCAACGTGAAGCGGTTATAACTTTTGATTCGTGCATCGAAATGACTATTATAATATATCAAATCGAAGCTCGTTTCGATACCTTAAATTCAACCTTAAGCCATAGTTTATTTCTCCATGCTTTTGTAATCAAGTTACATGATTTACCTACTAACTGACGTTTTATAGTTTGATCGTAACTTATTGCGTTATTCTGAGTTCTTGCCCTTTAGTATTTTTAATTTGGCAATCATAACCATGTTCTTATCAATTAAATCTTTCATATTAATTTGAGTTCCCTGCTTCCTAGGTTTTTCCGCCAAAAGGATCCACATTGTTTTGTATCATAACCTTGGTTGTTGAAAATATTGTATCTATCTTCATATATATATTTTTGTACTTTATATTTAAAAATATTTGTCCTTTGAATGTTTTGTGCTTTCTTAAGTCACAAATCATAAAAAAGGAAGATAATTTGTCCTTCTTCCACTCTTGTGTTTGCTTTGAAATTTATTTCCATTGTTTTCCACTATTGATTTCATTTCCTAATTTTCTTTAATTTCTCGGTATCTTTTTCATTTCTTTATTTTTCGTGTCTAACCTATCTATGTTCTAGAGAAAAACAAGAGAAGAATTCCAATTCATAGTGTCAAACAAATAGAAGGTTATAATTCGGGTTGCAACGTGAAACGGTGATAACTTTTTATTCTTGGCATCGAAATGACTATTATAATATATCAAATCGAAGCTCGTTTCGATACCTTAAATTCCACCTTAAGCGATAGTTTATTTCTCCAAGTTTTTGAAATCAAATTCCATCATTTACCGACTAACTGACGTTTTATAGTTTGATCGTACCCTATTGCGTTATTTTGAGTTCTTGCCCTTTAGTATTTTTAATTTGATCATCTTAACCATGTTCTTATCAATTAAATCTTTCTTATTAATTTGAGTTCCCTGGTTCCTAGGTTTTTCCGCCAAAAGGATCCACATTTTTTTGTTTCATAACCTTGGTTGCTGAAAATATTCCATCTATCTTCATATATCTATTTTTGTACTTTATATTTAAAAATATATGTCCTTTGATTATTTTGTGCTTTCTTAAGTCACAATTCCTAAAAAAAGAAAGATATGTAGTCCTTCTTCCACACTTGTGTTTGCTTTGAAATTTATTGCCATTGTTTTCCACTAATGATTTAATTTCCAAATTTTCTTTAAATTCTCGGTATCTTTTTCATTTCTTTATTTTTCGTGTCTAACCTATCTATGTTCTAGGGAAAAACAAGAGAAGAATTCCAGTTCATAGCTTCAAACGAAAAGAAGGTTATAATTGGGGTTGCAACGTGAAACGGTTATAACTTTTGATTCGTGCATCGAAATGACTATTATAATATATCAAATCGAAGCTCGATTCGATACCTTAAATTCAACCTTCAGCAATAGTTTATTTCTCCATGCTTTTGAAATCAAATTCCATCATTTACCTACTAACTGACGTTTTATAGTTTGATCGTAACTTATTGCGTTATTCTGAGTTCTTGCCCTTTAGTATTTTTAATTTGATCATCTTAACCATGTTCTTATCAATTAAATCTTTCTTATTAATTTGAGTGTCCTGGTTCCTAGGTTTTTCTGCCAAAAGGATCCCCATTTTTTTGTATCATAACCTTGGTTGCTGAAAATATTGTATCTATCTTCATATATCTATTTTTGTACTTTATATTTAAAAATATATGTCCTTTGATTGTTTTGTGCTTTCTTAAGTCACAAATCCTAAAAAAAGAAAGATATTTAGTCCTTCTTCCACTCTTGTGTTTTCTTTGAAATTTATTGCCATTATTTTCCGCTATTGATTTCATTTCCTAATATTCTTTAAATTCTCGGTAACTTTTTCATTTCTTTATTTTTCGTGTCTAACCTATCTATGTTCTAGAGAAAAACAAGAGAAGAATTCCAGTTCATAGCTTCAAACGAAAAGAAGGTTATAATTGGGGTTGCAACGTGAAGCGGTTATAACTTTTGATTCGTGCATCGAAATGACTATTATAATATATCAAATCGAAGCTCATTTCGATTCCTTATATTCCACTTTAAGCGATAGTTTATTTGTCCATGCTTTTGAAATAAAATTCCATCATTTACCAACTAACTGACGTTTTATAGTTTGATCCATGCTTCTTGCCCTTTAGGATTTTTAATTTGATAATCTTAACCATGTTCTTATGAATTAAATCTTTCTTATTAATTTGAGTTCGCGGGTTCCTAGGTTTTTCCGCCAAAAGGATCCTCATTTTTTTGTATCATAACCTTGGTTGCTGAAAATATTGTATCTATCTTCATATATCTATTTTTGAACTTTATATTTAAAAATATATGTCCTTTGATTGTTTTGTGTTTTCTTAAGTCACAAATCTTAAGAAAAGAAAGATTTTTTGTCCTTCTTCCACACTTGTGTTTGCTTTGAAATTTATTGCCATTGTTTTCCACTAATGATTTCATTTCCTAATTTTCTTTAAATTCTCGGTATCTTTTTCATTTCTTTATTTTTCGTGTCTAACCTATCTATGTTCTAGGGAAAAACAAGAGAAGAATTCCAGTTCATAGCTTCAAACGAAAAGAAGGTTATAATTGGGGTTGCAACGTGAAACGGTTATAACTTTTGATTCGTCCATCGAAATGACTATTATAATATATCAAATCGAAGCTCGTTTCGATACCTTAAATTCCATTTTAAGCGATAGTTTATTTCTCCAAGTTTTTGAAATCAAATTCCATCATTTACCGACTAACTGACGTTTTATAGTTTGATCGTACCTTATTGCGTTATTTTGAGTTCTTGCCCTTTAGTATTTTTAATTTGATCATCTTAACCATGTTCTTATCAATTAAATCT
This sequence comes from Hippophae rhamnoides, assembly GCA_033030585.1. NCBI lineage: Eukaryota > Viridiplantae > Streptophyta > Magnoliopsida > Rosales > Elaeagnaceae > Hippophae > Hippophae rhamnoides. The sequence continues at coordinate 85,378 of JAVHJT010000038.1, forward strand.
TTCTTATTAATTTGAGTTCCCTGGTTCCTAGGTTTTTCCCCCAAAAGGATCCCCATTTTTTGTATCATAACCTTGGTGGCTGAAAATATTGTATCTATCTTCATATATCTATTTTTGTACTTTATATTTAAAAATATATGTCCTTTGATTGTTTTGCGCTTTCTTAAGTCACAAATAAAAAAAAACATATTTAGTCCTTCTTCCACTCTTGTGTTTGCTTTGAAATTTATTGCCATTGTTTTCCACTATTGATTTCATTTCATAATTTTCTTTAAATTCTCGGTATCTTTTTCATTTCTTTATTTTTCGTGTCTAACCTATCTATGTTCTAGAGAAAAACAAGAGAAGAATTCCAGTTCATAGCTTCAAACGAAAAGAAGGTTATAATTGGGGTTGCAACGTGAAACGGTTATAACTTTTGATTCGTGCATCGAAATGACTATTATAATATATCAAATCGAAGCTCGATTCGATACCTTAAATTCAACCTTAAGCCATAGTTTATTTCTCCATGCTTTTGAAATCAAATTCCATCATTTACCTACTAACTGACGTTTTATAGTTTGATCGTAACTTATTGCGTTATTCTGAGTTCTTACCCTTTAGTATTTTTAATTTGATCATCTTAACCATGTTCTTATCAATTAAATCTTTCTCATTAATTTGAGTTCATTGGTTCCTAGGTTTTTCCCCCAAAAGGATCCCCATTTTTTGTATCATAACCTTGGTGGCTGAAAATATTGTATCTATCTTCATATATCTATTTTTGTACTTTATATTTAAAAATATATGTCCTTTGATTGTTTTGTGCTTTCTTAAGTCACAAATCCTAAAAAAAGAAAGATATTTAGTCCTTCTTCCACTCTTGTGTTTGCTTTGAAATTTATTGCCATTGTTTTCCACTATTGATTTCATTTCCTAATTTTCTTTAAATTCTCGGTATCTTTTTCATTTCTTTATTTTTCGTGTCTAACCTATCTATGTTCTAGAGAAAAACAAGAGAAGAATTCCAGTTCATAGCTTCAAACGAAAAGAAGGTTATAATTGGGGTTGCAACGTGAAACGGTTATAACTTTTGATTCGTGCATCGAAATGACTATTATAATATATCAAATCGAAGCTCGTTTCGATACCTTAAATTCCACTTTAAGCGATAGTTTATTTCTCCACGATTTTAAAATCAAATTCAATTATTTACCTACTAACTAACTTTTTATAGTTTGATCGTACCTTCTTCAGTTATTTTGAGTTCTTGCCCTTTAGGATTTTTAATTTGATCATCTTAACCATGTTCTTATCAATTAAATCTTTCTTATTAATTTTAGTGTTTTGGTTCCTAGGTTTTTCCCCCAAAAGGATCCCCATTTTTTGTATCATAACCTTGGTGGCTGAAAATATTGTATCTATCTTCATATATCTATTTTTGTACTTTATATTTAAAAATATATGTCCTTTGATTGTTTTGTGCTTTCTTAAGTCACAAATCCTAAAAAAAGAAAGATATGTAGTCCTTCTTCCACTCTTGTGTTTGCTTTGAAATTTATTGCCATTGTTTTCCACTATTGATTTCATTTCCTAATTTTCATTAAATTCTTGGTATCTTTTTCATTTATTTATTTTTCGTGTCTAACCTACCTATGTTCTAGAGAAAAACAAGAGAAGAATTCCAGTTCATAGCTTCAAACGAAAAGAAGGTTATAATTGGGTTTGCAACGGGAAACGGTTATAACTTTTGATTTGTCCATCGAAATGACTATTATAATATATCAAATCAAAGCTCGTGTCGATACCTTAAATTCAACCACAAGCCATAGTTTATTTCTCCTGCTTTTGAAATCAAATTACATCATTTACCAACTAACTGACGTTTTATAGTTTGATCGTACCTTATTGCGTTATTTTGAGTTCTTGCCCTTTAGGATTTTTAATTTGATCATCTTAACCATGTTCTTATATATTAAATCTTTCTTATTAATTTGAGTGTCCTGGTTCCTACGTTTTTCCGCCAAAAGGATCCCTATTTTTTTGTATGATAACCTTGGTTGCTGAATATACTGTATCTATCTTCATATATCTATTTTTGTACTTTATATTTAAAAATATATGTCCTTTGATTATTTTGTGCTTTCTTAAGTCACAAATCCTAAAAAAAGAAAGATATTTAGTCCTTCTTCCACTCTTGTGTTTGCTTTGAAATTTATTGCCATTGTTTTCCACTATTGATTTCATTTCCTAATTTTCTTTAAATTCTCGGTATCTTTTTCATTTCTTTATTTTTCGTGTCTAACCTATCTATGTTCTAGAGAAAAACAAGAGAAGAATTCCAGTTCATAGCTTCAAACGAAAAGAAGGTTATAATTGGGGTTGCAACGTGAAAGGGTTATAACTTATGATTCCTGAATCGAAATGACTATTATAATATATCAAATCGAAACTCGGTTCGATTCCTTGAATTCCACCTTAAGCGATAGTTTATTTCTCCACACTTTTAAAATCAAATTCCATCATTTACCTACTAACTGACGTTTTATAGTTTGATCGTACCTTATTGCGTTATTTTGAGTTCTTGCCCTTTAGGATTTTTAATTTGATCATCTTAACCATGTTCTTATCAATTAAATCTTTCTTATTAATTTGAGTGTCATGGTTCCTAGGTTTTTCTACCAAAAGGATCCCCATTTTTTTGTATCATAACCTTGTTGCAGAAAATATTGTATCTATCTTCATATATCTATTTTTGTACTTTATATTTAAAAATATATGTCCTTTGATTGTTTTGTGCTTTCTTAAGTCACAAATCCAAAAAAAAAAAAACATATGTAGTCCTTCTTCCACTCTTATGTTTGCTTTGAAATTTATTGCCATTGTTTTCCACTAATGATTTCATTTCCAAATTTTCTTTAAATTCTCGGTATCTTTTTCATTTCTTTATTTTTCGTGTCTAACCTATCTATGTTCTAGGGAAAAACAAGAGAAGAATTCCAGTTCATAGCTTCAAACGAAAAGAAGGTTATAATTGGGGTTGCAAGGTGAAACGGTTATAACTTTTGATTCGTCCATCGAAATGACTATTATAATATATCAAATCGAAGCTCGTTTCGATACCTTAAATTCCATTTTAAGCGATAGTTTATTTCTCCAAGTTTTTGAAATCAAATTCCATCATTTACCGACTAACTGACGTTTTATAGTTTGATCGTACCTTATTGCGTTATTTTGAGTTCTTGCCCTTTAGTATTTTTAATTTGATCATCTTAACCATGTTCTTATCAATTAAATCTTTCTTATTAATTTGAGTTCCCTGGTTCCTAGGTTTTTCCGCCAAAAGGATCCACATTTTTTTGTTTCATAACCTTGGTTGCTGAAAATATTGCATCTATCTTCATATATCTATTTTTGTACTTTATATTTAAAAATATATGTCCTTTGATTATTTTGTGCTTTCTTAAGTCACAAATCCTAAAAAAAAAGATATTTAGTCCTTCCTCTCTTGTGTTTGCTTTGAAATTTATTGCCATTGTTTTCAACTATTGATTTCATTTCCTAATTTTCTTTAAATTCTCGGTATCTTTTTCATTTCTTTATTTTTCGTGTCTATCCTATCTATGTTCTAGAGAAAAACTAGAGAAGAATACCAGTTCATAGCTTCAAACGAAAAGATGGTTATAATTGGGGTTGCAACGTGAAGCGGTTATAACTTTTGATTCGTGCATCGAAATGACTATTATAATATATCAAATCGAAGCTCGATTCGATACCTTAAATTCAACCTTCAGCAATAGTTTATTTCTCCATGCTTTTGAAATCAAATTCCATCGTTTACCTACTAATTGACGTTTTATAGTTTGATCGTAACTTATTGCGTTATTCTGAGTTCTTACCCTTTAGTATTTTTAATTTGATCATCTTAACCATGTTCTTATCAATTAAATCTTTCTCATTAATTTGAGTTCATTGGTTCCTAGGTTTTTCCGCCAAAAGGATCCCCATTTGTTTGTATCATAACCTTGGTTGCTGAAAATATTGTATCTATATTCATATATCTATTTTTGTACTTTATATTTAAAAATATATGTCCTTTGATTGTTTTGTGCTTTCTTAAGTCACAAATCCTAAAAAAAGAAAGATATTTAGTCCTTCTTCCACTCTTGTGTTTGCTTTGAAATTTATTGCCATTGTTTTCCACTATTGATTTCATTTCCTAATTTTCTTTAAATTCTCGGTATCTTTTTCATTTCTTTATTTTTCGTGTCTAACCTATCTATGTTCTAGAGAAAAACAAGAGAAGAATTCCAGTTCATAGCTTCAAACGAAAAGAAGGTTATAATTGGGGTTGCAACGTGAAACGGTTATAACTTTTGATTCGTGCATCGAAATGACTATTATAATATATCAAATCGAACCTCGTTTCGATACCTTAAATTCCACCTTCAGCCATAGTTTATTTCTCCAAGATTTTGAAATCAAATTCCATCATTTACCAACTAACTAACGTTTTATAGTTTGATCGTACCTTATTTCGTTATTTGGAGTTCTTGCCGTATAGGATTTTTAATTTGATCATCTTAAACATGTTCTTATGAATTAAATCTTTCTTATTAATTTGAGTTCGTTGGTTCCTAGGTTTTTCCGCCAAAAGGATCCCCATTTTTTTGTATCATAAACTTGGTTGCTGAAAATATTGTATCTAACTTCTTATATCTATTTTTGTACAATATATTTAAAAATATATGTCCTTTGATTGTTTTGTGCTTTCTTAAGTCACAAATCCTAAAAAAAGAAAGATATTTAGTCCTTCTTCCACTCTTGTGTTTCCTTTGAAATTTATAGCCATTGTTTTCAACTATTGATTTCATTTCCTAATTTTCTTTAAATTCTCCTTATCTTTTTCATTTCTTTATTTTTCGTGTCTAACCTATCTATGTTCTAGAGAAAAACAAAAGAATAATTCCAGTTCATAGCTTCAAACGAAAAGAAGGTTATAATTGGGGTTGCAACGTGAAGCGGTTATAACTTTTAATTCGTGCATCGAAATGACTATTATAATATATCAAATCGAAGCTCGATTCGATACCTTAAATTCAACCTTCAGCCATAGTTTATTTCTCCATGCTTTTGAAATCAAATTCCATCATTTACCTACTAACTGACGTTTTATAGTTTGATCGTAACTTATTGCGTTATTTTGAGTTCTTGCCCTTTAGTATTTTTAATTTGATCATCTTAACCATGTTCTTATCAATTAAATCTTTCTTATTAATTTGAGTGTCCTGGTTCCTAGGTTTTTCTGCCAAAAGGATCCCCATTTTTTTGTATCATAACCTTGGTTGCTGAAAATATTGTATCTATCTTCATATATCTATTTTTGTACTTTATATTTAAAAATATATGTCCTTTGATTGTTTTGTGCTTTCTTAAGTCACAAATCCTAAAAAAAGAAAGATATTTAGTCCTTCTTCCACTCTTGTGTTTGCTTTGAAATTTATTGCCATTGTTTTCCACTATTGATTTCATTTCCTAATTTTCTTTAAATTCTCGGTATCTTTTTCATTTCTTTGTTTTTCGTGTCTAACCTATCTATGTTCTAGAGAAAAACAAGAGAAGAATTCCAGTTCATAGTTTCAAACGAAAAGAAGGTTATAATTAGGATGGCAACGTGAAGCGGTTATAACTTTTGATTCGTGCATCGAAATGACTATTATAATATATCAAATCGAAGCTCGATTCGATACCTTAAATTCAACCTTCAGCCATAGTTTATTTCTCCATGCTTTTGAAATCAAATTCCATCATTTACCTACTAACTGACGTTTTATAGTTTGATCGTAACTTATTGCGTTATTTTGAGTTCTTGCCCTTTAGTATTTTTAATTTGATCATCTTAACCATGTTCTTATCAAATAATCCTTTCTTATTATTTTGTGTGCCCTGGTTCCTAGGTTTTTCCCCCAAAAGGATCCCCATTTTTTGTATCATAACCTTGGTGGCTGAAAATATTGTATCTATCTTCATATATCTATTTTTGTACTTTATATTTAAAAATATATGTCCTTTGATTGTTTTGTGCTTTCTTAAGTCACAAATCCTAAAAAAAGAAAGATATTTAGTCCTTCTTCCACTCTTGTGTTTGCTTTGAAATTTATTGCCTTTGTTTTCCACTATTGATTTCATTTCCTAATTTTCTTTAAATTCTCGGTATCTTTTTCATTTCTTTATTTTTCGTGTCTAACCTATCTATGTTCTAGAGAAAAACAAGAGAAGAATTCCAGTTCATAGCTTCAAACGAAAAGAAGGTTATAATTGGGGTTGCAACGTGAAACGGTTATAACTTTTGATTCGTGCATCGAAATGACTATTATAATATATCAAATCGAAGCTCGATTCGATACCTTAAATTCAACCATAAGCCATAGTTTATTTCTCCAAGATTTTGAAAGCAAATTCCATCATTTACCTACTAACTGACGTTTTATAGTTTGATCGTAACTTATTGCGTTATTTTGAGTTCTTGCCCTTTAGTATTTTTAATTTGATCATCTTAACCATGTTCTTATCAATTAAATCTTTCTTATTAATTTGAGTGTCCTGGTTCCTAGGTTTTTCTGCCAAAAGGATCCCCATTTTTTTGTATCATAACCTTGGTTGCTGAAAATATTGTATCTATCTTCATATATCTATTTTTGTACTTTATATTTAAAAATATATGTCCTTTGATTGTTTTGTGCTTTCTTAAGTCACAAATCCTAAAAAAAGAAAGATATTTAGTCCTTCTTCCACTCTTGTGTTTGCTTTGAAATTTATTGCCATTGTTTTCCACTATTGATTTCATTTCCTAATTTTCTTTAAATTCTCGGTATCTTTTTCATTTCTTTATTTTTCGTGTCTAACCTATCTATGTTCTAGAGAAAAACAAGAGAAGAATTCCAGTTCATAGCTTCAAACGAAAAGAAGGTTATAATTGGGGTTGCAACGTGAAACGGTTATAACTTTTGATTCGTGCATCGAAATGACTATTATAATATATCAAATCGAACCTCGTTTCGATACCTTAAATTCAACTTTAAGCGATAGTTTATTTCTCCAAGATTTTGAAATCAAATTCCATCATTTACCAACTAACGTTTTATAGTTTGATCGTAACTTATTTCGTTATTTTGGGTTCTTGCCGTATAGGATTTTTAATTTGATCATCTTAAACATGTTCTTATGAATTAAATCTTTCTTATTAATTTGAGTTCGTTGGTTCCTAGGTTTTTCCCCCAAAAGGATCCCCATTTTTTGTATCATAACCTTGGTGGCTGAAAATATTGTATCTATCTTCATATATCTATTTTTGTACTTTATATTTAAAAATATATGTCCTTTGATTGTTTTGTGCTTTCTTAAGTCACAAATCCTAAAAAAAGAAAGATATTTAGTCCTTCTTCCGATCTTGTGTTTTCTTTGAAATTTATTGGCATTGTTTTCCACTATTGATTTCATTTCCAAATTTTCATTAAATTCTCGGTATCTTTTTCATTTCTTTATTTTTCTTGTCTAACCTATCTATATTCTAGAGAAAAACAAGAGAAGAATACCAGTTCATAGCTTCAAACGAAAAGATGGTTATAATTGGGGTTGCAACGTGAAGCGGTTATAACTTTTGATTCGTGCATCGAAATGACTATTATAATATATCAAATCGAAGCTCGATTCGATACCTTAAATTCAACCTTCAGCCATAGTTTATTTCTCCATGCTTTTGAAATCAAATTCCATCATTTACCTACTAACTGACGTTTTATAGTTTGATCGTAACTTATTGCGTTATTCTGAGTTCTTGCCCTTTAGTATTTTTAATTTGATCATCTTAACCATGTTCTTATCAATTAAATCTTTCTTATTAATTTGAGTGTCCTAGTTCCTAGGTTTTTCTGCCAAAAGGATCCCCATTTTTTTGTATCATAACCTTGGTTGCTGAAAATATTGTATCTATCTTCATATATCTATTTTTGTACTTTATATTTAAAAATATATGTCCTTTGATTGTTTTGTGCTTTGATAAGTCACAAATCCTAAAAATAGAAAGATATTTAGTCCTTCTTCCACTCTTGTGTTTGCTTTGAAATTTATTGCCATTGTTTTCCACTATTGATTTCATTTCCTAATTTTCTTTAAATTCTCGGTATCTTTTTCATTTCTTTATTTTTCGTGTCTAACCTATCTATGTTCTAGAGAAAAACAAGAGAAGAATTCCAGTTCATAGCTTCAAACGAAAAGAAGGTTATAATTGGGGTTGCAACGTGAAACGGTTATAACTTTTGATTCGTGCATCGAAATGACTATTATAATATATCAAATCGAAGCTCGATTCGATACCTGAAATTGAACTTAAAGCGATAGTTTACTGCTCCACGATTTTAAAACCAAATTCCATCATTTACCAACTAACGTTTTATAGTTTGATCGTACCTTCTTCAGTTATTTTGAGTTCTTGCCCTTTAGGATTTTTAATTTGATCATCTTAACCATGTTCTTATCAATTAAATCTTTCTTATTAATTTTAGTGTTTTGGTTCCTAGGTTTTTCCCCCAAAAGGATCCCCATTTTTTGTATCATAACCTTGGTGGCTGAAAATATTGTATCTATCTTCATATATCTATTTTTGTACTTTATATTTAAAAATATATGTCCTTTGATTGTTTTGTGCTTTCTTAAGTCACAAATCCTAAAAAAAGAAAGATATTTAGTCCTTCTTCCACTCTTGTGTTTCCTTTGAAATTTATTGCCATTGTTTTCAACTATTGATTTCATTTCCTAATTTTCTTTAAATTCTCGGTATCTTTTTCATTTCTTTATTTTTCGTGTCTATCCTATCTATGTTCTAGAGAAAAACTAGAGAAGAATACCAGTTCATAGCTTCAAACGAAAAGATGGTTATAATTGGGGTTGCAACGTGAAGCGGTTATAACTTTTGATTCGTGCATCGAAATGACTATTATAATATATCAAATCGAAGCTCGATTCGATACCTTAAATTCAACCTTCAGCCATAGTTTATTTCTCCATGCTTTTGAAATCAAATTCCATCATTTACCTACTAACTGACGTTTTATAGTTTGATCGTAACTTATTGCGTTATTCTGAGTTCTTGCCCTTTAGTATTTTTAATTTGATCATCTTAACCATGTTCTTATCAATTAAATCTTTCTTATTAATTTGAGTGTCCTAGTTCCTAGGTTTTTCTGCCAAAAGGATCCCCATTTTTTTGTATCATAACCTTGGTTGCTGAAAATATTGTATCTATCTTCATATATCTATTTTTGTACTTTATATTTAAAAATATATGTCCTTTGATTGTTTTGTGCTTTGATAAGTCACAAATCCTAAAAATAGAAAGATATTTAGTCCTTCTTCCACTCTTGTGTTTGCTTTGAAATTTATTGCCATTGTTTTCCACTATTGATTTCATTTCCTAATTTTCTTTAAATTCTCGGTATCTTTTTCATTTCTTTATTTTTCGTGTCTAACCTATCTATGTTCTAGAGAAAAACAAGAGAAGAATTCCAGTTCATAGCTTCAAACGAAAAGAAGGTTATAATTGGGGTTGCAACGTGAAACGGTTATAACTTTTGATTCGTGCATCGAAATGACTATTATAATATATCAAATCGAAGCTCGATTCGATACCTTAAATTCAACCTTAAGCCATAGTTTATTTCTCCATGCTTTTGAAATCAAATTCCATCATTTACCTACTAACTGACGTTTTATAGTTTGATCGTAACTTATTGCGTTATTTTGAGTTCTTGCCCTTTAGGATTTTTAATTTGATCATCTTAACCATGTTCTTATCAATTAAATCTTTCTTATTAATTTGAGTGTCCTGGTTCCTAGGTTTTTCTGCCAAAAGGATCCCCATTTTTTTGTATCATAACCTTGGTTGCTGAAAATATTATATCTATTTTTGTAATTTATATTTAAAAATATATGTCCTTTGATTGTTTTGTGCTTTCTTAAGCCACAAATCCTAAAAAAAGAAAGATATTTAGTCCTTCTTCCACTCTTGTGTTTGCTTTGAAATTTATTGCCATTGTTTTGCACTATTAATTTCATTTCCTAATTTTCTTTAAATTCTCGGTATCTTTTTCATTTCTTTATTTTTCGTGTCTAACCTATCTATGTTCTAGAGAAAAACAAGAGAAAAAAACTTGTTCATAGCTTCAACCGAAAAGAACTTTATAATTGGGGTTGCAACGTGAAACGGTTATAACTTTTGATTCGTGCATCGAAATGACTATTATAATATATCAAATCGAAGCTCGATTCGATACCTTAAATTCAACCTTCAGCCATAGTTTATTTCTCCATGCTTTTGAAATCAAATTCCATCGTTTACCTACTAACTGACGTTTTATAGTTTGATCGTAACTTATTGCGTTATTTTGAGTTCTTGCCCTTTAGTATTTTTAATTTGATCATCTTAACCATGTTCTTATCAATTAAATCTTTCTTATTAATTTGAGTGTCCTAGTTCCTAGGTTTTTCTGCCAAAAGGATCCCCATTTTTTTGTCTCATAACCTTGGTTGCTGAAAATATTGTATCTATCTTCATATATCTATTTTTGTACTTTATATTTAAAAATATATGTCCTTTGATTATTTTGTGCTTTCTTAAGTCACAATTCCTAAAAAAAGAAAGATATGTAGTCCTTCTTCCACTCTTGTGTTTGCTTTGAAATTTATTGCCATTGTTTTCCACTATTGATTTCATTTCCTAATTTTCATTAAATTCTTGGTATCTTTTTCATTTCTTTATTTTTCGTGTCTAACCTATCTATGTTCTAGAGAAAAACAAGAGAAGAATTCCAGTTCATAGCTTCAAACGAAAAGAAGGTTATAATTGGGGTTGCAACGTGAAGCGGTTATAACTTTTAATTCGTGCATCGAAATGACTATTATAATATATCAAATCGAAGCTCGATTCGATACCGTAAATTCAACCTTAAGCCATAGTTTATTTCTCCATGCTTTTGAAATCAAATTACATCATTTACCAACTAACTGACATTTTATTGTTTGATCATAATTTATTGTGTTATTCTGAGTTCTTGCCCTTTAGTATTTTTAATTTGATCATCTTAAACATGTTCTTATCAATTAAATCTTTCTTATTAAATTGAGTGTCCTAGTTCCTAGGTTTTTCTGCCAAAAGGATACCCATGTTTTTGTATCATAACCTTGGTTGCTGAAAATATGGTATCTATCTTCATATATCTATTTTTGTACTTTATATTTAAAAATATATGTCCTTTGATTGTTTTGTGCTTTCTTAAGTCACAAATCCTAAAAAAAGAAAGATATTTAGTCCTTCTTCCACTCTTGTGTTTGCTTTGAAATTTATTGCCATTGTTTTCCGCTATTGATTTCATTTCCTCATTTTCTTTAAATTCTCGGTATCTTTTTCATTTCTTTATTTTTCATGTCTAACCTATCTATGTTCTAGAGAAAAACAAGAGAAGAATACTAGTTCATAGCTTCAAACGAAAAGAAGGTTATAATTGGGGTTGCAACGTGAAGCGGTTATAACTTTTGATTTGTGCATCGAAATGACTATTATAATATATCAAATCGAAACTCGATTCGATACCTTAAATTCAACCTTAAGCCATCGTTTATTTCTCCATGCTTTTGAAATCAAATTCCATCATTTACCTACTAACTGACGTTTTATAGTTTGATCGTAACTTATTGCATTATTCTGAGTTCTTGCCCTTTAGTATTTTTAATTTGATCATCTTAACCATGTTCTTATCAATTAAATCTTTCTTATTAATTTGAGTGTCCTGGTTCCTAGGTTTTTCTGCCAAAAGGATCCCCATTTTTTTGTATCATAACCTTGGTTGCTGAAAATATTGTATCTATCTTCATATATCTATTTTTGTACTTTATATTTAAAAATATATGTCCTTTGATTGTTTTGTGCTTTCTTAAGTCACAAATCCTAAAAAAAGAAAGATATTTAGTCCTTCTTCCACTCTTGTGTTTCCTTTGAAATTTATTGCCATTGTTTTCAACTATTGATTTCATTTCCTAATTTTCTTTAAATTCTCGGTATCTTTTTCATTTCTTTATTTTTCGTGTCTAACCTATCTATGTTCTAGAGAAAAACTAGAGAAGAATACCAGCTCATAGCTTCAAACGAAAAGATGTTTATAATTGGGGTTGCAACGTGAAGCAGTTATAACTTTTGATTCGTGCATGGAAATGACTATTATAATATATGAAATCGAAGCTCGATTCGATACCTTAAATTCAACCTTCAGCAATAGTTTATTTCTCCATGCTTTTGAAATCAAATTCCATCGTTTACCTATTAATTGACGTTTTATAGTTTGATCGTAACTTATTGCGTTATTCTGAGTTCTTACCCTTTAGTATTTTTAATTTGATCATCTTAACCATGTTCTTATCAATTAAATCTTTCTTATTAATTTGAGTGTCCTAGTTCCTAGGTTTTTCTGCCAAAAGGATCCCCATTTTTTTGTATCATAACCTTGGTTGCTGAAAATATTGTATCTATATTCATATATCTATTTTTGTACTTTATATTTAAAAATATATGTCCTTCGATTGTTTTGTGCTTTCTTAATTCAGAAATCCTAAAAAAAGAAAGATATTTAGTCCTTCTTCCACTCTTGTGTTTCCTTTGAAATTTATTGCCATTGTTTTCAACTATTGATTTCATTTCCTAATTTTCTTTAAATTCTCGGTATCTTTTTCATTTCTTTATTTTTCGTGTCTAACCTATCTATGTTCTAGAGAAAAACTAGAGAAGAATACCAGTTCATAGCTTCAAACGAAAAGATGGTTATAATTGGGGTTGCAACGTGAAGCGGTTATAACTTTTGATTCGTGCATCGAAATGACTATTATAATATATCAAATCGAAGCTCGATTCGATACCTTAAATTCAACCTTAAGCCATAGTTTATTTCTCCATGCTTTTGAAATCAAATTACATTATTTACCTACTAACTGACGTTTTATAGTTTGATCGTAACTTATTGTGTTATTCTGAGTTCTTGCCCTTTAGTATTTTTAATTTGATCATCTTAACCATGTTCTTATCAATTAAATCTTTCTTATTAATTTGAGTGTCCTGGTTCCTAGGTTTTTCTGCCAAAAGGATCCCCATTTTTTTGTATCATAACCTTGGTTGCTGAAAATATTGTATCTATCTTCATATATCTATTTTTGTACTTTATATTTAAAAATATATGTCCTTTGATTGTTTTGTGCTTTCTTAAGTCACAAATCCTAAAAAAATTAAGATTTTTAGTCCTTCTTCCACTCTTGTGTTTGCTTTGAAATTTATTGCCATTGTTTTCCACTATTGATTTCATTTCCTAATTTTCTTTAAATTCTCGGTATCTTTTTCATTTCTTTATTTTTCGTGTCTAACCTATCTATGTTCTAGAGAAAAACAAGAGAAGAATTCCAGTTCATAGCTTCAAACGAAAAGAAGGTTATAATTGGGGTTGCAACGTGAAACGGTTATAACTTTTGATTCGTGCATCGAAATGACTATTATAATATATCAAATCGAAGCTCGATTCGATACCTTAAATTCAACCTTAAGCCATAGTTTATTTCTCCATGCTTTTGAAATCAAATTACATTATTTACCTACTAACTGACGTTTTATAGTTTGATCATAACTTATTGTCTTATTTTGAGTTCTTGTCCATTAGGATTTCTAATTTGATCATCTTAACCTTGTTCTTATCAATTAAATCCTTCTTATTAATTTGAGTTCCCTGGTTCCTAGGTTTTTCCGCCAAAAGGATCCACATTTTTTTGTTTCATAACCTTGGTTGCTGAAAATATTGTATCTATATTCATATATATATATTTTTTACTTTATATTTAAAAATATATGTCCTTTGATTGTTTTGTGCTTTCCTAAGTCACAAATCCTAAAAAAAGTAAGATATGTAGTCCTTCTTCCACTCTTGTGTTTGCTTTGAAATTTATTGCCATTGTTTTCCACTATTGATTTCATTTCCTAATTTTCATTAAATTCTTGGTATCTTTTTCATTTATTTATTTTTCGTGTCTAACCTACCTATGTTCTAGAGAAAAACAAGAGAAGAATTCCAGTTCATAGCTTCAAACGAAAAGAAGGTTATAATTGGGGTTGCAACGGGAAACGGTTATAACTTTTGATTCGTGCATCGAAATGACTATTATAATATATCAAATCGAAGCTCGATTCGATACCTTAAATTCAACCTTAAGCCATAGTTTATTTCTCCATGCTTTTGAAATCAAATTACATTATTTACCTACTAACTGACGTTTTATAGTTTGATCGTAACTTATTGTGTTATTCTGAGTTCTTGCCCTTTAGTATTTTTAATTTGATCATCTTAACCATGTTCTTATCAATTAAATCTTTCTTATTAGTTTGAGTGTCCTGGTTCCTAGGTTTTTCTGCCAAAAGGATCCCCATTTTTTTGTATCATAACCTTGGTTGCTGAAAATATTGTATCTATCTTCATATATCTATTTTTGTACTTTATATATAAAAATATATGTCCTTTGATTGTTTTGTGCTTTCTTAAGTCACAAATCCTAAAAAAAGTAAGATTTTTAGTCCTTCTTCCACTCTTGTGTTTGCTTTGAAATTTATTGCCATTGTATTCCACTATTGATTTCATTTGCTAATTTTCTTTAATTTCTCGGTATCTTTTTCATTTCTTTATTTTTCGTGTCTAACCTATCTATGTTCTAGAGAAAAACAAGAGAAGAATTCCAGTTCATAGCTTCAAACGAAAAGAAGGTTATAATTCGGGTTGCAACGTGAAACGGTTATAAGGTTTGATTCGTGCATCGAAATGACTATTATAATATATCAAATCGAAGGTCGATTCGATACCTTAAATTCAACCTTAAGCCATAGTTTATTTCTCCATGCTTTTGAAATCAAATTACATTATTTACCTACTAACTGACGTTTTATAGTTTGATCGTAACTTATTGTGTTATTCTGAGTTCTTGCCCTTTAGTATTTTTAATTTGATCATCTTAACCATGTTCTTATCAATTAAATCTTTCTTATTAGTTTGAGTGTCCTGGTTCCTAGGTTTTTCTGCCAAAAGGATCCCCATTTTTTTTGTATCATAACCTTGGTTGCTGAAAATATTGTATCTATCTTCATATATCTATTTTTGTACTTTATATATAAAAATATATGTCCTTTGATTGTTTTGTGCTTTCTTAAGTCACAAATCCTAAAAAAAGTAAGATTTTCAGTCCTTCTTCCACTCTTCTGTTTGCTTTGAAATTTATTGGCATTGTTTTCCACTATTGACTTCATTTCCTAATTTTCTTTAAATTCTCGGTATCTTTTTCATTTCTTTATTTTTTTGTCTACCCTATCTATGTTCTAGAGAAAAAAAAGAGAAGAATACCAGTTCATAGCATCAAACGAAAAGAAGGTTATAATTGGGGTTGTAACATGAAGCGGTTATAACTTTTGATTTACGCATCGAAATGACTATTATAATATATCAAATCGAAGCTCGATTCGATACCTTAAATTGAACCTTAAGCCATTGTTTATTTCTCCATGCTTTTGAAATCAAATTACATTATTTACCTACTAACTAACTTTTTATAGTTTGATCGTAACTTATTGTGTTATTCTGAGTTCTTGCCCTTTAGTATTTTTAATTTGATCATCTTAACCTTGTTCTTATCAATTAAATCTTTCTTTTTAGTTTGAGTGTCCTGGTTCATAGGTTTTTCTGCCAAAAGGAACCCCATTTTTTTTGTATCATAACCTTGGTTGCTGAAATTATTGTATCTATCTTCATATATCTATTTTTGTACTTTATATTTAAAAATATATGTCCTTTGATTGTTTTGTGCTTTCTTAAGTCACAAATCCTAAAAAAAGAAAGATTTTTAGTCCTTCTTCCACTCTTGTGTTTGCTTTGAAATTTATTGCCATTGTTTTCCACTTTTGATTTCATTTCCTAATTTTCTTTAAATTCTCGGTATCTTTTTCATTTCTTTATTTTTCGCGTCTAACCTATCTATGTTCTAGAAAAAAAAAGAGAAGAATACGAGTTCATAGCTACAAATGAAAAGAAAGTTATAATTGGGGATGCAACGTGAAACGGTTATAACTTTTGATTCGTGCATCGAAATGACTATTATAATATATCAAATCGAAGTTCGATTCGATACCTTAAATTCAACCATAAGCCATAGTTTATTTCTCCCTGCTTTTGAAATCAAATTACATCATTTACCTACTAATTGATGTTTTATAGTTTGATCGTACCTTATTGCGTTATTTTGAGTTCTTGCCCTTTAGGATTTTTAATTTTATCATCTTAACCATGTTCTTATCAATTAAATCTTTCTTATTAGTTTGAGTGTCCTGGTTCCTAGGTTTTTCTGCCAAAAGGATCCCCATTTTTTTTGTATCATAACCTTGGTTGCTGAAAATATTGTATCTATCTTCATATATCTATTTTTGTACTTTATATATAAAAATATATGTCCTTTGATTGTTTTGTGCTTTCTTAAGTCACAAATCCTAAAAAAAGTAAGATTTTTAGTCCTTCTTCCACTCTTGTGTTTGCTTTGAAATTTATTGCCATTGTATTCCACTATTGATTTCATTTGCTAATTTTCTTTAATTTCTCGGTATCTTTTTCATTTCTTTATTTTTCGTGTCTAACCTATCTATGTTCTAGAGAAAAACAAGAGAAGAATTCCAGTTCATAGCTTCAAACGAAAAGAAGGTTATAATTCGGGTTGCAACGTGAAACGGTTATAACTTTTGATTCGTGCATCGAAATGACTATTATAATATATCAAATCGAAGCTCGATTCGATACCTTAAATTCAACCTTAAGCCATAGTTTATTTTGTCCATGCTTTTGAAATCAAATTACATTACTTACCTACTAACTGACGTTTTATAGTTTGATCGTAACTTATTGTGTTATTCTGAGTTCTTGCCCTTTAGTATTTTTAATTTGATCATATTAACCATGTTCTTATCAATTAAATCTTTCTTATTAATTTGAGTTCTCTCGTTCCTAGGTTTTTCCGCCAAAAGGATCCGTATTTTTTTGTTTCATAACCTAGGTTTCTGATAATATCGTATCTATCTTCATATATCTATTTTTGTACTTTATATTTAAAAATATATGTCCTTTGATTGTTTTGTGCTTTCTTAAGTCACAAATCCTAAAAAAAGTAAGATTTTTAGTCCTTCTTCCACTCTTGTGTTTTCTTTGAAATTTATTGGCATTGTTTTCCACTATTGACTTCATTTCCTAATTTTCTTTAAATTCTCGGTATCTTTTTCATTTCTTTATTTTTTGTGTCTAACCTATCTATGTTCTAGAGAAAAAAAAGAGAAGAATACCAGTTCATAGCATCAAACGAAAAGAAGGTTATAATTGGGGTTGCAACGTGAAGCGGTTATAACTTTTGATTCGTGCATCGAAATGACTATTATAATATATCAAATCGAAACTCCTTTCGATACCTTAAATTCTACCTTAAGCCATAGTTTATTTTGTACATGCTTTTGAAATCAAATTACATTACTTACCTACTAACTGACGTTTTATAGTTTGATCGTACCTTATTTCGTTATTTTGAGTTCTTGCCCTTTAGGATATTTAATTTGATCATCTTAACCATGTTCTTATCAATTAAATCTTTCTTATTAATTTTAGTGTTTTGGTTCCTAGGTTTTTCCCCCAAAAGGATCCCCATTTTTTGTATCATAACCTTGGTGGCTGAAAATATTGTATCTATCTTCATATATCTATTTTTGTACTTTATATTTAAAAATATATGTCCTTTGATTGTTTTGTGCTTTCTTAAGTCACAAATCCTAAAAAAAGTAAGATTTTTAGTCCTTCTTCCACTCTTGTGTTTTCTTTGAAATTTATTGGCATTGTTTTCCACTATTGATTTCATTTCCTAATTTTCTTTAAATTCTCGGTATCTTTTTCATTTCTTTATTTTTCGTGTCTAACCTATCTATGTTCTAGAGAAAAACAAGAGAAGAATTCCAGTTCATAGCTTCAAACGAAAAGAAGGTTATAATTCGGGTTGCAACGTGAAACGGTTATAACTTTTGATTTGTGCATCGAAATGACTATTATAATATATCAAATCGAAGCTCGATTCGATACCTTAAATTCAACCTTAAGCCATAGTTTATTTCTCCATGCTTTTGAAATCAAATTACATTATTTACCTACTAACTGACGTTTTATAGTTTGATCGTAACTTATTGTGTTATTCTGAGTTCTTGCCCTTTAGTATTTTTAATTTGATCATCTTAACCATGTTCTTATCAATTAAATCTTTCTTATTAATTTGAGTGTCCTGGTTCCTAGGTTTTTCTGCCAAAAGGATCCCCATTTTTTTGTATCATAACCTTGGTTGCTGAAAATATTGTATCTATCTTCATATATCTATTTTTGTACTTTATATTTAAAAATATATGTCCTTTGATTGTTTTGTGCTTTCTTAAGTCACAAATCCTAAAAAAAGTAAGATTTTTAGTCCTTCTTCCACTCTTGTGTTTTCTTTGAAATTTATTGGCATTGTTTTCCACTATTGATTTCATTTCCTAATTTTCTTTAAATTCTCGGTATCTTTTTCATTTCTTTATTTTTTGTGTCTAACCTATCTATGTTCTAGAGAAAAAAAAGAGAAGAATACCAGTTCATAGCATCAAACGAAAAGAAGGTTATAATTGGGGTTGCAACGTGAAGCGGTTATAACTTTTGATTTACGCCTCAAAATGACTATTATAATATATCAAATCGAAGCTCGATTCGATACCTTAAATTCAACCTTAAGCCATAGTTTATTTTGTCCATGCTTTTGAAATCAAATTACATTACTTACCTACTAACTGACGTTTATAGTTTGATCGTAACTTATTGTGTTATTCTGAGTTCTTTCCCTTTAGTATTTTTAATTTGATACCTTAAAACAAAAAAATAAAAACAAAAAAATAAAAAATAAAAAAAAAATAAAAAAAAAATAAAAAAAATTTTTGTTTGTTATTTGTTTTATTTACTTAATTTTATTGTTTATTTCATTTTAATTACATGTGAATAATTTTTAAATTGTTAAAACTAAAAATATTTGTTGAGATGTTAGAAGTTCTGGACTGATAAATACGTATACACTTTAATGATGAATATGATGGATGCACCTGCATTTCCCATTACTACTTGCACATTCTCAGGAAATAGGTAATCTTTCTTCTCTCCTCTCTTTATCTTTAATTTACAGTTGTTACATTGAGGACAATGTAAGTTCTAGGTTGGGGGTGGTGAAAAGTTACCATACTTAATTAAAAAATAAAATAAATAAAAAAAAAAACTTTTCTCACAAAAATTTATCATTTCTTTAAATCAAATTTAAGTAAATAGTTAAGTCTTTTGTACTGTTAGATTAATTTTTTAAAACATATCATGAAATATTTTGTAATTATTTTTGATAATTAGTTAGTTTTTGTCATAATTAGTATTTCTTGATAAGATGTAGAAATTATATCAAACCCAAAATCGGTGTTTATGAGTTTTTTTTTAGTGGAGACTACCTTTGTGAGATATAATTTGAGCCTAATTTCCTTTATTCAGAGTGAAATATATATTTTTTCTACTCCAAACACATTTCTTATTTCTTCAAATTTTTAGATGATCTCTATAGGTATTAGCATTGAATGTATGAATTGTTTTCATCTTAATAGAGTATCATATATTTTTGATTATTATTTTTGCTTAGATTAAATGATTTGAGTAGAAATTGATAGTATATGCTTATATCTCATTTATGCATGACTACTACAAAAACAAAAAGACATATCCTGGGTTACCTAAACCAAGATCAAACAGAAAAAGCCACAAAATTAACCACTCACCAAAATCCAAAAAATGTACAATGCATACGTGGGTTGACTCTCTAAAAATACACATATTGAAAAATATCTACGAGAAAAAAAAAGAGAGATAAAAATAGTATCATCTACATACTATAACCCGCATTGCCTACAAAGTTGTGAGTAAAGGCTAATTACAAAAGAAAGATATAAGAAGTAATTCCCTAAAAAGTCATTGCAATTTCTTCATTTGTAAAAGGCATATATCTTGAAATTCTTTCTTAATGAGTTTGATTTATGCATGAAAATAATTTTTATATATGATATCTTTATAATTTATACATTTGATTCCTTTCATGAGATCAATGTTAAAATAACACTTTGAGCCTTTATTCTTTATACATATGCGAACATATTAGTTCATTTCTATACATCAACTCTTTCGCATATAAATTAGTATGAGTGTTTGAACCCATAGGATTCAAGTGTTTTGAGAGTATTGACTTGTGAGGAATAGAGTTGAGGCGAATTACGATTCATGACACGAAATTGGGTGAAATTAAATTGATACATTTTTGATATGAAATATGAAAATGATTTTCGACTAATTATTATAATAAATCATGATTGTTTAAAGAGATTAAAATAACTTATGCTTGAGATTTTAATTATGATCTTAAAGGAGATTAAAAAGTATGAGACATTTTTGTGAGATGTTGATAATTTGTGATGTTGTTGTAAATTTCATTTTTAAGTTGTTTTTTTTATTGTTTCTTTTGTTTTTACATTAAGTACAACGTTTGTGGGTATCATTACTGAAAACCCTCACGAGACTCAAACTCGTCCACTAGGGCAACCTAGGGGTTTAAAGGCTTGTTGCATAGGCTAAATGCAACCGTGTCAATCCACGGAAGTGATTTAGGATTTTAATTTTTAGTTTTTATCTGCTTGCTAAGGGACTAGCAGAAGGCTAGTTGGGGGTTGTGATGAGTGCTCAAAAAGCACTAAAATAACCATGATTTTATGCACATTAATTGATTAAAAATATATATATATATTTATATGTTTTATCATATATTTATATAAATTTATCTTTTTCGGAATCACGGGTATTTTTATTGTTTTTCAGGTATTTTGGCTTAAAAACGCAATTTAAAGACTCAAAGAAGAATACTTGAAGCAATACATCACAAATAAATTAATAAATAAGTGGAAAAAGGTCAACAAACATGGAAAATTTGGACAAAATGGGTCGAAAAGGTCAAAAATGTCAAAAGAAGGAAAATCGCGAGCCGCGACCCGCGCGCCCGGCGCCCGGCGCCGCGCGCCGGCGCGTGCGCGCGCGCCGCGCGCGTTCATTCTGCTTCGCGCGCGCGCGCGCAGCGCATTCACGCGCGCCGGCGCCAGCGCCCGGCCGCGCGCCAGCGTTTTTGACCCATTTTTCACGTGCGGCAGCCCACATGACGTCATCTTGGCGTCATTGATGACCTCGGCATGTCCACTACACGTTTTTATTTTTTATATTTTTTTAACATTTTTTTACTCATTTTTCTCTCCATCCTCACCTATAAATACCCTCTTCCATTCACTTCAAAACACACCTCAAAACCACACTTCTCTCTTCTTTCTTTCTCTCATTTCTTAGTTTTTGAGTTTTTCTTAGTTTCTTTCTTAGTTTCTAAGCTTTTCTTAGTTTTTCTCTTAGTTTTTAGTTCAATTCTCTTAGGTTTAGAGTTCTTCTCTTTTTGAGAGGAACTTGTAATGTTTTTGTAATAATTTAGATTTTTGATTCAATAAATGGAAGTGCAAATTCCGCTTGGAGGTTTTCTAGCAACGGGAATAGCGTCGAAGTTCTGTAAGGATTTTATTTTCTTTATAGTTATTTTTATGCTTTATTCTTACATGTTATATTTAATTTGTACTGTGATTAAATTTAAGCGTGCTAGTGTTTATAATCATGATATAATAATAACGTTGTTATGCTTGCGAAATATTAAATAGGTGAAAATTTCTAAAATGAATTGATTTTATTTTTATTCAAGATTTTATATTAAGGATGTTAGAGAGAAATATATTATTTTTCATTACAAACTTAAATCAAAAGATTAGACTTTAAGGTTTAGTTATCCGGTCTAATTTAGAGTAGTGCTCTTTTATTTGTTGGTACAATCGCCCGGTAGTTAGAGTGAAGCTCTATTTCAAAAGTTTTTATAAGAATTATTATGTGAAAATGTATTGACAACATGCTTTCAGTAGTGGTTTTAAAACTTGAAAGTTAGTACTCGGAGAACTAAATTCTTGGGTTTAATTTGGACACCTTGAATAAAGTTTAAACTGTCTAACCCCACCAAAGGTGGCATTTAAATGGTTCATTTTCAATCTCTTAGAAAAAGGAATTAATTTAATTAACCAAATTAGTTATCAACCCCACCCATAGGTGTTAATTGATTTGTTTAGTTAACAAAGAATATCTAACCCCACCAAAGGTGGTATTCATACAAAAAAGAGAGAATCAATAAAATATCAATTTATATCTTTAATAACCTAGATAATATGAGCAAGCATAATTAATTTAGTTATTATATCCATAAATACTCCACTAATATAAATGATAAAATTTGCATGAATATTTATTGAATCTGTATTTATATTTATTTATTGAATTTGTATCTATGTTTATTTTTTTATTATATTTAATTAATCTGTATATATGTTTATTTTATGTTATTAGATTAGGAACACAAAAACCAAACTATCGTGACAGGATGTTTAGGATTTAATTTCGTTTTTAAAAGTTTGAATAATAAATTAAGAACCACATACATTCCTTCCTTAGATCGACCTTGGGAGTATACTTATCATTTTCTACGAAATGATTCGTGCACTTGCGAGAGTTTTACAAATATTAAAACCAAAGTATTTGCGAGAATCGGCGATGCCGGTTTTCGTTCATCAGTCTTGCCCTTTAGTATTTATAATTTGATCATATCAACCATGTTCTTATCAATTAAATCTTTCTTATTGCTTTGAGTTCCCTCCTTCTTAGGTTTTCCTGCAAAAAGGATCCGCATCGTTTTGGTATCATATCCTTTGTTTCTTAAAATATATTATCTATCTTCATCTATCTATTCTTTGAATTTTAAATTAAAAACATTTTGTCGTTTGATTGTTTTCAGCTTTATTAAGTCACCATTCGATAAAAATATTATAGAATTTTCGTCCTTCCACTCTTGTGTTTTCTTTCAAACATGATGTCATTGTTTTCCTCGAGTGATTTCATTTCCAAGTTTTATTTAAATTCCCTTTATCTTTTACTTTTCTTTCTTTTTTGTGTTTGACCTATCTATTTTCTTGGGAAAAACAAGTGAGGAACTACAGTTCACGGTTTCTTACAAAAAGAAGGTTATATTTGGGATTCCAAATTTGAACTTTTTTAACTTTTGATTCTTGCATCGAAATGACTATTATGATATATCAAATCGAAGCTCGTTTCGATACCTTAAATTCAACCTTAAGCCATAGTTTAGTTCTAAGCTTTTTTGAACTCAAATTCCATCGTTTACACTACTTACCGACGTGTTAAAGTTATTTTGCGACTTATTACGTTTCTTTCGGTTCTTGCCCTTACGGATTCCAATTTGTTCATTTTAACCACGCTCTTATCCAATAAATCTTTCTTATTGCATTGAGTTCCCTCCTTCTTAGGTTTTCCTGCCAAAACGATCCGCATCGTTTTGGTATCATATCCTTTGTTTCTTAAAATATATTATCTATCTTCATATATCTATTCTTTGAATTTTAAATTAAAAACATTTTGTCGTTTGATTGTTTTCTGCTTTATTAAGTCACAAATCGTTACAAAAGATAGAAATTTAGTCCTTCCACTCTTGTGTTTTCTTTCAAACATGATGTCATTGTTTTCCTCGAGTGATTTCATTTCCAAGTTTTATTTAAATTCCCTTTATCTTTTACTTTTCTTTCTTTTTTGTGTTTGACCTATCTATTTTCTTGGGAAAAACAAGTGAGGAACTACAGTTCACGGTTTCCAACAAAAAGAAGGTTATATTTGAGATTCCAAATTTGAACTTTTATAACTTTTGATTCTTGCATCGAAATGACTATTATGATATATCAAATCGAAGCTCGTTTCGATACCAAAAAACATAAAATACCGAAAGTTTAGTTCTAAGCTGTTTTGAACTCAAATTCCATCGTTTACACTACTTACCGACGCGTTAAAGTTATTTTGCAACTTATTACGTTCCTTTCGGTTCTTGCCCTTCCGGATTCCAATTTGTTCATTTTAACCACGCTCTTATCCATTAAATCTTTCTTATTGCATTGAGTTCCCTCCTTCTTAGGTTTTTTTGCCAAAAGGATCCGCATCGTTTTGGTATCATATCCTTTGTTTCTTAAAATATATTATCTATCTTCATATATCTATTCTTTGAATTTTAAATTAAAAACATTTTGTCGTTTGATTGTTTTCTGCTTTATTAAGTCACAAATCGTTAAAAAAGATAGAAATTTAGTCCTTCCACTCTTTCGTTTTCTTTCAAACATGATGTCATTGTTTTCCTCTAGTGATTTCATTTCCAAGTTTTATTTAAATTCCCTTTATCTTTTACTTTTCTTTCTTTTTTGTGTTTGACCTATCTATTTTCTTGGGAAAAACAAGTGAGGAACTGCAGTTCACGGTTTCAAACAAAAAGAAGGTTATATTTGAGATTCCAAATTTGAACTTTTATAACTTTTGATTCTTGCATCGAAATGACTATTATGATATATCAAATCGAAGCTCGTTTTGATACCAAAAAACATAAAATACCGAAAGTTTAGTTCTAAGCTGTTTTGAACTCAAATTCCATCGTTTACACTACTTACCGACACGTTAAAGTTATTTTTCAACTTATTACGTTCCTTTCGGTTCTTGCCCTTCCGGATTCCAATTTGTTCATTTTCACCACGCTCTTATCCATTAAATCTTTCTTATTGCATTGAGTTCCCTCCTTCTTAGGTTTTCCTGAAAAAAGGATCCGTATCGTTTTGGTATCATATCCTTTGTTTCTTAAAATATATTATCTATCTTCATATATCTATTCTTTGAATTTTAAATTAAAAACATTTTGTCGTTTGATTGTTTTCTGCTTTATTAAGTCACAAATCGTTACAAAAGATAGAAATTTAGTCCTTCCACTCTTGTGTTTTCTTTCAAACATGATGTCATTGTTTTCCTCGAGTGATTTCATTTCCAGGTTTTATTTAAATTCCCTTTATCTTTTACTTTTCTTTCTTTTTTGTGTTTGACCTATCTATTTTCTTGGGAAAAACAAGTGAGGAACTACAGTTCACGGTTTCTTACAAAAAGAAGGTTATATTTGGGATTCCAAATTTGAACTTTTTTAACTTTTGATTCTTGCATCGAAATGACTATTATGATATATCAAATCGAAGCTCGTTTCGATACCAAAAAACATAAAATACCGAAAGTTTAGTTCTAAGCTTTTTTGAACTCAAATTCCATCATTTACCTACTTACTGACGTTTTATAGTTTGATCGTACCTTATTGCGTTATTTTCAGTTCTTGCCCTTACGGATTCCAATTTGTTCATTTTAACCACGCTCTTATCCAATAAATCTTTCTTATTGCATTGAGTTCCCTCCTTCTTAGGTTTTCCTGCCAAAACGATCCGCATCGTTTTGGTATCATATCCTTTGTTTCTTAAAATATATTATCTATCTTCATATATCTATTCTTTGAATTTTAAATTAAAAACATTTTGTCGTTTGATTGTTTTCTCATTTATTAAGTCACAAATCGTTAAAAAAGATAGAAATTTAGTCCTTCCACTCTTTCGTTTTCTTTCAAACATGATGTCATTGTTTTCCTCTAGTGATTTCATTTCCAAGTTTTATTTAAATTCCCTTTATCTTTTACTTTTCTTTCTTTTTTGTGTTTGACCTATCTATTTTCTTGGGAAAAACAAGTGAGGAACTACAGTTCACGGTTTCAAACAAAAAGAAGGTTATATTTGGGATTCCAAATTTGAACTTTTATAACTTTTGATTCTTGCATCGAAATGACTATTATGATATATCAAATCGAAGCTCGTTTCGATACCAAAAAACATAAAATACCGAAAGTTTAGTTCTAAGCTGTTTTGAACTCAAATTCCATCGTTTACACTACTTACCGACGCGTTAAAGTTATTTTGCGACTTATTACGTTCCTTTCGGTTCTTGCCCTTCCGGATTCCAATTTGTTCATTTTAACCACGCTCTTATCCATTAAATCTTTCTTATTGCTTTGAGTTCCCTCCTTCTTAGGTTTTTCTGCCAAAAGGATCCACATCGTTTTGGTATAATATCCTTTGTTTCTTAAAATATATTATCTATCTTCATATATCTATTCTTTGAATTTTAAATTAAAAACATTTTGTCGTTTGATTGTTTTCTGCTTTATTAAGTCACAAATCGTTAAAAAAGATAGAAATTTAGTCCTTCCACTCTTGTGTTTTCTTTCAAACATGATGTCATTGTTTTCCTCGAGTGATTTCATTTCCAAGTTTTATTTAAATTCCCTTTATCTTTTACTTTTCTTTCTTTTTTGTGTTTGACCTATCTATTTTCTTGGGAAAAACAAGTGAGGAACTACAGTTCACGGTTTCCAACAAAAAGAAGGTTATATTTGAGATTCCAAATTTGAACTTTTATAACTTTTGATTCTTGCATCGAAATGACTATTATGATATATCAAATCGAAGCTCGTTTCGATACCAAAAAACATAAAATACCGAAAGTTTAGTTCTAAGCTGTTTTGAACTCAAATTCCATCGTTTACACTACTTACCGACGCGTTAAAGTTATTTTGCGACTTATTACGTTCCTTTCGGTTCTTGCCCTTCCGGATTCCAATTTGTTCATTTTAACCACGCTCTTATCCATTAAATCTTTCTTATTGCATTGAGTTCCCTCCTTCTTAGGTTTTCCTGCCAAAAGGATCCGCATCGTTTTGGTATCATATCCTTTGTTTCTTAAAATATATTATCTATCTTCATATATCTATTCTTTGAATTTTAAATTAAAAACATTTTGTCGTTTGATTGTTTTCTGCTTTATTAAGTCACAAATCGTTAAAAAAGATAGAAATTTAGTCCTTCCACTCTTTCGTTTTCTTTCAAACATGATGTCATTGTTTTCCTCTAGTGATTTCATTTCCAAGTTTTATTTAAATTCCCTTTATCTTTTACTTTTCTTTCTTTTTTGTGTTTGACCTATCTATTTTCTTGGGAAAAACAAGTGAGGAACTACAGTTCACGGTTTCAAACAAAAAGAAGGTTATATTTGGGATTCCAAATTTGAACTTTTATAACTTTTGATTCTTGCATCGAAATGACTATTATGATATATCAAATCGAAGCTCGTTTCGATACCAAAAAACATAAAATACCGAAAGTTTAGTTCTAAGCTGTTTTGAACTCAAATTCCATCGTTTACACTACTTACCGACGCGTTAAAGTTATTTTGCGACTTATTACGTTCCTTTCGGTTCTTGCCCTTCCGGATTCCAATTTGTTCATTTTAACCACGCTCTTATCCATTAAATCTTTCTTATTGCATTGAGTTCCCTCCTTCTTAGGTTTTCCTGCCAAAAGGATCCGCATCGTTTTGGTATCATATCCTTTGTTTCTTAAAATATATTATCTATCTTCATATATCTATTCTTTGAATTTTAAATTAAAAACATTTTGTCGTTTGATTGTTTTCTGCTTTATTAAGTCACAAATCGTTAAAAAAGATAGAAATTTAGTCCTTCCACTCTTTCGTTTTCTTTCAAACATGATGTCATTGTTTTCCTCTAGTGATTTCATTTCCAAGTTTTATTTAAATTCCCTTTATCTTTTACTTTTCTTTCTTTTTTGTGTTTGACCTATCTATTTTCTTGGGAAAAACAAGTGAGGAACTGCAGTTCACGGTTTCAAACAAAAAGAAGGTTATATTTGGGATTCCAAATTTGAACTTTTATAACTTTTGATTCTTGCATCGAAATGACTATTATGATATATCAAATCGAATCTCTTTTCGATACCAAAAAACAAATATACCAAAAGATTAGTTCTAAGCTGTTTTGAACTCAAATTCCATTGTTTACACTACTTACCGACGCGTTAAAGTTATTTTGCGACTTAATACGTTCCTTTCGGTTCTTGCCCTTCCGGATACCAATTTTTTCATTTTCACCACGCTCTTATCCATTAAATCTTTCTTATTGCATTGAGTTCCCTCCTTCTTTGGTTTTCCTAAAAAAAGGATCCGTATCGTTTTGGTATCATATCCTTTGTTTCTTAAAATATATTATCTATCTTCATATATCTATTCTTTGAATTTTAAATTAAAAACATTTTGTCGTTTGATTGTTTTCTGCTTTATTAAGTCACAAATCGTTAAAAAAGATAGAAATTTAGTCCTTCCACTCTTTCGTTTTCTTTCAAACATGATGTCATTGTTTTCCTCTAGTGATTTCATTTCCAAGTTTTATTTAAATTCCCTGTATCTTTTACTTTTCTTTCTTTTTTGTGTTTGACCTATCTATTTTCTTGGGAAAAACAAGTGAGGAACTGTAGTTCACGGTTTCAAACAAAAAGAAGGTTATATTTGGGATTCCAAATTTGAACTTTTATAACTTTTGATTCTTGCATCGAAATGACTATTATGATATATCAAATCGAAGCTCGTTTCGATACCAAAAAACATAAAATACCGAAAGTTTAGTTCTAAGCTGTTTTGAACTCAAATTCCATCGTTTACACTACTTACCGACGCGTTAAAGTTATTTTGCGACTTATTACGTTCCTTTCGGTTCTTGCCCTTCCGGATTCCAATTTGTTCATTTTAACCACGCTCTTATCCATTCAATCTTTCTTATTGCATTGAGTTCCCTCCTTCTTAGGTGTTCCGGCAAGAAGGATCCGCATCGTTTTGGTATCATATCCTTTGTTTCTTAAAATATATTATCTATCTTCATATATCTATTCTTTGAATTTTAAATTAAAAACATTTTGTCGTTTGATTGTTTTCTGCTTTATTAAGTCACAAATCGTTAAAAAAGATAGAAATTTAGTCCTTCCACTCTTTCGTTTTCTTCCAAACAAGATGTCATTGTTTTCCTCGAGTGATTTCATTTCCAAGTTTTATTTAAATTCCCTTTATCTTTTACTTTTCTTTCTTTTTTGTGTTTGACCTATCTATTTTCTTGGGAAAAACAAGTGAGGAACTACAGTTCACGGTTTCAAACAAAAAGGAGGTTATATTTGAAATTCCAATTTTGAACTTTTATAACTTTTCATTCTTGCATCGAAATGACTATTATGATTTATCAAATCGAAGCTCGTTTCGATACCAAAAAACATAAAATACCGAAAGTTTAGTTCTAAGCTGTTTTGAACTCAAATTCCATCGTTTACACTACTTACCGACGCGTTAAAGTTATTTTGCGACTTATTACGTTCCTTTCGGTTCTTGCCCTTCCGGATTCCAATTTGTTCATTTTAACCACGCTCTTATCCATTAAATCTTTCTTATTGCATTGAGTTCCCTCCTTCTTAGGTTTTCCTGCCAAAAGGATCCGCATCGTTTTGGTATCATATCCTTTGTTTCTTAAAATATATTATCTATCTTCATATATCTATTCTTTGAATTTTAAATTAAAAACATTTTGTCGTTTGATTGTTTTCTGCTTTATTAAGTCACAAATCGTTAAAAAAGATAGAAATTTAGTCCTTCCACTCTTGTGTTTTCTTTCAAACATGATGTCATTGTTTTCCTCTAGTGATTTCATTTCCAAGTTTTATTTAAATTCCCTTTATCTTTTACTTTTCTTTCTTTTTTGTGTTTGACCTATCTATTTTCTTGGGAAAAACAAGTGAGGAACTGCAGTTCACGGTTTCAAACAAAAAGAAGGTTATATTTGAGATTCCAAATTTGAACTTTTATAACTTTTGATTCTTGCATCGAAATGACTATTATGATATATCAAATCGAAGCTCGTTTCGATACCAAAAAACATAAAATACCGAAAGTTTAGTTCTAAGCTGTTTTGAACTCAAATTCCATCGTTTACACTACTTACCGACGCGTTAAAGTTATTTTGCGACTTATTACGTTCCTTTCGGTTCTTGCCCTTCCGGATTCCAATTTGTTCATTTTAACCACGCTCTTATCCATTAAATCTTTCTTATTGCATTGAGTTCCCTCCTTCTTAGGTTTTCCTGCCAAAAGGATCCGCATCGTTTTGGTATCATATCCTTTGTTTCTTAAAATATATTATCTATCTTCATATATCTATTCTTTGAATTTTAAATTAAAAACATTTTGTCGTTTGATTGTTTTCTGCTTTATTAAGTCACAAATCGTTAAAAAAGATAGAAATTTAGTCCTTCCACTCTTTCGTTTTCTTTCAAACATGATGTCATTGTTTTCCTCTAGTGATTTCATTTCCAAGTTTTATTTAAATTCCCTTTATCTTTTACTTTTCTTTCTTTTTTGTGTTTGACCTATCTATTTTCTTGGGAAAAACAAGTTAGGAACTATAGTTCACGGTTTCAAACAAAAAGAAGGTTATATTTGGGATTCCAAATTTGAACTTTTATAACTTTTGATTCTTGCATCGAAATGACTATTATGATATATCAAATCGAAGCTCGTTTCGATACCAAAAAACATAAAATACCGAAAGTTTAGTTCTAAGCTGTTTTGAACTCAAATTCCATCGTTTACACTACTTACCGACGCGTTAAAGTTATTTTGCGACTTATTACGTTCCTTTCGGTTCTTGCCCTTCCGGATTCCAATTTGTTCATTTTAACCACGCTCTTATCCATTAAATCTTTCTTATTGCATTGAGTTCCCTCCTTCTTAGGTTTTCCTGCCAAAAGGATCCGCATCGTTTTGGTATCATATCCTTTGTTTCTTAAAATATATTATCTATCTTCATATATCTATTCTTTGAATTTTAAATTAAAAACATTTTGTCGTTTGATTGTTTTCTGCTTTATTAAGTCACAAATCGTTAAAAAAGATAGAAATTTAGTCCTTCCACTCTTTCGTTTTCTTTCAAACATGATGTCATTGTTTTCCTCTAGTGATTTCATTTCCAAGTTTTATTTAAATTCCCTTTATCTTTTACTTTTCTTTCTTTTTTGTGTTTGACCTATCTATTTTCTTGGGAAAA
The DNA here is from genome assembly GCA_033030585.1 of Hippophae rhamnoides. Classification (NCBI taxonomy): domain Eukaryota; kingdom Viridiplantae; phylum Streptophyta; class Magnoliopsida; order Rosales; family Elaeagnaceae; genus Hippophae; species Hippophae rhamnoides. The sequence goes on from JAVHJT010000038.1 coordinate 116,527, forward strand.
ACAAGTGAGGAACTGCAGTTCACGGTTTCAAACAAAAAGAAGGTTATATTTGGGATTCCAAATTTGAACTTTTATAACTTTTGATTCTTGCATCGAAATGACTATTATGATATATCAAATCGAAGCTCGTTTCGATACCAAAAAACATAAAATACCGAAAGTTTAGTTCTAAGCTGTTTTGAACTCAAATTCCATCGTTTACACTACTTACCGACGCGTTAAAGTTATTTTGCGACTTATTACGTTCCTTTCGGTTCTTGCCCTTCCGGATTCCAATTTGTTCATTTTAACCACGCTCTTATCCATTAAATCTTTCTTATTGCATTGAGTTCCCTCCTTCTTAGGTTTTCCTGCCAAAAGGATCCGCATCGTTTTGGTATCATATCCTTTGTTTCTTAAAATATATTATCTATCTTCATATATCTATTCTTTGAATTTTAAATTAAAAACATTTTGTCGTTTGATTGTTTTCTGCTTTATTAAGTCACAAATCGTTAAAAAAGATAGAAATTTAGTCCTTCCACTCTTTCGTTTTCTTTCAAACATGATGTCATTGTTTTCCTCTAGTGATTTCATTTCCAAGTTTTATTTAAATTCCCTGTATCTTTTACTTTTCTTTCTTTTTTGTGTTTGACCTATCTATTTTCTTGGGAAAAACAAGTGAGGAACTGTAGTTCACGGTTTCAAACAAAAAGAAGGTTATATTTGGGATTCCAAATTTGAACTTTTATAACTTTTGATTCTTGCATCGAAATGACTATTATGATATATCAAATCGAAGCTCGTTTCGATACCAAAAAACATAAAATACCGAAAGTTTAGTTCTAAGCTGTTTTGAACTCAAATTCCATCGTTTACACTACTTACCGACGCGTTAAAGTTATTTTGCGACTTATTACGTTCCTTTCGGTTCTTGCCCTTCCGGATTCCAATTTGTTCATTTTAACCACGCTCTTATCCATTAAATCTTTCTTATTGCATTGAGTTCCCTCCTTCTTAGGTTTTCCTGCCAAAAGGATCCGCATCGTTTTGGTATCATATCCTTTGTTTCTTAAAATATATTATCTATCTTCATATATCTATTCTTTGAATTTTAAATTAAAAACATTTTGTCGTTTGATTGTTTTATGCTTTATTAAGTCACAATTCGATAAAAAGATAGAAATTTATTCCTTCCACTCTTGTGTTTTCTTTCAAACATGATGTCATTGTTTTCCTCGAGTGATTTCATTTCCAAGTTTTATTTAAATTCCCTTTATCTTTTACTTTTCTTTCTTTTTTGTGTTTGACCTATCTATTTTCTTGGGAAAAACAAGTGAGGAACTACAGTTCACGGTTTCAAACAAAAAGAAGGTTATATTTGGGATTCCAAATTTGAACTTTTATAACTTTTGATTCTTGCATCGAAATGACTATTATGATATATCAAATCGAAGCTCTTTTCGATACCAAAAAACAAATATACCGAAAGTTTAGTTCTAAGCTGTTTTGAACTCAAATTCCATCGTTTACACTACTTACCGACGCGTTAAAGTTATTTTGCGACTTATTACGTTCCTTTCGGTTCTTGCCCTTCCGGATTCCAATTTGTTCATTTTAACCACGCTCTTATCCATTAAATCTTTCTTATTGCATTGAGTTCCCTCCTTCTTAGGTTTTCCTGCCAAAAGGATCCGCATCGTTTTGGTATCATATCCTTTGTTTCTTAAAATATATTATCTATCTTCATATATCTATTCTTTGAATTTTAAATTAAAAACATTTTGTCGTTTGATTGTTTTCTGCTTTATTAAGTCACAAATCGTTAAAAAAGATAGAAATTTAGTCCTTCCACTCTTTCGTTTTCTTTCAAACATGATGTCATTGTTTTCCTCTAGTGATTTCATTTCCAAGTTTTATTTAAATTCCCTGTATCTTTTACTTTTCTTTCTTTTTTGTGTTTTACCTATCTATTTTTTTGGGAAAAATAGGTGAGGAACTGCAGTTCACGGTTTCAAACAAAAAGAAGGTTATATTTGGGATTCCATATTTGAACTTTTATAACTTTTGATTCTTGCATCGAAATGACTATTATGATATATCAAATCGAAGCTCTTTCCGATACCAAAAAAAATATACCAAAAGATTAGTTCTAAGCTGTTTTGAACTCAAATTCCATTGTTTACACTACTTACCGACGCGTTAAAGTTATTTTGTGACTTAATACGTTCCTTTCGGTTCTTGCCCTTCCGGATACCAATTTGTTCATTTTAACCACGCTCTTATCCATTAAATCTTTCTTATCGCTTTGAGTTCCCTCCTTCTTAGGTTTTCCTGGCAAAAGGATCCGCATCGTTTTGGTATCATATCCTTTGTTTCGTAAAATATATTATCTATCTTCATATATCTATTCTTTGAATTTTAAATTAAAAACATTTTGTCGTTTGATTGTTTTCTGCTTTATTAAGTCACAAATCGTTCAAAAAAGATTGAAATTTAGTCCTTCCACTCTTTCGTTTTCTTTCAAACATGATGTCATTGTTTTCCTCTAGTGATTTCATTTCCAAGTTTTATTTAAATTCCCTTTATCTTTTACTTTTCTTTCTTTTTTGTGTTTGACCTATCTATTTTCTTGGGAAAAACAAGTGAGGAACTACAGTTCACGGTTTCAAACAAAAAGAAGGTTATATTTGGGATTCCAAATTTGAACTTTTATAACTTTTGATTCTTGCATCGAAATGACTATTATGATATATCAAATCGAAGCTCGTTTCGATACCAAAAAACATAAAATACCGAAAGTTTAGTTCTAAGCTGTTTTGAACTCAAATTCCATCGTTTACACTACTTACCGACGCGTTAAAGTTATTTTGCGACTTATTACGTTCCTTTCGGTTCTTGCCCTTCCGGATTCCAATTTGTTCATTTTAACCACGCTCTTATCCATTAAATCTTTCTTATTGCATTGAGTTCCCTCCTTCTTAGGTTTTCCTGCCAAAAGGATCCGCATCGTTTTGGTATCATATCCTTTGTTTCTTAAAATATATTATCTATCTTCATATATCTATTCTTTGAATTTTAAATTAAAAACATTTTGTCGTTTGATTGTTTTCTGCTTTATTAAGTCACAAATCGTTAAAAAAGATAGAAATTTAGTCCTTCCACTCTTTCGTTTTCTTTCAAACATGATGTCATTGTTTTCCTCTAGTGATTTCATTTCCAAGTTTTATTTAAATTCCCTTTATCTTTTACTTTTCTTTCTTTTTTGTGTTTGACCTATCTATTTTCTTGGGAAAAACAAGTGAGGAACTGCAGTTCACGGTTTCAAACAAAAAGAAGGTTATATTTGGGATTCCAAATTTGAACTTTTATAACTTTTGATTCTTGCATCGAAATGACTATTATGATATATCAAATCGAAGCTCGTTTCGATACCAAAAAACATAAAATACCGAAAGTTTAGTTCTAAGCTGTTTTGAACTCAAATTCCATCGTTTACACTACTTACCGACGCGTTAAAGTTATTTTGCGACTTATTACGTTCCTTTCGGTTCTTGCCCTTCCGGATTCCAATTTGTTCATTTTAACCACGCTCTTATCCATTAAATCTTTCTTATTGCATTGAGTTCCCTCCTTCTTAGGTTTTCCTGCCAAAAGGATCCGCATCGTTTTGGTATCATATCCTTTGTTTCTTAAAATATATTATCTATCTTCATATATCTATTCTTTGAATTTTAAATTAAAAACATTTTGTCGTTTGATTGTTTTCTGCTTTATTAAGTCACAAATCGTTAAAAAAGATAGAAATTTAGTCCTTCCACTCTTTCGTTTTCTTTCAAACATGATGTCATTGTTTTCCTCTAGTGATTTCATTTCCAAGTTTTATTTAAATTCCCTGTATCTTTTACTTTTCTTTCTTTTTTGTGTTTGACCTATCTATTTTCTTGGGAAAAACAAGTGAGGAACTGTAGTTCACGGTTTCAAACAAAAAGAAGGTTATATTTGAGATTCCAAATTTGAACTTTTATAACTTTTGATTCTTGCATCGAAATGACTATTATGATATATCAAATCGAAGCTCGTTTCGATACCAAAAAACATAAAATACCGAAAGTTTAGTTCTAAGCTTTTTTGAACTCAAATTCCATCGTTTACACTACTTACCGACGTGTTAAAGTCATTTTGCGACTTATTACGTTTCTTTCGGTTCTTGCCCTTCCGGATTCCAATTTGTTCATTTTAACCACGCTCTTATCCATTAAATATTTATTATTGCATTGAGTTCCCTACTTCTTTGGTTTTCCTGCCAAAAGGATCCGCATCGTTTTGGTATTATATCCTTTGTTTCTTAAAATATATTATCTATCTTCATATATCTATTCTTTGAATTTTAAATTAAAAACATTTTGTCGTTTGATTGTTTTCTGCTTTATTAAGTCACAAATCGTTACAAAAGATAGAAATTTAGTCCTTCCACTCTTGTGTTTTCTTTCAAACATGATGTCATTGTTTTCCTCGAGTGATTTCATTTCTAGGTTTTATTTAAATTCCCTTTATCTTTTACTTTTCTTTCTTTTTTGTGTTTGACCTATCTATTTTCTTGGGAAAAACAAGTGAGGAACTACAGTTCACGGTTTCTTACAAAAAGGAGGTTATATTTGAAATTCCAAATTTGAACTTTTATATCTTTTCATTCTTGCATCGAAATGACTATTATGATATATCAAATCGAAGCTCGTTTCGATACCAAAAAACATAAAACACCGAAAGTTTAGTTCTAAGCTTTTTTGAACTCAAATTCCATCGTTTACACTACTTACCGACGCGTAAAAGTTATTTTGCGACTTATTACGTTCCTTTCGGTTCTTGCCCTTCCGGATTCCAATTTGTTCATTTTAACCACGCTCATATCCAATAAATCTTTCTTATTGCATTGAGTTCCCTCCTTCTTAGGTTTTCCTGCCAAAAGGATCCGCATCGTTTTGGTATCATATCCTTTGTTTCTTAAAATATATTATCTATCTTCATATATCTATTCTTTGAATTTTAAATTAAAAACATTTTGTCGTTTGATTGTTTTCTGCTTTATTAAGTCACAAATCGTTAAAAAAGATAGAAATTTAGTCCTTCCACTCTTTCGTTTTCTTTCAAACATGATGTCATTGTTTTCCTCTAGTGATTTCATTTCCAAGTTTTATTTAAATTCCCTGTATCTTTTACTTTTCTTTCTTTTTTGTGTTTGACCTATCTATTTTCTTGGGAAAAACAAGTGAGGAACTGTAGTTCACGGTTTCAAACAAAAAGAAGGTTATATTTGGGATTCCAAATTTGAACTTTTATAACTTTTGATTCTTGCATCGAAATGACTATTATGATATATCAAATCGAAGCTCGTTTCGATACCAAAAAACATAAAATACCGAAAGTTTAGTTCTAAGCTGTTTTGAACTCAAATTCCATCGTTTACACTACTTACCGACGCGTTAAAGTTATTTTGCGACTTATTACGTTCCTTTCGGTTCTTGCCCTTCCGGATTCCAATTTGTTCATTTTAACCACGCTCTTATCCATTAAATCTTTCTTATTGCATTGAGTTCCCTCCTTCTTAGGTTTTCCTGCCAAAAGGATCCGCATCGTTTTGGTATCATATCCTTTGTTTCTTAAAATATATTATCTATCTTCATATATCTATTCTTTGAATTTTAAATTAAAAACATTTTGTCGTTTGATTGTTTTCTGCTTTATTAAGTCACAAATCGTTAAAAAAGATTGAAATTTAGTCCTTCCACTCTTTCGTTTTCTTTCAAACATGATGTCATTGTTTTCCTCTAGTGATTTCATTTCCAAGTTTTATTTAAATTCCCTGTATCTTTTACTTTTCTTTCTTTTTTGTGTTTGACCTATCTATTTTCTTGGGAAAAACAAGTGAGGAACTGCAGTTCACGGTTTCAAACAAAAAGAAGGTTATATTTGGGATTCCAAATTTGAACTTTTATAACTTTTGATTCTTGCATCGAAATGACTATTATGATATATCAAATCGAAGCTCGTTTCGATACCAAAAAACATAAAATACCGAAAGTTTAGTTCTAAGCTGTTTTGAACTCAAATTCCATCGTTTACACTACTTACCGACGCGTTAAAGTTATTTTGCGACTTATTACGTTCCTTTCGGTTCTTGCCCTTCCGGATTCCAATTTGTTCATTTTAACCACGCTCTTATCCATTAAATCTTTCTTATTGCATTGAGTTCCCTCCTTCTTAGGTTTTCCTGCCAAAAGGATCCGCATCGTTTTGGTATCATATCCTTTGTTTCTTAAAATATATTATCTATCTTCATATATCTATTCTTTGAATTTTAAATTAAAAACATTTTGTCGTTTGATTGTTTTCTGCTTTATTAAGTCACAAATCGTTACAAAAGATAGAAATTTAGTCCTTCCACTCTTGTGTTTTCTTTCAAACATGATGTCATTGTTTTCCTCGAGTGATTTCATTTCCAGGTTTTATTTAAATTCCCTTTATCTTTTACTTTTCTTTCTTTTTTGTGTTTGACCTATCTATTTTCTTGGGAAAAACAAGTGAGGAACTACAGTTCACGGTTTCTTACAAAAAGAAGGTTATATTTGGGATTCCAAATTTGAACTTTTTTAACTTTTGATTCTTGCATCGAAATGACTATTATGATATATCAAATCGAAGCTCGTTTCGATACCAAAAAACATAAAATACCGAAAGTTTAGTTCTAAGCTTTTTTGAACTCAAATTCCATCGTTTACACTACTTACCGACGTGTTAAAGTTATTTTGCGACTTATTACGTTTCTTTCGGTTCTTGCCCTTCCGGATTCCAATTTGTTCATTTTAACCACGCTCTTATCCAATAAATCTTTCTTATTGCATTGAGTTCCCTCCTTCTTAGGTTTTCCTGCCAAAAGGATCCGCATCGTTTTGGTATCATATCCTTTGTTTCTTAAAATATATTATCTATCTTCATATATCTATTCTTTGAATTTTAAATTAAAAACATTTTGTCGTTTGATTGTTTTCTGCTTTATTAAGTCACAAATCGTTAAAAAAGATAGAAATTTAGTCCTTCCACTCTTTCGTTTTCTTTCAAACATGATGTCATTGTTTTCCTCTAGTGATTTCATTTCCAAGTTTTATTTAAATTCCCTTTATCTTTTACTTTTCTTTCTTTTTTGTGTTTGACCTATCTATTTTCTTGGGAAAAACAAGTGAGGAACTACAGTTCACGGTTTCAAACAAAAAGAAGGTTATATTTGGGATTCCAAATTTGAACTTTTATAACTTTTGATTCTTGCATCGAAATGACTATTATGATATATCAAATCGAAGCTCGTTTCGATACCAAAAAACATAAAATACCGAAAGTTTAGTTCTAAGCTGTTTTGAACTCAAATTCCATCGTTTACACTACTTACCGACGCGTTAAAGTTATTTTGCGACTTATTACGTTCCTTTCGGTTCTTGCCCTTCCGGATTCCAATTTGTTCATTTTAACCACGCTCTTATCCATTAAATCTTTCTTATTGCATTGAGTTCCCTCCTTCTTAGGTTTTCCTGCCAAAAGGATCCGCATCGTTTTGGTATCATATCCTTTGTTTCTTAAAATATATTATCTATCTTCATATATCTATTCTTTGAATTTTAAATTAAAAACATTTTGTCGTTTGATTGTTTTCTGCTTTATTAAGTCACAAATCGTTAAAAAAGATAGAAATTTAGTCCTTCCACTCTTTCGTTTTCTTTCAAACATGATGTCATTGTTTTCCTCTAGTGATTTCATTTCCAAGTTTTATTTAAATTCCCTGTATCTTTTACTTTTCTTTCTTTTTTGTGTTTGACCTATCTATTTTCTTGGGAAAAACAAGTGAGGAACTGTAGTTCACGGTTTCAAACAAAAAGAAGGTTATATTTGGGATTCCAAATTTGAACTTTTATAACTTTTGATTCTTGCATCGAAATGACTATTATGATATATCAAATCGAAGCTCGTTTCGATACCAAAAAACATAAAATACCGAAAGTTTAGTTCTAAGCTGTTTTGAACTCAAATTCCATCGTTTACACTACTTACCGACGCGTTAAAGTTATTTTGCGACTTATTACGTTCCTTTCGGTTCTTGCCCTTCCGGATTCCAATTTGTTCATTTTAACCACGCTCTTATCCATTAAATCTTTCTTATTGCATTGAGTTCCCTCCTTCTTAGGTTTTCCTGCCAAAAGGATCCGCATCGTTTTGGTATCATATCCTTTGTTTCTTAAAATATATTATCTATCTTCATATATCTATTCTTTGAATTTTAAATTAAAAACATTTTGTCGTTTGATTGTTTTCTGCTTTATTAAGTCACAAATCGTTAAAAAAGATAGAAATTTAGTCCTTCCACTCTTTCGTTTTCTTTCAAACATGATGTCATTGTTTTCCTCTAGTGATTTCATTTCCAAGTTTTATTTAAATTCCCTTTATCTTTTACTTTTCTTTCTTTTTTGTGTTTGACCTATCTATTTTCTTGGGAAAAACAAGTGAGGAACTACAGTTCACGGTTTCAAACAAAAAGAAGGTTATATTTGAAATTCCAAATTTGAACTTTTTTAACTTTTGATTCTTGCATCGAAATGACTATTATGATATATCAAATCGAAGCTCGTTTCGATACCAAAAAACATAAAATACCGAAAGTTTAGTTCTAAGCTTTTTTGAACTCAAATTCCATCGTTTACACTACTTACCGACGTGTTAAAGTTATTTTGCGACTTATTACGTTTCTTTCGGTTCTTGCCCTTACGGATTCCAATTTGTTCATTTTAACCACGCTCTTATCCAATAAATCTTTCTTATTGCATTGAGTTCCCTCCTTCTTAGGTTTTCCTGCCAAAACGATCCGCATCGTTTTGGTATCATATCCTTTGTTTCTTAAAATATATTATCTATCTTCATATATCTATTCTTTGAATTTTAAATTAAAAACATTTTGTCGTTTGATTGTTTTCTGCTTTATTAAGTCACAAATCGTTAAAAAAGATAGAAATTTAGTCCTTCCACTCTTTCGTTTTCTTCCAAACATGATGTCATTGTTTTCCTCTAGTGATTTCATTTCCAAGTTTTATTTAAATTCCCTTTATCTTTTACTTTTCTTTCTTTTTTGTGTTTGACCTATCTATTTTCTTGGGAAAAACAAGTGAGGAACTATAGTTCATGGTTTCCAACAAAAAGAAGGTTATATTTGAGATTCCAAATTTGAACTTTTATAACTTTTGATTCTTGCATCGAAATGACTATTATGATATATCAAATCGAAGCTCGTTTCGATACCAAAAAACATAAAATACCGAAAGTTTAGTTCTAAGCTGTTTTGAACTCAAATTCCATCGTTTACACTACTTACCGACGCGTTAAAGTTATTTTGCGACTTATTACGTTCCTTTCGGTTCTTGCCCTTCCGGATTCCAATTTGTTCATTTTAACCACGCTCTTATCCATTAAATCTTTCTTATTGCATTGAGTTCCCTCCTTCTTAGGTTTTCCTGCCAAAAGGATCCGCATCGTTTTGGTATCATATCCTTTGTTTCTTAAAATATATTATCTATCTTCATATATCTATTCTTTGAATTTTAAATTAAAAACATTTTGTCGTTTGATTGTTTTCTACTTTATTAAGTCACAAATCGTTAAAAAAGATTGAAATTTAGTCCTTCCACTCTTTCGTTTTCTTTCAAACATGATGTCATTGTTTTCCTCTAGTGATTTCATTTCCAAGTTTTATTTAAATTCCCTGTATCTTTTACTTTTCTTTCTTTTTTGTGTTTGACCTATCTATTTTCTTGGGAAAAACAAGTGAGGAACTGTAGTTCACGGTTTCAAACAAAAAGAAGGTTATATTTGGGATTCCAAATTTGAACTTTTATAACTTTTGATTCTTGCATCGAAATGACTATTATGATATATCAAATCGAAGCTCGTTTCGATACCAAAAAACATAAAATACCGAAAGTTTAGTTCTAAGCTGTTTTGAACTCAAATTCCATCGTTTACACTACTTACCGACGCGTTAAAGTTATTTTGCGACTTATTACGTTCCTTTCGGTTCTTGCCCTTCCGGATTCCAATTTGTTCATTTTAACCACGCTCTTATCCATTAAATCTTTCTTATTGCATTGAGTTCCCTCCTTCTTAGGTTTTCCTGCCAAAAGGATCCGCATCGTTTTGGTATCATATCCTTTGTTTCTTAAAATATATTATCTATCTTCATATATCTATTCTTTGAATTTTAAATTAAAAACATTTTGTCGTTTGATTGTTTTCTGCTTTATTAAGTCACAAATCGTTAAAAAAGATAGAAATTTAGTCCTTCCACTCTTTCGTTTTCTTTCAAACATGATGTCATTGTTTTCCTCTAGTGATTTCATTTCCAAGTTTTATTTAAATTCCCTTTATCTTTTACTTTTCTTTCTTTTTTGTGTTTGACCTATCTATTTTCTTGGGAAAAACAAGTGAGGAACTACAGTTCACGGTTTCAAACAAAAAGAAGGTTATATTTGGGATTCCAAATTTGAACTTTTATAACTTTTGATTCTTGCATCGAAATGACTATTATGATATATCAAATCGAAGCTCGTTTCGATACCAAAAAACATAAAATACCGAAAGTTTAGTTCTAAGCTGTTTTGAACTCAAATTCCATCGTTTACACTACTTACCGACGCGTTAAAGTTATTTTGCGACTTATTACGTTCCTTTCGGTTCTTGCCCTTCCGGATTCCAATTTGTTCATTTTAACCACGCTCTTATCCATTAAATCTTTCTTATTGCATTGAGTTCCCTCCTTCTTAGGTTTTCCTGCAAAAAGGATCTCCATCGTTTTGGTATCATATCCTTTGTTTCTTAAAATATATTATCTATCTTCATATATCTATTCTTTGAATTTTAAATTAAAAACATTTTGTCGTTTGATTGTTTTCTGCTTTATTAAGTCACAAATCGTTAAAAAAGATAGAAATTTAGTCCTTCCACTCTTTCGTTTTCTTTCAAACATGATGTCATTGTTTTCCTCTAGTGATTTCATTTCCAAGTTTTATTTAAATTCCCTGTATCTTTTACTTTTCTTTCTTTTTTGTGTTTGACCTACCTATTTTCTTGGGAAAAACAAGTGAGGAACTGCAGTTCACGGTTTCAAACAAAAAGAAGGTTATATTTGGGATTCCAAATTTGAACTTTTATAACTTTTGATTCTTGCATCGAAATGACTATTATGATATATCAAATCGAAGCTCGTTTCGATACCAAAAAACATAAAATACCGAAAGTTTAGTTCTAAGCTGTTTTGAACTCAAATTCCATCGTTTACACTACTTACCGACGCGTTAAAGTTATTTTGCGACTTATTACGTTCCTTTCGGTTCTTGCCCTTCCGGATTCCAATTTGTTCATTTTAACCACGCTCTTATCCATTAAATCTTTCTTATTGCATTGAGTTCCCTCCTTCTTAGGTTTTCCTGCCAAAAGGATCCGCATCGTTTTGGTATCATATCCTTTGTTTCTTAAAATATATTATCTATCTTCATATATCTATTCTTTGAATTTTAAATTAAAAACATTTTGTCGTTTGATTGTTTTCTGCTTTATTAAGTCACAAATCGTTAAAAAAGATTGAAATTTAGTCCTTCCACTCTTTCGTTTTCTTTCAAACATGATGTCATTGTTTTCCTCTAGTGATTTCATTTCCAAGTTTTATTTAAATTCCCTGTATCTTTTACTTTTCTTTCTTTTTTGTGTTTGACCTATCTATTTTCTTGGGAAAAACAAGTGAGGAACTGCAGTTCACGGTTTCAAACAAAAAGAAGGTTATATTTGGGATTCCAAATTTGAACTTTTATAACTTTTGATTCTTGCATCGAAATGACTATTATGATATATCAAATCGAAGCTCGTTTCGATACCAAAAAACATAAAATACCGAAAGTTTAGTTCTAAGCTGTTTTGAACTCAAATTCCATCGTTTACACTACTTACCGACGCGTTAAAGTTATTTTGCGACTTATTAGGTTCCTTTCGGTTCTTGCCCATCCGGATTCCAATTTGGTCATTTTCACCACGCTCTTATCCATTAAATCTCTCTTATTGCATTGAGTTCCTTCCTTCTTAGGTTTTCCTGCAAAAAGGATCTCCATCGTTTTGGTATCATATCCTTTGTTTCTTAAAATATATTATCTATCTTCATATATCTATTCTTTGAATTTTAAATTAAAAACATTTTGTCGTTTGATTGTTTTCTGCTTTATTAAGTCACAATTCGATAAAAATATTATAGATATTTATTCCTTCCACTCTTTCGTTTTCTTGCAAACATGATGTCATTGTTTTCCTCGAGTGATTTCATTTCGAAGTTTTATTTAAATTCCCTGTATCTTTTACTTTTCTTTATTTTTTGTGTTTGACCTATCTATTTTCTTGGGAAAAACAAGTGAGGAACTATAGTTCACGGTTTCAAACAAAAAGAAGGTTATATGTGGGATTCCAAATTTGAACTTTTATAACTTTTGATTCTTGCATCGAAATGTGTATTATGATATATCAAATCGAACCTCGTTTCGATACCAAAAAACAAAAAATACCGAAAGTTTAGTGCTAAGCTGTTTTGAACTCAAATACCATCGTTTACACTACTTACCGACGCGTTAAAGTTATTTTGCAACTTATTACGTTCCTTTCGGTTCTTGGTCTTCTGGATTCCAATTTGTTCATTTTAACCACGCTCTTATCCACTACATCTTTCTTATTCCTTTGAGTTCCCTCCTTCTTAGGTTTTCCTGCCAAAAGGATCCGCATCGTTTTGGTATCATATCCTTTATTTCTTAAAATATATTATCTATCTTCATATATCTATTCTTTGAATTTTAAATTAAAAACATTTTGTCGTTTATTGTTTTCTGCTTTATTAAGTCACAAATAGATAAAAAAGATAGAAATTTAGTCCTTCCACTCT
>JAVHJT010000039.1:0-192241 GCA_033030585.1 Hippophae rhamnoides
ATAGAAAACAACACAATAAGGTGCGATAAACTTTAGCACATGGGTAAGTTGTGTAAACGATGAAATTTGGGTTAAAAAATAAAGATAACAAAACTATTGCTTCTATATGTTTTTATGAATTCAAATGTGCTTCGATTTTATATATTATAATAGTTATTTAGATGTACGAATTAAAAGTTGTAACAGTTTAAACGAGCAACTAAAATTAATATTTTGTTTTTTCTTTTTCAAATTACGAACTACAATAGCTATATTGGTTTTTTCAAGAATAAATATTTGTTCAACACAAAAAATTAAAAACAAGGAAAAAATACCTAGAATTTTAAAAAAACCGTGAAATTAAATCCAAAGAGTAAAACTAAGAAAACAAAATTTATAGATAAAAAAGACTTGAAGGACAACATTTATTCATTTTTTGTGATTTGTAACTTAAGAAAGCTAAAACAAATCAATAAATAGACTTTTTTGAACATAAAATTCAGAATATTTATATATGCAGTTAGATGAAATATTTTTCAGCAACCAAGGATTTGATACCAAATGATGCGGATCCTTTAGGCGAACAACCTAGGAAGCCAAAGGAATGAGAATGATTGATTTGCTATGAGCATGGTTAAGATGATCAAATTAGACCAAAAAAGAACAAGAATAGAAAACAACACAATAAGGTGCGATAAACTTTAGCACATGGGTAAGTTGTGTAAACGATGAAATTTGGGTTAAAAAATAAAGATAACAAAACTATTGCTTCTATATGTCTTTATGAATTCAAATTTGCTTGGATTTTATATATTATAATAGTTATTTAGATGTACGAATTAAAAGTTGTAACAGTTTAAACGAGCAACTAAAATTAATATTTTGTTTTTTCTTTTTCAAATTACGAACTACAATAGCTATATTGGTTTTTTCAAAAGTAAATATTTGTTCCACACAAAAAATTAAAAACAAGGAAACAATACCTAGAATTTTAAAAAACTGTGAAATTAAATCCAAAGAGTAAAACAATGAATATAAAATTTATAGAAAAAAAAGACTTGAAGGACAAAATTTAATTCATTTTTTGTGATTTGTAACTTAAGAAAGCTAAAAAAATCAATAAATAGATTTTTTTGAACATAAAATTCAGAATATGGATATATGAAGTTAGATGAAATATTTTTCAGCAACCAAGGCTTTGATACCAAATGATGCGGATCCTTTAGGCGAACAACCTAGGAAGCCAAAGGAATGAGAATGATTGATTTGCTATGAGCATGGTTAAGATGATCAAATTAGACCACAAAAGAACAAGAATAGAAAACAACACAATAAGGTGCGATAAACTTTAGCACATGGGTAAGTTGTGTAAACGATGAAATTTGGGTTAAAAAATAAAGATAACAAAACTATTGCTTCTATATGTCTTTATGAATTCAAATTTGCTTCGATTTTATATATTATAATAGTTATTTAGATTTACGAATTAAAAGTTGTAACAATTTAAACGAGCAACTAAAATTAATATTTTGTTTTTTCTTTTTCAAATTACGAACTACAATAGCTATATTGGTTTTTTCAAGAATAAATATTTGTTCAACACAAAAAATTAAAAACAAGGAAAAAATACCTAGAATTTTAAAAAGACCGTGAAATCAAATCCAAAGAGTAAAACTAAGAAAACAAAATTTATAGATAAAAAATACTTGAAGGACAAAATTTAATTCATTTTTTGTGATTTGTAACTTAAGAAAGCTAAAAAAATCAATAAATAGACTTTTTTGAACATAAAATTCAGAATATTGATCTATGAAGTTAGATGAAATATTTTTCAGCAACCAAGGCTTTGATACCAAATGATGCGGATCCTTTAGGCGAACAACCTAGGAAGCCAAAGGAATGAGAATGATTGATTTTCTATGAGCATTGTTAAGATGATCAAATTAGACCAGAAAAGAACAAGAATAGAAAACAACACAATAAGGTGCGATAAACTTTAGGAGATGGGGGTGTTGTGTGAAAGATTAACTTTGGGTTAAAAAATTAAAGATAACAAAACTATTGCTTCTATATGTTTTTATGAATTCAAGAGTGTTTCGATTTTATTTAAAATAATAGTTATTTAGATTTACGAATTAAAAGTTGTAACAGTTTAAACGAGCAACTAAATTTAATATTTTGTTTTTTCTTTTTCAAATTACGAACTACAATAGCTATATTGGTTTTTTCAAGAATAAATATATGTTCAACACAAAAAATTAAAAACAAGGAAAAAATACCTAGAATTTTAAAAAAACGGTGAAATTAAATCAAAAGAGTAAAACAAAGAAAACAAAATTTATAGAAAAAAAGACTTGAAGGACAAAATTTATTTCATGTTTTGTGATTTGTAACTTAAGAAAGCTAAAAAAAATCAATAAATAGATTTTCTTGAACTTAAAATTCAGAATATAGATATATGAAGTTAGATGAAATATTTTTCAGCAAGCAAGGCTTTGATACCAAATGATGCAGATCCTTTAGGGAACAACCTAGGAAGCGCAAGGAAAAAGAATGATTGAATTGCTATGAGCGTGTTAAGATGATCAAATTAGACCACAAAAGCACAAGAATAGAAAACAACACAATAAGGTGCGATAAACTTTAGGACATCAGTAATTTGTGTAAACTAAGAAATTTGGGTTAAAAAATAAAGATAACAAAACTATTGCTTCTATATGTTTTTATGAATTCAATTGTGCTTCGATTTTATATATTATAATAGTTATTTAGAAGTACGAATTAAAAGTTGTAACTGTTTAAACGAGCAACCAAAATTAATATTTTGTTTTTTCTTTTTCAAATTACGAACTACAATAGCTATATTGCTTTTTTCAAGAACAAATATATGTTCAACACAAAAATTTAAAATCAAGGAAAAATTACCTAGAATTTTTAAAAAACCGTGAAATTAAATCAAAAGAGTACAATAAAGAAAACAAAATTTATAGACAAAAAAGACTTGAAGGACAAAATTTATTTTATTTTTTGTGATTTATAACTTAAGAAAGTTGAAAAAAATCAATAAATAGATTTTTTTGAACATAAAATTCAGAATATAGATATATGAAGTTAGATGAAATATTTTTCAGCAACCAAGGATTTGATACCAAATGATGCGGATCCTTTAGGCGAACAACCTAGGAAGCCAAAGGAATGAGAATGATTGAATTGCTATGAGCATGGTGAAGATGATCAAATTAGACCACAAAAGAACAAGAATAGAAAATAACACAATAAGGTGCGATAAACTTTAGCACATGGGTAAGTTGTGTAAACGATGAAATTTGGGTTAAAAAATAAAGATAACAAAACTATTGCTTCTATATGTTTTTATGAATTCAAATTTGCTTGGATTTTATATATTATAATAGTTATTTAGATTTACGAATTAAAAGTTGTAACAGTTTAAACGAGCAACTAAAATTAATATTTTATTTTTTCTTTTTCAAATTACGAACTACAATAGCTATATTGGTTTTTTCAAGAACAAATATATGTTCAACACAAAAAATTAAAAACAAGGAAAAAATGACCAGAATTTTAAAAAAACCGTGAAATTAAATCCAAAGAGTAAAACTAAGAAAACAAAATTTATAGATAAAAAAGACTTGGAGGACAACATTTATTTCATTTTTTGTGATTTGTAACTTAAGAAAGTTGAAAAAAATCAATAAATAGATTTTTTTGAACATAAAATTTAGAATATAGATATATGAAGTTAGATGAAATATTTTTCAGCAACCAAGGATTTGATACCAAATGATGCGGATCCTTTAGGCGAACAACCTAGGAAGCCAAAGGAATGAGAATGATTGAATTGCTATGAGCATGGTTAAGATGATCAAATTAGACCACAAAAGAACAAGAATAGAAAACAACACAATAAGGTGCGATAAACTTGAGGACATCGGTAATTTGTGTAAAAGATGAAATTTTGGTTAAAAAATAAAGATAACAAAACTATTGCTTCTATATGTTTTTATGAATTCACATGTGCTTCGATTTTATCGATTATAATAGTTATTTAGATGTACGAATTAAAAGTTGTAACAGTTTAAACGAGCAACTAAAATTAATATTTTGTTTTTTCTTTTTCAAATTATGAAATACAATAGCTATATTTGTTTTTTCAAGAATAAATATATGTTCAACACAAAAAATTAAAATCAAGGAAAAAATACATAGAATTTTAAAAAAACCGTGAAATTAAATCCAAAGAGTAAAAGAAAGAAAACAAAATTTTTAGATAAAAAAGACTTGAAGGACAAAATTTATTTCATTTTTTGTCATTTATAACTTAAGAAAGCTAAAAGAAACTAAAATTCAGAAAATTGAAATATGAAGTTAGAGGAAATATTTTTCAGCAACCAAGGCTTTGATAACAAATGGTGCGGATCCTTTAGGGGAATAACCTAGGAAGCCAAAGGTATCAGTATGATTGAATTTCTATGAGCATGGTTAAGATGATCAAATTAGACCACAAAAGAACAAGAATAGAAAACAACACAATAAGGTGCGATAAACTTGAGGACATCGGTAATTTGTGTAAAAGATGAAATTTTGGTTAAAAAATAAAGATAACAAAACTATTGCTTCTATATGTTTTTATGAATTCACATGTGCTTCGATTTTATCGATTATAATAGTTATTTAGATGTACGAATTAAAAGTTGTAACAGTTTAAACGAGCAACTAAAATTAATATTTTGTTTTTTCTTTTTCAAATTATGAAATACAATAGCTATATTTGTTCTTTCAAGAATAAATATATGATCAACACAAAAAATTAAAATCAAGGAAAAAATACATAGAATTTTAAAAAAACCGTGAAATTAAATCCAAAGAGTAAAAGAAAGAAAACAAAATTTTTAGATAAAAAAGACTTGAAGGACAAAATTTATTTCATTTTTTGTCATTTATAACTTAAGAAAGCTAAAAGAAACTAAAATTCAGAAAATTGAAATATGAAGTTAGAGGAAATATTTTTCAGCAACCAAGGCTTTGATAACAAATGGTGCGGATCCTTTAGGGGAACAACCTAGGAAGCCAAAGGTATAAGTATGATTGAATTGCTATGAGCATGGTTAAGATGATCAAATTAGACCACAAAAGAACAAGAATAGAAAACAACACAATAAGGTGCGATAAACTTTAGCACATGGGTAAGTTGTGTAAACGATGAAATTTGGGTTAAAAAATAAAGATAACAAAACTATTGCTTCTATATGTTTTTATGAATTCAAATTCGCTTGGATTTTATATATTATAATAGTTACTTAGATTTACGAATTAAAAGTTGTAACAGTTTAAACGAGCAACTAAAATTAATATTTTATTTTTTCTTTTTCAAATTACGAACTACAATAGCTATATTGGTTTTTTCAAAAACAAATATATGTTCAACACAAAAAATTAAAAACAAGGAAAAAATACCTAAAATTTAAAAAAAATGGTGAAATTAAATCCAAAGAGTAAAACTAAGAAAACAAAATTTATAGATAAAAAAGACTTGGAGGACAACATTTATTTCATTTTTTGTGATTTGTAACTTAAGAAAGTTGAAAAAAATCAATAAATAGACTTTTTTGAACATAAAATTCAGAATATTGATCTATGAAGTTAGATGAAATATTTTTCAGCAACCAAGGCTTTGATACCAAATGATGCGGATCCTTTAGGCGAACAACCTAGGAAGCCAAAGGAATGAGAATGATTGATTTTCTATGAGCATTGTTAAGATGATCAAATTAGACCAGAAAAGAACAAGAATAGAAAACAACACAATAAGGTGCGATAAACTTTAGCAAATGGGTAAGTTGTGTAAACGATGAAATTTGGGTTAAAAAATAAAGATAACAAAACTATTGCTTCTATATGTCTTTATGAATTCAAATTTGCTTCGATTTTCTATATTATAATAGTTATTTAGATTTACGAATTAAAAGTTTTAACAATTTAAACGAGCAACTAAAATTAATATTTTGTTTTTTCGTTTTCAAATTACGAACTACAATAGCTATATTGGTTTTTTCAAGAATAAATATTTGTTCAACACAAAAAATTAAAAACAAGGAAAAAATACCTAGAATTTTAAAAAGACCGTGAAATCAAATCCAAAGAGTAAAACTAAGAAAACAAAATTTATAGATAAAAAATACTTGAAGGACAAAATTTAATTCATTTTTTGTGATTTGTAACTTAAGAAAGCTAAAAAAATCAATAAATAGACTTTTTTGAACATAAAATTCAGAATATTGATCTATGAAGTTAGATGAAATATTTTTTCAACTACCAAGGCTTTGATACCAAATGATGCGGATCCTTTAGGCGAACAACCTAGGAAGCCAAAGGAATGAGAATGATTGATTTGCTATGAGCATGGTTAAGATGATCAAATTAGACCAGAAAAGAACAAGAATAGAAAACAACACAATAAGGTGCGATAAACTTTAGCACATGGGTAAGTTGTGTAAACGATGAAATTTGGGTTAAAAAATAAAGATAACAAAACTATTGCTTCTATATGTCTTTATGAATTCAAATTTGCTTCGATTTTATATATTATAATAGTTATTTAGATGTACGAATTAAAAGTTGTAACAGTTTAAACGAGCAACTAAAATTAATATTTTGTTTTTTCTTTTTCAAATTACGAACTACAATAGCTATATTGGTTTTTTCAAGAATAAATATTTGTTCAACACAAAAAATTAAAAACAAGGAAAAAATACCTAGAATTAAAAAAAACCGTGAAATTAAACCAATGAGTAGTACAATGAATATAAAATTTATAGAAAAAAAAGACTTGAAGGACAAAATTTAATTCATTTTTTGTGATTTGTAACTTAAGAAAGCTAAAAAAAATCAATAAATAGACTTTTTTGAACATAAAATTCAGAATATTGATATATGAAGTTAGATGAAATATTTTTCAGCAACCAAGGCTTTGATACCAAATGATGCGGATCCTTTAGGCGAACAACCTAGGAAGCCAAAGGAATGAGAATGATTGATTTGCTATGAGCATGGTTAAGATGATCAAATTAGACCAGAAAAGAACAAGAATAGAAAACAACACAATAAGGTGCGATAAACTTTAGCACATGGGTAAGTTGTGTAAACGATGAAATTTGGGTTAAAAAATAAAGATAACAAAACTATTGCTTCTATATGTCTTTATGAATTCAAATTTGCTTCGATTTTATATATTATAATAGTTATTTAGATTTACGAATTAAAAGTTGTAACAATTTAAACGAGCAACTAAAATTAATATTTTGTTTTTTCTTTTTCAAATTACGAACTACAATAGCTATATTGGTTTTTTCAAGAATAAATATTTGTTCAACACAAAAAATTAAAAACAAGGAAAAAATACCTAGAATTAAAAAAAACCGTGAAATTAAATCCAATGAGTAATACAATGAATATAAAATTTATAGAAAAAAAAGACTTGAAGGACAAAATTAATTCATTTTTTGTGATTTGTAACTTAAGAAAGCTAAAAAAGAACATAAAATTCAGAATATAGATATATGAAGTTAGATGAAATATTTTTCAGCAACCAAGGCTTTGATACCAAATGATGCGGATCCTTTAAGCGAACAACCTAGGAAGCCAAAGGAATGAGAATGATTGATTTGCTATGAGCATGGTTAAGATGATCAAATTAGACCAGAAAAGAACAAGAATAGAAAACAACACAATAAGGTGCGATAAACTTTAGCACATGGGTAAGTTGTGTAAACGATGAAATTTGGGTTAAAAAATAAAGATAACAAAACTATTGCTTCTATATGTCTTTATGAATTCAAATTTGCTTCGATTTTATATATTATAATAGTTATTTAGATGTACGAATTAAAAGTTGTAACAGTTTAAACGAGCAACTAAAATTAATATTTTGTTTTTTCTTTTTCAAATTACGAACTACAATAGCTATATTGGTTTTTTCAAGAATAAATATTTGTTCAACACAAAAAATTAAAAACAAGGAAAAAATACCTAGAATTAAAAAAAAACCGTGAAATTAAATCCAATGAGTAATACAATGAATATAAAATTTATAGAAAAAAAAGACTTGAAGGACAAAATTAATTCATTTTTTGTGATTTGTAACTTAAGAAAGCTAAAAAAAATCAATAAATAGACTTTTTTGAACATAAAATTCAGAATATTGATATATGAAGTTAGATGAAATATTTTTCAACAACCAAGGCTTTGATACCAAATGATGCGGATCCTTTAGGCGAACAACCTAGGAAGCCAAAGGAATGAGAATGATTGATTTGCTATGAGCATGGTTAAGATGATCAAATTAGACCAGAAAAGAACAAGAATAGAAAACAACACAATAAGGTGCGATAAACTTTAGCACATGGGTAAGTTGTGTAAACGATGAAATTTGGGTTAAAAAATAAAGATAACAAAACTATTGCTTCTATATGTCTTTATGAATTCAAATTTGCTTCGATTTTATATATTATAATAGTTATTTAGATTTACGAATTAAAAGTTGTAACAATTTAAACGAGCAACTAAAATTAATATTTTGTTTTTTCTTTTTCAAATTACGAACTACAATAGCTATATTGGTTTTTTCAAGAATAAATATTTGTTCAACACAAAAAATTAAAAACAAGGAAAAAATACCTAGAATTAAAAAAAACCGTGAAATTAAATCCAATGAGTAATACAATGAATATAAAATTTATAGAAAAAAAAGACTTGAAGGACAAAATTTAATTCATTTTTTGTGATTTGTAACTTAAGAAAGCTAAAAAAATCAATAAATAGACTCTTTTGAACATAAAATTCAGAATATTGAAATATGAAGTTAGATGAAATATTTTTCAGCAACCAAGGCTTTGATACCAAATGATGCGGATCCTTTAGGCGAACAACCTAGGAAGCCAAAGGAATGAGAATGATTGATTTGCTATGAGCATGGTTAAGATGATCAAATTAGACCAGAAAAGAACAAGAATAGAAAACAACACAATAAGGTGCGATAAACTTTAGCACATGGGTAAGTTGTGTAAACGATGAAATTTGGGTTAAAAAATAAAGATAACAAAACTATTGCTTCTATATGTCTTTATGAATTCAAATTTGCTTCGATTTTATATATTATAATAGTTATTTAGATTTACGAATTAAAAGTTGTAACAATTTAAACGAGCAACTAAAATTAATATTTTGTTTTTTCTTTTTCAAATTACGAACTACAATAGCTATATTGGTTTTTTCAAGAATAAATATTTGTTCAACACAAAAAATTAAAAACAAGGAAAAAATACCTAGAATTTTAAAAAAACTGTGAAATTAAATCCAAAGAGTAAAACAATGAATATAAAATTTATGAAAAAAAAGACTTGAAGGACAAAATTTAATTCATTTTTTGTGATTTGTAACTTAAGAAAGCTAAAAAAATCAATAAATAGACTTTTTTGAACATAAAATTCAGAATATTGATATATGAAGTTAGATGAAATATTTTTCAGCAACCAAGGCTTTGATACCAAATGATGCGGATCCTTTAGGCGAACAACCTAGGAAGCCAAAGGAATGAGAATGATTGATTTGCTATGAGCATGGTTAAGATGATCAAATTAGACCAGAAAAGAACAAGAATAGAAAACAACACAATAAGGTGCGATAAACTTTAGCACATGGGTAAGTTGTGTAAACGATGAAATTTGGGTTAAAAAATAAAGATAACAAAACTATTGCTTCTATATGTCTTTATGAATTCAAATTTGCTTCGATTTTATATATTATAATAGTTATTTAGATTTACGAATTAAAAGTTGTAACAGTTTAAACGAGCAACTAAAATTAATATTTTGTTTTTTCTTTTTCAAATTACGAACTACAATAGCTATATTGGTTTTTTCAAGAATAAATATTTGTTCAACACAAAAAATTAAAAACAAGGAAAAAATACCTAGAATTTTAAAAAAAACTGTGAAATTAAATCCAATGAGTAATACAATGAATATAAAATTTATAGAAAAAAAAGACTTGAAGGACAAAATTAATTCATTTTTTGTGATTTGTAACTTAAGAAAGCTAAAAAAAATCAATAAATAGACTTTTTTGAACATAAAATTCAGAATATAGATATATGAAGTTAGATGAAATATTTTTCAGCAACCAAGGCTTTGATACCAAATGATGCGGATCCTTTAGGCGAACAACCTAGGAAGCCAAAGGAATGAGAATGATTGATTTGCTATGAGCATGGTTAAGATGATCAAATTAGACCAGAAAAGAACAAGAATAGAAAACAACACAATAAGGTGCGATAAACTTTAGCACATGGGTAAGTTGTGTAAACGATGAAATTTGGGTTAAAAAATAAAGATAACAAAACTATTGCTTCTATATGTCTTTATGAATTCAAATTTGCTTCGATTTTATATATTATAATAGTTATTTAGATTTACGAATTAAAAGTTGTAACAATTTAAACGAGCAACTAAAATTAATATTTTGTTTTTTCTTTTTCAAATTACGAACTACAATAGCTATATTGGTTTTTTCAAGAATAAATATTTGTTCAACACAAAAAATTAAAAACAAGGAAAAAATACCTAGAATTAAAAAAAAACCGTGAAATTAAATCCAATGAGTAATACAATGAATATAAAATTTATAGAAAAAAAAGACTTGAAGGACAAAATTAATTCATTTTTTGTGATTTGTAACTTAAGAAAGCTAAAAAAGAACATAAAATTCAGAATATAGATATATGAAGTTAGATGAAATATTTTTCAGCAACCAAGGCTTTGATACCAAATGATGCGGATCCTTTAGGCGAACAACCTAGGAAGCCAAAGGAATGAGAATGATTGATTTGCTATGAGCATGGTTAAGATGATCAAATTAGACCAGAAAAGAACAAGAATAGAAAACAACACAATAAGGTGCGATAAACTTTAGCACATGGGTAAGTTGTGTAAACGATGAAATTTGGGTTAAAAAATAAAGATAACAAAACTATTGCTTCTATATGTCTTTATGAATTCAAATTTGCTTCGATTTTATATATTATAATAGTTATTTAGATTTACGAATTAAAAGTTGTAACAATTTAAACGAGCAACTAAAATTAATATTTTGTTTTTTCTTTTTCAAATTACGAACTACAATAGCTATATTGTTTTTTTTAAGAATAAGTATTTGTTCAACACAAAAAATTAAAATCAAGGAAAAAAATACCTAGAATTTTTAAAAAACCGTGAAATTAAATCCAAAGAATAAAACAATGAATATAAAATTTATGAAAAAAAAGACTTGAAGGATAACATTTATTTCATTTTTTGTGATTTGTAACTTAAGAAAGCTAAAAAAATCTTGAACATAAAATTCAGAATATAGATATAGGAAGTTAGATGAAATATTTTTCAGCAACCAAGGCTTTGATACCAAATGATGCGGATCCTTTAGGCGAACAACCTAGGAAGCCAAAGGAATGAGAATGATTGATTTGCTATGAGCATGGTTAAGATGATCAAATTAGACCAGAAAAGAACAAGAATAGAAAACAACACAATAAGGTGCGATAAACTTTAGCACATGGGTAAGTTGTGTAAACGATGAAATTTGGGTTAAAAAATAAAGATAACAAAACTATTGCTTCTATATGTCTTTATGAATTCAAATTTGCTTCGATTTTATATATTATAATAGTTATTTAGATTTACGAATTAAAAGTTGTAACAATTTAAACGAGCAACTAAAATTAATATTTTGTTTTTTCTTTTTCAAATTACGAACTACAATAGCTATATTGGTTTTTTCAAGAATAAATATTTGTTCAACACAAAAAATTAAAAACAAGGAAAAAATACCTAGAATTTTAAAAAAACTGTGAAATTAAATCCAAAGAGTAAAACAATGAATATAAAATTTATAAAAAAAAAGACTTGAAGGACAAAATTTAATTCATTTTTTGTGATTTGTAACTTAAGAAAGCTAAAAAAATCAATAAATAGACTTTTTTGAACATAAAATTCAGAATATTGATATATGAAGTTAGATGAAATATTTTTCAGCAACCAAGGCTTTGATACCAAATGATGCGGATCCTTTAGGCGAACAACCTAGGAAGCCAAAGGAATGAGAATGATTGATTTGCTATGAGCATGGTTAAGATGATCAAATTAGACCAGAAAAGAACAAGAATAGAAAACAACACAATAAGGTGCGATAAACTTTAGCACATGGGTAAGTTGTGTAAACGATGAAATTTGGGTTAAAAAATAAAGATAACAAAACTATTGCTTCTATATGTCTTTATGAATTCAAATTTGCTTCGATTTTATATATTATAATAGTTATTTAGATTTACGAATTAAAAGTTGTAACAATTTAAACGAGCAACTAAAATTAATATTTTGTTTTTTCTTTTTCAAATTACGAACTACAATAGCTATATTGGTTTTTTCAAGAATAAATATTTGTTCAACACAAAAAATTAAAAACAAGGAAAAAATACCTAGAATTTTAAAAAAACTGTGAAATTAAATCCAAAGAGTAAAACAATGAATATAAAATTTATGAAAAAAAAAGACTTGAAGGACAAAATTTAATTCATTTTTTGTGATTTGTAACTTAAGAAAGCTAAAAAAAATCAATAAATAGACTTTTTTGAACATAAAATTCAGAATATTGATATATGAAGTTAGATGAAATATTTTTCAGCAACCAAGGCTTTGATACCAAATGATGCGGATCCTTTAGGCGAACAACCTAGGAAGCCAAAGGAATGAGAATGATTGATTTGCTATGAGCATGGTTAAGATGATCAAATTAGACCAGAAAAGAACAAGAATAGAAAACAACACAATAAGGTGCGATAAACTTTAGCACATGGGTAAGTTGTGTAAACGATGAAATTTGGGTTAAAAAATAAAGATAACAAAACTATTGCTTCTATATGTCTTTATGAATTCAAATTTGCTTCGATTTTATATATTATAATAGTTATTTAGATGTACGAATTAAAAGTTGTAACAGTTTAAACGAGCAACTAAAATTAATATTTTGTTTTTTCTTTTTCAAATTACGAACTACAATAGCTATATTGGTTTTTTCAAGAATAAATATTTGTTCAACACAAAAAATTAAAAACAAGGAAAAAATACCTAGAATTTTAAAAAAACTGTGAAATTAAATCCAAAGAGTAAAACAATGAATATAAAATTTATGGATAAAAAAGACTTGAAGGACAAAATTTAATTCATTTTTTGTGATTTGTAACTTAAGAAAGCTAAAAAAATCAATAAATAGACTTTTTTGAACATAAAATTCAGAATATTGATCTATGAAGTTAGATGAAATATTTTTCAGCAACCAAGGCTTTGATACCAAATGATGCGGATCCTTTAGGCGAACAACCTAGGAAGCCAAAGGAATGAGAATGATTGATTTGCTATGAGCATGGTTAAGATGATCAAATTAGACCAGAAAAGAACAAGAATAGAAAACAACACAATAAGGTGCGATAAACTTTAGCAAATGGGTAAGTTGTGTAAACGATGAAATTTGGGTTAAAAAATAAAGATAACAAAACTATTGCTTCTATATGTCTTTATGAATTCAAATTTGCTTCGATTTTATATATTATAATAGTTATTTAGATTTACGAATTAAAAGTTGTAACAATTTAAACGAGCAACTAAAATTAATATTTTGTTTTTTCTTTTTCAAATTACGAACTACAATAGCTATATTGGTTTTTTCAAGAATAAATATTTGTTCAACACAAAAAATTAAAAACAAGGAAAAAATACCTAGAATTAAAAAAAACCGTGAAATTAAATCCAATGAGTAATACAATGAATATAAAATTTATAGAAAAAAAGACTTGAAGGACAAAATTAATTCATTTTTTGTGATTTGTAACTTAAGAAAGCTAAAAAAATCAATAAATAGACTTTTTTGAACATAAAATTCAGAATATTGATTTATGAAGTTAGATGAAATATTTTTCAAAGAACCAAGGCTTTGATACCAAATGATGCGGATCCTTTAGGCGAACAACCTAGGAAGCCAAAGGAATGAGAATGATTGATTTGCTATGAGCATGGTTAAGATGATCAAATTAGACCAGAAAAGAACAAGAATAGAAAACAACACAATAAGGTGCGATAAACTTTAGCACATGGGTAAGTTGTGTAAACGATGAAATTTGGGTTAAAAAATAAAGATAACAAAACTATTGCTTCTATATGTCTTTATGAATTCAAATTTGCTTCGATTTTATATATTATAATAGTTATTTAGATTTACGAATTAAAAGTTGTAACAATTTAAACGAGCAACTAAAATTAATATTTTGTTTTTTCTTTTTCAAATTACGAACTACAATAGCTATATTGGTTTTTTCAAGAATAAATATTTGTTCAACACAAAAAATTAAAAACAAGGAAAAAATACCTAGAATTTTAAAAAAACTGTGAAATTAAATCCGAAGAGTAAAACAATGAATATAAAATTTATAGAAAAAAAAGACTTGAAGGACAAAATTAATTCATTTTTTGTGATTTGTAACTTAAGAAAGCTAAAAAAGAACATAAAATTCAGAATATAGATATATGAAGTTAGATGAAATATTTTTCAGCAACCAAGGCTTTGATACCAAATGATGCGGATCCTTTAAGCGAACAACCTAGGAAGCCAAAGGAATGAGAATGATTGATTTGCTATGAGCATGGTTAAGATGATCAAATTAGACCAGAAAAGAACAAGAATAGAAAACAACACAATAAGGTGCGATAAACTTTAGCAAATGGGTAAGTTGTGTAAACGATGAAATTTGGGTTAAAAAATAAAGATAACAAAACTATTGCTTCTATATGTCTTTATGAATTCAAATTTGCTTCGATTTTATATATTATAATAGTTATTTAGATTTACGAATTAAAAGTTGTAACAATTTAAACGAGCAACTAAAATTAATATTTTGTTTTTTCTTTTTCAAATTACGAACTACAATAGCTATATTGGTTTTTTCAAGAATAAATATTTGTTCAACACAAAAAATTAAAAACAAGGAAAAAATACCTAGAATTTTAAAAAAACCGTGAAATTAAATCCAAAGAGTAAAACAATGAATATAAAATTTATGAAAAAAAAATACTTGAAGGACAAAATTTAATTCATTTTTTGTGATTTGTAACATAAGAAAGCTAAAAAAATCAATAAATAGACTTTTTTGAACATAAAATTCAGAATATTGATATATGAAGTTAGATGAAATATTTTTCAAAGAACCAAGGATTTGATACCAAATGATGCGGATCCTTTAGGCGAACAACCTAGGAAGCCAAAGGAATGAGAATGATTGATTTGCTATGAGCATGGTTAAGATGATCAAATTAGACCACAAAAGAACAAGAATAGAAAACAACACAATAAGGTGCGATAAACTTTAGCACATGGGTAAGTTGTGTAAACGATGAAATTTGGGTTAAAAAATAAAGATAACAAAACTATTGCTTCTATATGTTTTTATGAATTCAAATTTGCTTGGATTTTATATATTATAATAGTTATTTAGATGTACGAATTAAAAGTTGTAACAGTTTAAACGAGCAACTAAAATTAATATTTTGTTTTTTCTTTTTCAAATTACGAACTACAATAGCTATATTGGTTTTTTCAAGAATAAATATTTGTTCAACACAAAAAATTAAAAACAAGGGAAAAATACCTAGAATTTTAAAAAAACTGTGAAATTAAATCCAAAGAGTAAAACAATGAATATAAAATTTATGAAAAAAAAATACTTGAAGGACAAAATTTAATTCATTTTTTGTGATTTGTAACATAAGAAAGCTAAAAAAATCAATAAATAGACTTTTTTGAACATAAAATTCAGAATATTGATATATGAAGTTAGATGAAATATTTTTCAGCAACCAAGGCTTTGATACCAAATGATGCGGATCCTTTAGGCGAACAACCTAGGAAGCCAAAGGAATGAGAATGATTGATTTGCTATGAGCATGGTTAAGATGATCAAATTAGACCAGAAAAGAACAAGAATAGAAAACAACACAATAAGGTGCGATAAACTTTAGCAAATGGGTAAGTTGTGTAAACGATGAAATTTGGGTTAAAAAATAAAGATAACAAAACTATTGCTTCTATATGTGTTTATGAAATCAAATGTGTTTTGATTTTATATAATATAATAGTTATTTAGATGTACGAATTAAAAGTTGTAACAGTTTAAACGAGCAACTAAAATTAATATTTTGTTTTTTCTTTTTCAAATTACGAACTACAATAGCTATATTGGTTTTTTCAAGAATAAATATTTGTTCAACACAAAAAATTAAAAACAAGGAAAAAATACCTAGAATTTTAAAAAAACTGTGAAATTAAATCCAAAGAGTAAAACAATGAATATAAAATTTATGAAAAAAAAGACTTGAAGGACAAAATTTAATTCATTTTTTGTGATTTGTAACTTAAGAAAGCTAAAAAAAATCAATAAATAGACTTTTTTGAACATAAAATTCAGAATATTGAAATATGAAGTTAGATGAAATATTTTTCAGCAACCAAGGCTTTGATACCAAATGATGCGGATCCTTTAGGCGAACAACCTAGGAAGCCAAAGGAATGAGAATGATTGATTTGCTATGAGCATGGTTAAGATGATCAAATTAGACCAGAAAAGAACAAGAATAGAAAACAACACAATAAGGTGCGATAAACTTTAGCACATGGGTAAGTTGTGTAAACGATGAAATTTGGGTTAAAAAATAAAGATAACAAAACTATTGCTTCTATATGTCTTTATGAATTCAAATTTGCTTCGATTTTATATATTATAATAGTTATTTAGATGTACGAATTAAAAGTTGTAACAGTTTAAACGAGCAACTAAAATTAATATTTTGTTTTTTCTTTTACAAATTACGAACTACAATAGCTGTATTGGTTTTTTCAAGAAAAAATATTGTTCAACACAAAAAATTAAAAACAAGGAAAAAATACCAAGAATTTTTAAAAACTGCGAAATTAAATCCAAAGAGTAAAACAATGAATATAAAATTTATGAAAAAAAAGACTTGAAGGACAAAATTTAATTCATTTTTTGTGATTTGTACCTTAAGAAAGCTAAAAAAATCAATAAATAGACTTTTTTGAACATAAAATTCAGAATATTGATATATGAAGTTAGATGAAATATTTTTCAGCAACCAAGGCTTTGATACCAAATGATGCGGATCCTTTAGGCGAACAACCTAGGAAGCCAAAGGAATGAGAATGATTGATTTGCTATGAGCATGGTTAAGATGATCAAATTAGACCACAAAAGAACAAGAATAGAAAACAACACAATAAGGTGCGATAAACTTTAGCACATGGGTAAGTTGTGTAAACGATGAAATTTGGGTTAAAAAATAAAGATAACAAAACTATTGCTTCTATATGTTTTTATGAATTCAAATTTGCTTCGATTTTATATATTATAATAGTTATTTAGATGTACG
Source organism: Hippophae rhamnoides (assembly GCA_033030585.1). NCBI lineage: Eukaryota > Viridiplantae > Streptophyta > Magnoliopsida > Rosales > Elaeagnaceae > Hippophae > Hippophae rhamnoides. Next base: position 17,538 of record JAVHJT010000039.1, read on the forward strand.
AATTAAAAGTTGTAACAGTTTAAACGAGCAACTAAAATTAATATTTTGTTTTTTCTTTTTCAAATTACGAACTACAATAGCTATATTGGTTTTTTCAAGAATAAATATTTGTTCAACACAAAAAATTAAAAACAAGGAAAAAATACCTAGAATTTTAAAAAAACCGTGAAATTAAATCCAAAGAGTAAAACAATGAATATAAAATTTATGAAAAAAAAGACTTGAAGGACAAAATTTAATTCATTTTTTGTGATTTGTAACTTAAGAAAGCTAAAAAAATCAATAAATAGATTTTTTTGAACATAAAATTCAGAATATAGATATATGAAGTTAGATGAAATATTTTTCAGCAACCAAGGCTTTGATACCAAATGATGCGGATCCTTTAGGCGAACAACCTAGGAAGCCAAAGGAATGAGAATGATTGATTTGCTATGAGCATGGTCAAGATGATCAAATTAGACCACAAAAGAACATGAATAGAAAACAACACAATAAGGTGCGATAAACTTTAGCACATGGGTAAGTTGTGTAAACGATGAAATTTGGGTTAAAAAATAAAGATAACAAAACTATTGCTTCTATATGTTTTTATGAATTCAAATTTGCTTGGATTTTATATATTATAATAGTTATTTAGATTTACGAATTAAAAGTTGTAACAGTTTAAACGAGCAACTAAAATTAATATTTTATTTTTTCTTTTTCAAATTACGAACTACAATAGCTATATTGGTTTTTTCAAGAATAAATATTTGTTCAACACAAAAAATTAAAAACAAGGAAAAAATACCTAGAATTTTAAAAAAACCGTGAAATTAAATCCAAAGAGTAAAACAATGAATATAAAATATATGAAAAAAAAGACTTGAAGGACAAAATTTAATTCATTTTTTGTGATTTGTAACTTAAGAAAGCTAAAAAAATCAATAAATAGATTTTTTTGTACATAAAATTCAGAATATAGATATATGAAGTTAGATGAAATATTTTTCAGCAACCGAGGCTTTGATACCAAATGATACGGATCCTTTAGGCGAACAACCTAGGAAGCCAAAGGGATAAGAATGATTAAATTGCTATAAGCATGGTTAAGATGATCAAATTAGACCACAAAAGAACAAGAATAGAAAACAACATAATAAGGTGCGATAAATTTTAGCACATAGGTAAGTTGTGTAAACGATGAAATTTGGGTTAAAAAATAAAGATAACAAAACTATTGCTTCTATATGTTTTTATGAATTCAAATTTGGTTGGATTTTATATATTATAATAGTTATTTAGATGTACGAATTAAAAGTTGTAACAGTTTAAACGAGCAACTAAAATTAATATTTTGTTTTTTCTTTTTCAAATTACGAACTACAATAGCTATATTGGTTTTTTCAAGAATAAATATTTGTTCAACACAAAAAATTAAAAACAAGGAAAAAATACCTAGAATTTTAAAAAACCGTGAAATTAAATCCAAAGAGTAAAACAATGAATATAAAATATATGAAAAAAAAAGACTTGAAGGACAAAATTTAATTCATTTTTTGTGATTTGTAACTTAAGAAAGCTAAAAAAAATCAATAAATAGATTTTTTTGTACATAAAATTCAGAATATAGATATATGAAGTTAGATGAAATATTTTTCAGCAACCACGGCTTTGATACCAAATGATGCGGATCCATTAGGCGAACAACCTAGTAAGAAAAAGGAATGAGAATGATTGATTTGCTATGAGCATGGTTGAGATGATCAAATTAGACCACAAAGGAACAAGAATAGAAAACAACACAATAAGGTGCGATAAACTTTGGCACATCGGTAAGTTGTGTAAACGATGAAATTTGGGTTAAAAAATAAAGATAACAAAACTATTGCTTCTATATGTTTTTATGAATTCAAATGTGCTTCGATTTTATATATTATAATAGTTATTTAGATGTACGAATTAAAAGTTGTAACAGTTTAAACGAGCAACTAAAATTAATATTTTGTTTTTTCTTTTTCAAATTACGAACTACAATAGCTATATTGGTTTTTTCAAGAATAAATATTTGTTCAACACAAAAAATTAAAAACAAGGAAAAAATACCTAGAATTTTAAAAAAACCGTGAAATTAAATCCAAAGAGTAAAACAATGAATATAAAATTTATGAAAAAAAAGACTTGAAGGACAAAATTTAATTCTTTTTTTGTGATTTGTAACTTAAGAAAGCTAAAAAAAATCAATAAATAGATTTTTTTGAACATAAAATTCAGAATATAGATATATGAAGTTAGATGAAATATTTTTCAGCAACCAAGGCTTTGACACCAAATGATGCGGATCTTTTAGGCGAGCAACCTAGGAAGCCAAAGGAATGAGAATGATTGATTTGCTATGAGCATGGATAAGATGATCAAATTAGACCACAAAAGAACAAGAATAGAAAACAACACAATAAGGTGCGATAAACTTTAGCACATGGGTAAGTTGTGTAAACGATGAAATTTGGGTTAAAAAACTAAAGATAACAAAACTATTGCTTCTATATGTTTTTATGAATTCAAATTTGCTTGGATTTTATATATTATAATAGTTATTTAGATTTACGAATTAAAAGTTGTAACAATTTAAACGAGCAACTAAAATTAATATTTTGTTTTTTCTTTTTCAAATTACGAACTACAATAGCTATATTGGTTTTTTCAAGAATAAATATTTGTTCAACACAAAAAATTAAAAACAAGGAAAAAATACCTAGAATTTTAAAAAGCCGTGAAATTAAATCCAAAGAGTAAAACAATGAATATAAAATTTATGGAAAAAAAAGACTTGAAGGACAACATTTATTTCATTTTTTGTGATTTGTAACTTAAGAAAGCTAAAAAAAATCAATAAATAGATTTTTTTGAACATAAAATTCAGAATATAGATATATGAAGTTAGATGAAATATTTTTCAGCAACCAAGGCTTTGATACCAAATGATGCGGATCCTTTAGGCGAACAACCTAGGAAGAAAAAGGAATGAGAATGATTGATTTGCTATGAGCATGGTTAAGATGATCAAATTAGACCACAAAAGAACAAGAATAGAAAACAACACAATAAGGTGCGATAAACTTTGGCACATCGGTAAGTTGTGTAAACGATGAAATTTGGGTTAAAAAATAAAGATAACAAAACTATTGCTTCTATATGTTTTTATGAATTCAAATGTGCTTCGATTTTATATATTATAATAGTTATTTAGATGTACGAATTAAAAGTTGTAACAGTTTAAACGAGCAACTAAAATTAATATTTTGTTTTTTCTTTTTCAAATTACGAACTACAATAGCTATATTGGTTTTTTCAAGAATAAATATTTGTTCAACACAAAAAATTAAAAACAAGGAAAAAATACCTAGAATTTTAAAAAAACCGTGAAATTAAATCCAAAGAGTAAAACAATGAATATAAAATTTATAGAAAAAAAAGACTTCAAGGACAAACTTAATTCATTTTTTGTGATTTGTAACTTAAGAAAGCTAAAAAAAATCAATAAATAGATTTTTTTGAACATAAAATTCAGAATATAGATATATGAAGTTAGATGAAATATTTTTCAGCAACCAAGGCTTTGATACCAAATGATGCGGATCCTTTAGGCGAACAACCTAGGAAGCCAAAGGAATGAGAATGATTGATTTGCTATGAGCATGGTTAAGATGATCAAATTAGACCACAAAAGAACAAGAATAGAAAACAACACAATAAGGTGCGATAAACTTTAGCACATCGGTAAGTTGTGTAAACGATGAAATTTGGGTTAAAAAATAAAGATAACAAAACTATTGCTTCTATATGTTTTTATGAATTCAAATGTGCTTCGATTTTATATATTATAATAGTTATTTAGATTTACGAATTAAAAGTTGTAACAATTTAAACGAGCAACTAAAATTAATATTTTGTTTTTTCTTTTTCAAATTACGAACTACAATAGCTATATTGGTTTTTTCAAGAATAAATATTTGTTCAACACAAAAAATTAAAAACAAGGAAAAAATACCTAGAATTTTAAAAAAAACTGTGAAATTAAATCCAATGAGTAATACAATGAATATAAAATTTATAGAAAAAAAAAGACTTGAAGGACAAAATTAATTCAGTTTTTGTGATTTGTAACTTAAGAAAGCTAAAAAAGAACATAAAATTCAGAATATAGATATATGAAGTTAGATGAAATATTTTTCAGCAACCAAGGCTTTGATACCAAATCATGCGGATCCTTTAGGCGAACAACCTAGGAAGCCAAAGGAATGAGAATGATTGATTTGCTATGAGCATGGTTAAGATGATCAAATTAGACCAGAAAAGAACAAGAATAGAAAACAACACAATAAGGTGCGATAAACTTTAGCACATGGGTAAGTTGTGTAAACGATGAAATTTGGGTTAAAAAATAAAGATAACAAAACTATTGCTTCTATATGTTTTTATGAATTCAAATGTGCTTCGATTTTATATATTATAATAGTTATTTAGATGTACGAATTAAAAGTTGAAACAGTTTAAACGAGCAACTAAAATTAATATTTTCTTTTTTCTTTTTCAAATTACGAACTACAATAGCTATATTGGTTTTTTCAAGAATAAATATTTGTTCAACACAAAAAATTAAAAACAAGGAAAAAATACCTAAAATTTTTAAAAAACCGTGAAATTAAATCCAAAGAGTAAAACAATGAATATAAAATTTATGAAAAAAAAAGACTTGAAGGACAAAATTTAATTCTTTTTTTGTGATTTGTAACTTAAGAAAGCTAAAAAAATCTAATGAACATAAAATTCAGAATATAGATATATGAAGTTAGATGAAATATTTTTCAGCAACCAAGGCTTTGATACCAAATGATGCGGATCCTTTAGGCGAACAACCTAGGAAGCCAAAGGAATGAGAATGATTGATTTGCTATGAGCATGGTTAAGATGATCAAATTAGACCACAAAAGAACAAGAATAGAAAACAACACAATAAGGTGCGATAAACTTTAGCACATGGGTAAGTTGTGTAAACGATGAAATTTGGGTTAAAAAATAAAGATAACAAAACTATTGCTTCTATATGTTTTTATGAATTCAAATGTGCTTCGATTTTATATATTATAATAGTTATTTAGATTTACGAATTAAAAGTTGTAACATATTAAACGAGCAACTAAAATTAATATTTTGTTTTTTCTTTTACAAATTACGAACTACAATAGCTATATTTGTTTTTTCAAGAATAAATATTTGTTTAACACAAAAAATTAAAATCAAGGAAAAAATACCAAAAATTTAAAAAAAACCGTGAAATTAAATCCCAAGACTAAAACTAAGAATACAAAATTTATGGAAAAAAATACTTGAAGGAAAAAATTTAATTCATTTTTTGTGATTTGTAACTTAAGAAAGTTGAAAAAAATCAATAAATAGATTTTTTGGAATATAAAATTAAGAATATAGATATATGAAGTTAGATGAAATATTTTTCAGCAACCAAAACTTTGATAACAAATGATGCGGATCCTTTAGGCGAACAACCTAGGAAGCCAAAGGAATGAGAATGATTGAATTGCTATGAGCATGGTGAAGATGATTAAATTATACCACAAAAGAACAAGAATAGAAAACAACACAATAAGGTGCGATAAACTTTAGCACATGGGTAAGTTGTGTAAACGATGAAATTTGGGTTAAAAAATAAAGATAACAAAACTATTGCTTCTATATGTTTTTATGAAATCAAATGTGTTTCGATTTTATATATTATAATAGTTATTTAGATGTACGAATTAAAAGTTGTAACAATTTAAACGAGCAACTAAAATTAATATTTTGTTTTTTCTTTTTCAAATTACGAACTACAATAGCTATATTGGTTTTTTCAAGAATAAATATTTGTTCAACACAAAAAATTAAAAACAAGGAAAAAATACCTAGAATTTTAAAAAAACCGTGAAATTAAATCCAAAGAGTAAAACAATGAATATAAAATATATGAAAAAAAAGACTTGAAGGACAAAATTTAATTCATTTTTTGTGATTTGTAACTTAAGAAAGCTAAAAAAATCAATAAATAGATTTTTTTTGAACATAAAATTCAGAATATAGATATATGAAGTTAGATGAAATATTTTTCAGCAACCAAGGCTTTGATACCAAATGATGCGGATCCTTTAGGCGAACAACCTAGGAAGCCAAAGGAATGAGAATGATTGATTTGCTATGAGCATGGTTAAGATGATCAAATTAGACCACAAAAGAACAAGAATAGAAAACAACACAATAAGGTGCGATAAACTTTAGCACATGGGTAAGTTGTGTAAACGATGAAATTTGGGTTAAAAAATAAAGATAACAAAACTATTGCTTCTATATGTTTTTATGAATTCAAATGTGCTTCGATTTTATATAATATAATAGTTATTTAGATGTACGAATTAAAAGTTGTAACAGTTTAAACGAGCAACTAAAATTAATATTTTGTTTTTTCTTTTTCAAATTACGAACTACAATAGCTATATTGGTTTTTTCAAGAATAAATATTTGTTCAACACAAAAAATTAAAAACAAGGAAAAAATACCTAGAATTTTAAAAAAACCGTGAAATTAAATCCAAAGAGTAAAACAATGAATATAAAATATATGAAAAAAAAAGACTTGAAGGACAAAATTTAATTCATTTTTTGTGATTTGTAACTTAAGAAAGCTAAAAAAGAACATAAAATTCAGAATATAGATATATGAAGTTAGATGAAATATTTTTCAGCAACCAAGGCTTTGATACCAAATGATGCGGATCCTTTAGGCGAACAACCTAGGAAGCCAAAGGAATGAGAATGATTGATTTGCTATGAGCATGGTTAAGATGATCAAATTAGACCAGAAAAGAACAAGAATAGAAAACAACACAATAAGGTGCGATAAACTTTAGCACATGGGTAAGTTGTGTAAACGATGAAATTTGGGTTAAAAAATAAAGATAACAAAACTATTGCTTCTATATGTCTTTATGAAATCAAATGTGTTTCGATTTTATATATTAAAATAGTTATTTAGATGTACGAATTAAAAGTTGTAACAGTTTAAACGAGCAACTAAAATTAATATTTTGTTTTTTCTTTTTCAAATTACGAACTACAATAGCTATATTGGTTTTTTCAAGAATAAATATTTGTTCAACACAAAAAATTAAAAACAAGGAAAAAATACCTAGAATTAAAAAAACCGTGAAATTAAATCCAAAGAGTAAAACAAAGAAAACAAAATTTATAGATAAAAAAGACTTGAAGGACAAAATTTATTTCATTTTTTGTGATTTGTAACTTAAGAAAGCTAAAAAAATCAATAAATAGATTTTTTTGAACATAAAATTCTGAATATAGATATATGAAGTTAGATGAAATATTTTTCAGCAACCAAGGCTTTGATACCAAATGATGCGGATCCTTTAGCCAAACAACCTAGGAGGAAAAAGTAATAAGAATGATTGAATTGCTATGAGCATGGTTAAGATGATCAAATTAGACCAAAAAAGAACAAGAATAGAAAACAACACAATAAGGTGCGATAAACTTTAGCACATGTGTAAGTTTTGTAAACGATGAAATTTGGGTTAAAAAATTAAAGATAACAAAACTATTGCTTCTATATGTTTTTATGAATTCAAGAGTGTTTCGATTTTATTTAAAATAATAGTTATTTAGATTTACGAATTAAAAGTTGTAACAGTTTAAACGAGCAACTAAAATTAATATTTTGTTTTTTCTTTTTCAAATTACGAACTACAATAGCTATATTGGTTTTTTCAAGAATAAATATTTGTTCAACACAAAAAATTAAAAACAAGGAAAAAATACCTAGAATTTTAAAAAAACCGTGAAATTAAATCCAAAGAGTAAAACAATGAATATAAAATTTATAGAAAAAAAAGACTTGAAGGACAAAATTTAATTCATTTTTTGTGATTTGTAACTTAAGAAAGCTAAAAAAGAACATAAAATTCAGAATATAGATATATGAAGTTAGATGAAATATTTTTCAGCAACCAAGGCTTTGATACCAAATGATGCGGATCCTTTAGGCGAACAACCTAGGAAGCCAAAGGAATGAGAATGATTGATTTGCTATGAGCATGGTTAAGATGATCAAATTAGACCACAAAAGAACAAGAATAGAAAACAACACAATAAGGTGCGATAAACTTTAGCACATCGGTAAGTTGTGTAAACGATGAAATTTGGGTTAAAAAATAAAGATAACAAAACTATTGCTTCTATATGTTTTTATGAATTCAAATGTGCTTCGATTTTATATAATATAATAGTTATTTAGATGTACGAATTAAAAGTTGTAACAGTTTAAACGAGCAACTAAAATTAATATTTTGTTTTTTCTTTTTCAAATTACGAACTACAATAGCTATATTGGTTTTTTCAAGAATAAATATTTGTTCAACACAAAAAATTAAAAACAAGGAAAAAATACCTAGAATTTTAAAAAAATTGTGAAATTAAATCCAAAGAGTAAAACAATGAATATAAAATTTATGGATAAAAAAGACTTGAAGGATAACATTTATTTCATTTTTTGTGATTTGTAACTTAAGAAAGCTAAAAAAATCAATAAATAGATTTTTTTGAACATAAAATTCAGAATATAGATATATGAAGTTAGATGAAATATTTTTCAGCAACCAAGGCTTTGACACCAAATGATGCGGATCCTTTAGGCGAGCAACCTAGGAAGCCAAAGGAATGAGAATGATTGATTTGCTATGAGCATGGTTAAGATGATCAAATTAGACCACAAAAGAACAAGAATAGAAAACAACACAATAAGGTGCGATAAACTTTAGCACATGGGTAAGTTGTGTAAACGATGAAATTTGGGTTAAAAAATAAAGATAACAAAACTATTGCTTCTATATGTTTTTGTGAAATCAAATGTGTTTCGATTTTATTTAATATAATAGTTATTTAGATGTACGAATTAAAAGTTGTAACAGTTTAAACGAGCAACTAAAATTAATATGTTGTTTTTTCTTTTCCAAATTACGAACTACAATAGCTATATTGGTTTTTTCAAGAATAAATATTTGTTCAACACAAAAAATTAAAAACAAGGAAAAAATACCTAAAATTTTTAAAAAAACCGTGAAATTAAATCCAAAGAGTAAAACAATGAATATAAAATTTATGGAAAAAAAAGACTTGAAGGAAAAAATTTAATTCATTTTTTGTGATTTGTAACTTATGAAATTTAAAAAAAATCCATAAATAGATTTTTTTGAACATAAAATTCAGAATATGGATATATGAAGTTAGATGAAATATTTTTCAGCAACCAAGGCTTTGATACCAAATGATGCGGATCCTTTAGGCCAACAACCTAGGAAACCAAAGGAATGAGAATGATTGAATTGCTATGGCATGGGGAAGATGATCAAATTAGACCACAAAAGAACAAGAATAGAAAACAACACAATAAGGTGCGATAAATTTTAGCACATGGGTAAGTTGTGTAAACGATGAAATTTGGGTTAAAAAACTAAAGATAACAAAACTATTGCTTCTATATGTATTTATGAAATCAAATGTGTTTCGATTTTATTTAATATAATAGTTATTTAGATGTACGAATTAAAAGTTGTAACAGTTTAAACGAGCAACTAAAATTAATATCTTGTTTTTTCTTTTTCAAATTACGAACTACAATAGCTATATTGGTTTTTTCAAGAATAAATATTTGTTCAACACAAAAAATTAAAAACAAGGAAAAAATACCTAGAATTTAAAAAAAACCGTGAAATTAAATCCAATGAGTAATACAATGAATATAAAATTTATAGAAAAAAAAGACTTGAAGGACAAAATTAATTCATTTTTTGTGATTTGTAACTTAAGAAAGCTAAAAAAGAACATAAAATTCAGAATATAGATATATGAAGTTAGATGAAATATTTTTCAGCAACCAAGGCTTTGATACCAAATGATGCGGATCCTTTAAGCGAACAACCTAGGAAGCCAAAGGAATATGAATGATTTAATTGCTATGCGCAGGGTTAAGATGATCAAATTAGACCACAAAAGAACAAGAATAGAAAACAATACAATAAGGTGCGATAAACTTTAGCACATGGGTAAGTTGTGTAAACGATGAAATTTGGGTTAAAAAATAAAGATAACAAAACTATTGCTTCTATATGTTTTTATGAAATCAAATGTGTTTCGATTTTATATAATATAATAGTTATTTAGATGTACGAATTAAGAGTTGTAATAGTTTAAACGAGCAACTAAAATTAATATTTTGTTTTTTCTTTTTCAAATTACGAACTACAATAGCTATATTGGTTTTTTCAAGAATAAATATTTGTTCAACACAAAAAATTAAAAACAAGGAAAAAATACCTAGAATTTTAAAAAAACCGTGAAATTAAATCCAAAGAGTAAAACAATGAATATAAAATTTATGGAAAAAAAAGACTTGAAGGACAAAATTTAATTCTTTTTTTGTGATTTGTAACTTAAGAAAGCTAAAAAAAATCAATAAATAGATTCTTTTGAACATAAAATTCAGAATATAGATATATGAAGTTAGATGAAATATTTTTCAGCAACCAAGGCTTTGATACCAAATGATGCGGATCCTTTAGGCGAACAACCTAGGAAGCCAAAGGAATGAGAATGATTGATTTGCTATGAGCATGGTTAAGATGATCAAATTAGACCACAAAAGAACAAGAATAGAAAACAACACAATAAGGTGCGATAAACTTTAGCACATGGGTAAGTTGTGTAAACGATGAAATTTGGGTTAAAAAATATAGATAACAAAACTATTGATTCTATATGTTTTTATGAAATCAAATGTGTTTCGATTTTATATAATATAATAGTTATTTAGATGTACGAATTAAGAGTTGTAATAGTTTAAACGAGCAACTAAAATTAATATTTTGTTTTTTCTTTTTCAAATTACGAACTACAATAGCTATATTGGTTTTTTCAAGAATAAATATTTGTTCAACACAAAAAATTAAAAACAAGGAAAAAATACCTAGAATTTTAAAAAAACCGTGAAATTAAATCCAAAGAGTAAAACAATGAATATAAAATTTATGGAAAAAAAAGACTTGAAGGACAAAATTTAATTCTTTTTTTGTGATTTGTAACTTAAGAAAGCTAAAAAAATCAATAAATAGATTTTTTTGAACATAAAATTCAGAATATAGATATATGAAGTTAGATGAAATATTTTTCAGCAACCAAGGCTTTGACACCAAATGATGCGGATCTTTTAGGCGAGCAACCTAGGAAGCCAAAGGAATGAGAATGATTGATTTGCTATGAGCATGGTTAAGATGATCAAATTAGACCACAAAAGAACAAGAATAGAAAACAACACAATAAGGTGCGATAAACTTTAGCACATGGGTAAGTTGTGTAAACGATGAAATTTGGGTTAAAAAATATAGATAACAAAACTATTGATTCTATATGTTTTTATGAAATCAAATGTGTTTCGATTTTATATAATATAATAGTTATTTAGATGTACGAATTAAGAGTTGTAATAGTTTAAACGAGCAACTAAAATTAATATTTTGTTTTTTCTTTTTCAAATTACGAACTACAATAGCTATATTGGTTTTTTCAAGAATAAATATTTGTTCAACACAAAAAATTAAAAACAAGGAAAAAATACCTAGAATTTTAAAAAAACCGTGAAATTAAATCCAAAGAGTAAAACTAAGAAAACAAAATTTATAGATAAAAAAGACTTGAAGGACAAAATTTATTTCATTTTTTGTGATTTGTAACTTAAGAAAGCTAAAAAAAATCAATAAATAGATTTTTTTGAACATAAAATTCAGAATATAGATATATGAAGTTAGATGAAATATTTTTCAGCAACCAAGGCTTTGATACCAAATGATGCGGATCCTTTAGGCGAACAACCTAGGAAGCCAAAGGAATAAGAATGATTGAATTGCTATGAGCATAGTTAAGATGATCAAATTAGACCACAAAAGAACAAGAATAGAAAACAACACAATAAGGTGCGATAAACTTTAGCACATGGGTAAGTTGTGTAAACGATGAAATTTGGGTTAAAAAACTAAAGATAACAAAACTATTGCTTCTATATGTATTTATGAAATCAAATGTGTTTCGATTTTATTTAATATAATAGTTATTTAGATGTACGAATTAAAAGTTGTAACAGTTTAAACGAGCAACTAAAATTAATATGTTGTTTTTTCTTTTTCAAATTACGAACTACAATAGCTATATTGGTTTTTTCAAGAATAAATATTTGTTCAACACAAAAAATTAAAAACAAGGAAAAAATACCTAAAATTTTTAAAAAAACCGTGAAATTAAATCCAAAGAGTAAAACAATGAATATAAAATTTATGGAAAAAAAAGACTTGAAGGAAAAAATTTAATTCATTTTTTGTGATTTGTAACTTAAGAAATTTAAAAAAAATCCATAAATAGATTTTTTTGAACATAAAATTCAGAATATAGATATATGAAGTTAGATGAAATATTTTTCAGCAACCAAGGCTTTGATACCAAATGATGCGGATCCTTTAGGCGAACAACCTAGGAAGCCAAAGGAATAAGAATGATTGAATTGCTATGAGCATGGTTAAGATGATCAAATTAGACCACAAAAGAACAAGAATAGAAAACAACACAATAAGGTGCGATAAACTTTAGCACATGGGTAAGTTGTGTAAACGATGAAATTTGGGTTAAAAAATAAAGATAACAAAACTATTGCTTCTATATGTTTTTATGAAATCAAATGTGTTTCGATTTTATATAATATAATAGTTATTTAGATGTACGAATTAAGAGTTGTAATAGTTTAAACGAGCAACTAAAATTAATATTTTGTTTTTTCTTTTACAAATTACGAACTACAATAGCTATATTGTTTTTTTCAAGAATAGATATTTGTTCAACACAAAAAATTAAAATCAAGGAAAAAAATACCTAGAATTTTTAAAAAACCGTGAAATTAAATCCAAAGAGTAAAACAAAGAAAAAATATTTATAGGAAAAAAAGACTTGAACGACAATATTTATTTCATTTTTTGTGATTTGTAACTTAAGAAAGCTAAAAAAATCAATAAATAGATTTTTTTGAACATAAAATTCTGAATATAGATATATGAAGTTAGATGAAATATTTTTCAGCAACCAAGGCTTTGATACCAAATGATGCGGATCCTTTAGCCAAACAACCTAGGAGGAAAAAGTAATAAGAATGATTGAATTGCTATGAGCATGGTTAAGATGATCAAATTAGACCACAAAAGAACAAGAATAGAAAACAACACAATAAGGTGCGATAAACTTTAGCACATGGGTAAGTTGTGTAAACGATGAAATTTGGGTTAAAAAATAAAGATAACAAAACTATTGCTTCTATATGTTTTTATGAATTCAAATGTGTTTTGATTTTATATAATATAATAGTTATTTAGATGTACGAATTAAAAGTTGTAACAGTTTAAACGAGCAACTAAAATTAATATTTTGTTTTTTCTTTTTCAAATTACGAACTACAATAGCTATATTGGTTTTTTCAAGAATAAATATTGTTCAACACAAAAAATTAAAAACAAGGAAAAAATACCTAGAATTTTAAAAACACCGTGAAATCAAATCCAAAGAGTAAAACTAAGAAAACAAAATTTATAGATAAAAAATACTTGAAGGACAAAATTTAATTCATTTTTTGTGATTTGTAACTTAAGAAAGCTAAAAAAATCAATAAATAGATTTTTTTGTACATAAAATTCAGAATATAGATATATGAAGTTAGATGAAATATTTTTCAGCAACCGAGGCTTTGATACCAAATGATACGGATCCTTTAGGCGAACAACCTAGGAAGCCAAAGGGATAAGAATGATTAAATTGCTATAAGCATGGTTAAGATGATCAAATTAGACCACAAAAGAACAAGAATAGAAAACAACATAATAAGGTGCGATAAATTTTAGCACATAGGTAAGTTGTGTAAACGATGAAATTTGGGTTAAAAAATAAAGATAACAAAACTATTGCTTCTATATGTTTTTATGAAATCAAATGTGTTTCGATTTTATATAATATAATAGTTATTTAGATGTACGAATTAAGAGTTGTAATAGTTTAAACGAGCAACTAAAATTAATATTTTGTTTTTTCTTTTTCAAATTACGAACTACAATAGCTATATTGGTTTTTTCAAGAAAAAATATTTGTTCAACACAAAAAATTAAGAGCAAGGAAAAAATACCTAGAATTTTTAAAAAACCGTGAAATTAAATCCAAAGACTAAAACTAAGAAAACAAAATTTATAGATAAAAAAGACTTGAAGGACAAAATTTATTTCATTTTTTGTGATTTGTAACTTAAGAAAGCTAAAAAAAATCATTTTATTGATTTTTTTGAACATAAAATTCAGAATATAGATATATGAAGTTAGATGAAATATTTTTCAGCAACCAAGGCTTTGATACCAAATGATGCGGATCCTTTAGGCGAACAACCTAGGAAGCCAAAGGAATGAGAATGATTGAATTGCTATGAGCATGGTTAAGATGATCAAATTAGACCACAAAAGAACAAGAATAGAAAACAACACAATAAGGTGCGATAAACTTTAGCACATGGGTAAGTTGTGTAAACGATGAAATTTGGGTTAAAAAATAAAGATAACAAAACTATTGCTTCTATATGTTTTTATGAAATCAAATGTGGTTCGATTTTATTTTATATAATAGTTATTTAGATGTACGAATTAAAAGTTGTAAAAGTTTAAAGGAGCAACTAAAATTAATATCTTGTTTTTTCTTTTTCAAATTACGAACTACAATAGCTATATTGGTTTTTTCAAGAACAAATATTTGTTCAACACAAAAAATTAAAAGCAAGGAAAAAATAAGTAGAATTTTAAAAAACCCGTGAAATTAAATCCAAAGAGTAAAACAAAGAAAACAAAATTTATAGACAAAATAGACTTGAAGGACAAAATTTATTTCATTTTTTGTGATTTGGAACTTAAGAAAGCTAAAAAAAATCAATTTATTGATTTTTTTGAACATAAAATTCAGAATATAGATATATGAAGTTAGATGAAATATTTTTCAGCAACCAAGGCTTTGATACCAAATGATGCGGATCCTTTAGGCGAACAACCTAGGAAGCCAAAGGAATGAGAATGATTGAATTGCTATGAGCATGGTTAAGATGATCAAATTAGACCACAAAAGAACAAGAATAGAAAACAACACAATAAGGTGCGATAAACTTTAGCACATGGGTAAGTTGTGTAAACGATGAAATTTGGGTTAAAAAATAAAGATAACAAAACTATTGCTTCTATATGTTTTTATGAAATCAAATGTGTTTCGATTTTATATAATATAATAGTTATTTAGATGTACGAATTAAAAGTTGTAACAGTTTAAACGAGCAACTAAAATTAATATTTTGTTTTTTCTTTTTCAAATTACGAACTACAATAGCTATATTGGTTTTTTCAAGAATAAATATTTGTTCAACACAAAAAATTAAAAACAAGGAAAAAATACCTAGAATTTTAAAAAAACCGTGAAATTAAATCCAAAGAGTAAAACTAAGAAAACAAAATTTATAGATAAAAAAGACTTGAAGGACAAAATTTATTTCATTTTTTGTGATTTGTAACTTAAGAAAGCTAAAAATAGATTTTTTTGAACATAAAATTCAGAATATAGATATATGAAGTTAGATGAAATATTTTTCAGCAACCAAGGCTTTGATACCAAATGATGCGGATCCTTTAGGCGAACAACCTAGGAAGCCAAAGGAATAAGAATGATTGAATTGCTATGAGCATGGTTAAGATGATCAAATTAGACCACAAAAGAACAAGAATAGAAAACAATACAATAAGGTGCGATAAACTTTAGCACATGGGTAAGTTGTGTAAACGATGAAATTTGGGTTAAAAAATAAAGATAACAAAACTATTGATTCTATATGTTTTTATGAAATCAAATGTGTTTTGATTTTATATAATATAATAGTTATTTAGATGTACGAATTAAAAGTTGTAACAGTTTAAACGAGCAACTAAAATTAATATTTTGTTTTTTCTTTTTCAAATTACGAACTACAATAGCTATATTGGTTTTTTCAAGAATAAATATTTGTTCAACACAAAAAATTAAAAACAAGGAAAAAATACCTAGAATTTTAAAAAAACCGTGAAATTAAATCCAAAGAGTAAAACTAAGAAAACAAAATTTATAGATAAAAAAGACTTGAAGGACAAAATTTATTTCATTTTTTGTGATTTGTAACTTAAGAAAGTTAAAAAAAATCAATAAATAGATTTTTTTGAACATAAAATTCAGAATATAGATATATGAAGTTAGATGAAATATTTTTAAATAGCCAAGGCTTTGATACCAAATGATGCGGATCCTTTAGGCGAACAACCTAGGAAGCCAAAGGAATGAGAATGATTGATTTGCTATGAGCATGGTTAAGATGATCAAATTAGACCACAAAAGAACAAGAATAGAAAACAACACAATAAGGTGCGATAAACTTTAGCACATGGGTAAGTTGTGTAAACGATGAAATTTGGGTTAAAAAATAAAGATAACAAAACTATTGCTTCTATATGTTTTTATGAAATCAAATGTGTTTCGATTTTATATAATATAATAGTTATTTAGATGTACGAATTAAGAGTTGTAATAGTTTAAACGAGCAACTAAAATTAATATTTTGTTTTTTCTTTTTCAAATTACGAACTACAATGGCTACGTTGGTTTTTTCAAGAATAAATATTTGTTCAACACAAAAAATTAAAAGCAAGGAAAAAATAAGTAGAATTTTAAAAAAACCGTGAAATTAAATCCAAAGAGTAAAGCAAAGAAAACAAAATTTATAGATAAAAAAGACTTGAAGGACAAAATTTATTTCATTTTTTGTGATTTGTAACTTAAGAAAGCTAAAAATAGATTTTTTTGAACATAAAATTCAGAATATAGATATATGAAGTTAGATGAAATATTTTTCAGCAACCAAGGCTTTGATACCAAATGATGCGGATCCTTTAGGCGAACAACCTAGGAAGCCAAAGGAATGAGAATGATTGAATTGCTATGAGCATGGTGAGGATGATCAAATTAGACCACAAAAGAACAAGAATAGAAAACAACACAATAAGGTGCGATAAACTTTAGCACATGGGTAAGTTGTGTAAACGATGAAATTTGGGTTAAAAAATAAAGATAACAAAACTATTGCTTCTATATGTTTTTATGAAATCAAATGTGTTTCGATTTTATATAATATAATAGTTATTTAGATGTACGAATTAAAAGTTGTAACAGTTTAAACGAGCAACTAAAATTAATATTTTGTTTTTTCTTTTTCAAATTACGAACTACAATAGCTATATTGGTTTTTTCAAGAATAAATATTTGTTCAACACAAAAAATTAAAAACAAGGAAAAAATACCTAGAATTTTAAAAAAACCGTGAAATTAAATCCAAAGAGTAAAACTAAGAAAACAAAATTTATAGATAAAAAAGACTTGAAGGACAAAATTTATTTCATTTTTTGTGATTTGTAACTTAAGAAAGTTAAAAAAAATCAATAAATAGATTTTTTTGAACATAAAATTCAGAATATAGATATATGAAGTTAGATGAAATATTTTTCAGCAACCAAGGCTTTGATACCAAATGATGCGGATCCTTTAGGCGAACAACCTAGGAAGCCAAAGGAATGAGAATGATTGATTTGCTATGAGCATGGTTAAGATGATCAAATTAGACCACAAAAGAACAAGAATAGAAAACAACACAATAAGGTGCGATAAACTTTAGCACATGGGTAAGTTGTGTAAACGATGAAATTTGGGTTAAAAAATAAAGATAACAAAACTATTGCTTCTATATGTTTTTATGAATTCAAATGTGCTTCGATTTTATATATTATAATAGTTATTTAGATGTACGAATTAAAAGTTGAAACAGTTTAAACGAGCAACTAAAATTAATATTTTCTTTTTTCTTTTTCAAATTACGAACTACAATAGCTATATTGGTTTTTTCAAGAATAAATATTTGTTCAACACAAAAAATTAAAAACAAGGAAAAAATACCTAAAATTTTTAAAAAACCGTGAAATTAAATCCAAAGAGTAAAACTAAGAAAACAAAATTTATAGATAAAAAAGACTTGAAGGACAACATTTATTTCATTTTTTGTGATTTGTAACTTAAGAAAGTTGAAAAAAATCAATAAATAGATTTTTTTGAACATAAAATTCAGAATATAGATATATGAAGTTAGATGAAATATTTTTCAGCAACCAAGGCTTTGATACCAAATGTTGCAGAACCTTTAGGCGAACAACCTAGGAAGCCAAAGGAATGAGAATGATTGAATTTGCTATGAGCATGGTTAAGATGATCAAATTAGACCACAAAAGAACAAGAATTGAAAACAACACAATAAGGTGCGATAAACTTTAGCACATGGGTAAGTTGTGTAAACGATGAAATTTGGGTTAAAAAACTAAAGATAACAAAACTATTGCTTCTATATGTTTTTATGAAATCAAATGTGTTTTGATTTTATATAATATAATAGTTATTTAGATGTACGAATTAAGAGTTGTAATAGTTTAAACGAGCAACTAAAATTAATATTTTGTTTTTTCTTTTTCAAATTACGAACTACAATAGCTATATTGGTTTTTTCAAGAATAAATATTTGTTCAACACAAAAAATTAAAAACAAGGAAAAAATACCTAGAATTTTTAAAAACCGTGAAATTAAATCCAAAGAGTAAAACTAAGAAAACAAAATTTATAGATAAAAAAGACTTGAAGGACAAAATTTATTTCATTTTTTGTGATTTGTAACTTAAGAAAGCTAAAAAAATCAATAAATAGATTTTTTTGAACATAAAATTCAGAATATAGATATATGAAGTTAGATGAAATATTTTTCAGCAACCAAGGCTTTGACACCAAATGATGCGGATCCTTTAGGCGAGCAACCTAGGAAGCCAAAGGAATGAGAATGATTGATTTGCTATGAGCATGGTTAAGATGATCAAATTAGACCACAAAAGAACAAGAATAGAAAACAACACAATAAGGTGCGATAAACTTTAGCACATGGGTAAGTTGTGTAAACGATGAAATTTGGGTTAAAAAATAAAGATAACAAAACTATTGCTTCTATATGTTTTTATGAAATCAAATGTGTTTCGATTTTATATAATATAATAGTTATTTAGATGTACGAATTAAAAGTTGTAACAGTTTAAACGAGCAACTAAAATTAATATTTTGTTTTTTCTTTTTCAAATTACGAACTACAATAGCTATATTGGTTTTTTCAAGAATAAATATTTGTTCAACACAAAAAATTAAAAACAAGGAAAAAATACCTAGAATTTTAAAAAAACCGTGAAATTAAATCCAAAGAGTAAAACTAAGAAAACAAAATTTATAGATAAAAAAGACTTGAAGGACAAAATTTATTTCATTTTTTGTGATTTGTAACTTAAGAAAGCTAAAAAAAATCAATAAATAGATTTTTTTGAACATAAAATTCAGAATATAGATATATGAAGTTAGATGAAATATTTTTCAGCAACCAAGGCTTTGATACCAAATGATGCGGATCCTTTAGGCGAACAACCTAGGAAGCCAAAGGAATGAGAATGATTGATTTGCTATGAGCATGGTTAAGATGATCAAATTAGACCACAAAAGAACAAGAATAGAAAACAACACAATAAGGTGCGATAAACTTTAGCACATGGGTAAGTTGTGTAAACGATGAAATTTGGGTTAAAAAATAAAGATAACAAAACTATTGCTTCTATATGTTTTTATGAAATCAAATGTGCTTCGATTTTATATAATATAATAGTTATTTAGATGTACGAATTAAAAGTTGTAACAGTTTAAACGAGCAACTAAAATTAATATTTTGTTTTTTCTTTTTCAAATTACGAACTACAATAGCTATATTGGTTTTTTCAAGAATAAATATTTGTTCAACACAAAAAATTAAAAACAAGGAAAAAATACCTAGAATTTTAAAAAAACCGTGAAATTAAATCCAAAGAGTAAAACTAAGAAAACAAAATTTATAGATAAAAAAGACTTGGAGGACAACATTTATTTCATTTTTTGTGATTTGTAACTTAAGAAAGTTGAAAAAAATCAATAAATAGATTTTTTTGAACATAAAATTCAGAATATAGATATATGAAGTTAGATGAAATATTTTTCAGCAACCAAGGCTTTGATACCAAATGATGCGGATCCTTTAGGCGAACAACCTAGGAAGCCAAAGGAATGAGAATGATTGAATTGCTATGAGCATGGTGAAGATGATCAAATTAGACCACAAAAGAACAAGAATAGAAAACAACACAATAAGGTGCGATAAACTTTAGCACATGGGTAAGTTGTGTAAACGATGAAATTTGGGTTAAAAAATAAAGATAACAAAACTATTGCTTCTATATGTTTTTATGAAATCAAATGTGTTTCGATTTTATTTAATATAATAGTTATTTAGATGTACGAATTAAAAGTTGTAACATTTTAAACGAGCAACTAAAATTAATATTTTGTTTTTTCTTTTACATATTACGAACTACAATAGCTATATTGGTTTTTTCAAGAATAAATATTTGTTCAACACAAAAAATTAAAAACAAGGAAAAAATACCTAGAATTTTAAAAAACCGTGAAATTAAATCCAAAGAGTAAAACTAAGAAAAGAAAATTTATAGATAAAAAAGACTTGGAGGACAACATTTATTTCATTTTTTGTGATTTGTAACTTAAGAAAGTTAAAAAAATCAATAAATAGATTTTTTTGAACATAAAATTCAGAATATAGATATATGAAGTTAGATGAAATATTTTTCAACAACCAAGGCTTTGATACCAAATGATGCGGATCCTTTAGGCGAACAACCTAGGAAGCCAAAGGAATAAGAATGATTGAATTGCTATGAGCATGGTTAAGATGATCAAATTAGACCACAAAAGAACAAGAATAGAAAACAACACAATAAGGTGCGATAAACTTTAGCACATGGGTAAGTTGTGTAAACGATGAAATTTGGGTTAAAAAATAAAGAAAACAAAACTATTGCTTCTATATGTTTTTATGAATTCAAATGTGCTTCGATTTTATATATTATAATAGTTATTTAGATGTACGAATTAAAAGTTGAAACAGTTTAAAGGAGCAACTAAAATTAATATTTTCTTTTTTCTTTTTCAAATTACGAACTACAATAGCTATATTGGTTTTTTCAAGAATAAATATTTGTTCGACACAAAAAATTAAAAAAAAAGGAAAAAATAACTAAAATTTTTAAAAAACCGTGAAATTAAATCTACAAAGTAAAACTAAGAAAACAAAATTTATAGATAAAAAAGACTTGAAGGACAACATTTATTTCATTTTTTGTGATTTGTAACTTAAGAAAGTTGTAAAAAAATCAATAAATAGATTTTTTTGAACATAAAATTCAGAATATAGATATATGAAGTTAGATGAAATATTTTTCAGCAACCAAGGCTTTGATACCAAATGATGCGGATCCTTTAGGCGAACAACCTAGGAAGCCAAAGGAATAAGAATGATTGAATTGCTATGAGCATGGTTAAGATGATCAAATTAGACCACAAAAGAACAAGAATAGAAAACAACACAATAAGGTGCGATAAACTTTGGCACATCGGTAAGTTGTGTAAACGATGAAATTTGTGTTAAAAAATAAAGATAACAGAACTATTGCTTCTATATGTTTTTATGTAATCAAATGAGTTTCGATTTTATATAATATAATAGTTATTTAGATGTAGGAATTAAATGTTGTAACAGTTTAAAAGAGCAACTAAAATTAATATCTTGTTTTTCCTTTTTCAAATTACGAACTACAATAGCTATATTGGTTTTTTCAAGAAAAATATTTGTTCAGCACAAAAAATTAAAAACAAGGAAAAAATAACTAGAATTTTAAAAAACCGTGAAATTAAATCCAAAGAGTAAAACTAAGAAAAGAAAATTTATAGATAAAAAAGACTTGGAGGACAACATTTATTTCATTTTTTGTGATTTGTAACTTAAGAAATTTAGAAAAATCAATAAATAGATTTTTTTGAACATAAATTTCAGAATATAGATATATGAAGTTAGATGAAATATTTTTCAGCAACCAAGGCTTTGATACCAAATGATGCGGATCCTTTAGGCGAACAACCTAGGAAGAAAAAGGAATGAGAATGATTGATTTGCTATGAGCATGGTCAAGATGATCAAATTAGACCACAAAAGAACAAGAATAGAAAACAACACAATAAGGTGCGATAAACTTTAGCACATGGGTAAGTTGTGTAAACGATGAAATTTGTGTTAAAAAATAATGATAACAAAACTATTGCTTCTATATGTTTTTATGAAATCAAAT
Source organism: Hippophae rhamnoides (assembly GCA_033030585.1). Lineage (NCBI taxonomy): Eukaryota > Viridiplantae > Streptophyta > Magnoliopsida > Rosales > Elaeagnaceae > Hippophae > Hippophae rhamnoides. The sequence continues at coordinate 40,075 of JAVHJT010000039.1, forward strand.
GAGTTTCGATTTTATATAATATAATATTTATTTAGATGTAGGAATTAAAAGTTGTAACAGTTTAAAAGAGCAACTAAAATTAATATCTTGTTTTTCCTTTTTCAAATTACGAACTACAATAGCTATATTGGTTTTTTCAAGAAAAATATTTGCTCAACACAAAAAATTAAAAACAAGGAAAAAATACCTAGAATTTTAAAAAACCGTGAAATTAAATCCAAAGAGTAAAACTAAGAAAAGAAAATTTATAGATAAAAAGACTTGGAGGACAACATTTATTTCATTTTTTGTGATTTGTAACTTAAGAAAGTTAAAAAAATCAATAAATAGATTTTTTTGAACATAAAATTCAGAATATAGATATATGAAGTTAGATGAAATATTTTTCAAAGAACCAAGGCTTTGATACCAAATGATGCGGATCCTTTAGGCGAACAACCTAGGAAGAAAAAGGAATGAGAATGATTGATTTGCTATGAGCATGGTCAAGATGATCAAATTAGACCACAAAAGAACAAGAATAGAAAACAACACAATAAGGTGCGATAAACTTTAGCACATGGGTAAGTTGTGTAAACGATGAAATTTGTGTTAAAAAATAATGATAACAAAACTATTGCTTCTATATGTTTTTATGAAATCAAATGAGTTTCGATTTTATATAATATAATATTTATTTAGATGTAGGAATTAAAAGTTGTAACAGTTTAAAAGAGCAACTAAAATTAATATCTTGTTTTTCCTTTTTCAAATTACGAACTACAATAGCTATATTGGTTTTTTCAAGAAAAATATTTGCTCAACACAAAAAATTAAAAACAAGGAAAAAATACCTAGAATTTTAAAAAACCGTGAAATTAAATCCAAAGAGTAAAACTAAGAAAAGAAAATTTATAGATAAAAAAGACTTGGAGGACAACATTTATTTCATTTTTTGTGATTTGTAACTTAAGAAAGTTAAAAAAATCAATAAATAGATTTTTTTGAACATAAAATTCAGAATATAGATATATGAAGTTAGATGAAATATTTTTCAAAGAACCAAGGCTTTGATACCAAATGATGCGGATCCTTTAGGCGAACAACCTAGGAAGAAAAAGGAATGAGAATGATTGATTTGCTATGAGCATGGTCAAGATGATCAAATTAGACCACAAAAGAACAAGAATAGAAAACAACACAATAAGGTGCGATAAACTTTAGCACATGGGTAAGTTGTGTAAACGATGAAATTTGTGTTAAAAAATAATGATAACAAAACTATTGCTTCTATATGTTTTTATGTAATCAAATGAGTTTCGATTTTATATAATATAATAGTTATTTAGATGTAGGAATTAAAAGTTGTAACAGTTTAAAAGAGCAACTAAAATTAATATCTTGTTCTTTCGTTTTCAAATTACGAACTACAATAGCTATATTGGTTTTTTCAAGAAAAATATTTGTTCAACACAAAAAATTAAAAACAAGGAAAAAATACCTAGAATTTTAAAAAACCGTGAAATTAAATCCAAAGAGTAAAACTAAGAAAAGAAAATTTATAGATAAAAAAGACTTGGAGGACAACATTTATTTCATTTTTTGTGATTTGTAACTTAAGAAAGTTAAAAAATCAAAAAATAGATTTTTTTGAACATAAAATTCAGAATATAGATATATGAAGTTAGATGAAATATTTTTCATCAACCAAGGCTTTGATACCAAATGATGCGGATCCTTTAGGCGAACAACCTAGGAAGAAAAAGGAATGAGAATGATTGATTTGCTATGAGCATGTTCAAGATGATCAAATTAGACCACAAAAGAACAAGAATAGAAAACAACACAATATGGTGCGATAAACTTTAGCACATGGGTAAGTTGTGTAAACGATGAAATTTTTGTTAAAAAATAATGATAACAAAACTATTGCTTCTATATGTTTTTATGAAATCAAATGAGTTTCGATTTTATATAATATAATAGTTATTTAGATGTAGGAATTAAAAGTTGTAACAGTTTAAAATAGCAACTAAAATTAATATCTTGTTTTTCCTTTTTCAAATTACGAACTACAATAGCTATATTGGTTTTTTCATGAAAAATATTTGTTAAACACAAAAAATAAAAAACAAGGAAAAAATCCCTAGAATTTTAAAAAACCGTGAAATTAAATCCAAAGAGTAAAACTAAGAAAAGAAAATTTATAGATAAAAAGTCTTGGAGGACAACATTTATTTCATTTTCTGTGATTTGTAACTTAAGAAAGTTAAAAAATCAAAAAATAGATTTTTTTGAACATAAAATTCAGAATATAGATATATGAAGTTAGATGAAATATTTTTCAGCAACCAAGGCTTTGATACCTAATGATGCGGATCCTTTAGGCGAACAACCTAGGAAGAAAAAGGAATGAGAATGATTGATTTGCTATGAGCATGGTCAAGATGATCAAATTAGACCACAAAAGAACAAGAATAGAAAACAACACAATAAGGTGCGATAAACTTTAGCACATGGGTAAGTTGTGTAAACGATGAAATTTGTGTTAAAAAATAATGATAACAAAACTATTGCTTCTATATGTTTTTATGTAATCAAATGAGTTTCGATTTTATATAATATAATAGTTATTTAGATGTAGGAATTAAAAGTTGTAACAGTTTAAAAGAGCAACTAAAATTAATATCTTGTTCTTTCGTTTTCAAATTACGAACTACAATAGCTATATTGGTTTTTTCAAGAAAAATATTTGTTCAACACAAAAAATTAAAAACAAGGAAAAAATACCTAGAATTTTAAAAAAACCGTGAAATTAAATCCAAAGAGTAAAACTAAGAAAACAAAATTTATAGATAAAAAAGACTTGGAGGACAACATTTATTTCATTTTTTGTGATTTGTAACTTAAGAAAGTTAAAAAAATCAATAAATAGATTTTTTTGAACATAAAATTCAGAATATAGATATATGAAGTTAGATGAAATATTTTTCAAAGAACCAAGGCTTTGATACCAAATGATGCGGATCCTTTAGGCGAACAACCTAGGAAGCAAAAGGAATGAGAATGATTGATTTGCTATGAGCATGTTCAAGATGATCAAATTAGACCACAAAAGAACAAGAATAGAAAACAACACAATATGGTGCGATAAACTTTAGCACATGGGTAAGTTGTGTAAACGATGAAATTTTTGTTAAAAAATAATGATAACAAAACTATTGCTTCTATATGTTTTTATGAAATCAAATGAGTTTCGATTTTATATAATATAATAGTTATTTAGATGTAGGAATTAAAAGTTGTAACAGTTTAAAATAGCAACTAAAATTAATATCTTGTTTTTCCTTTTTCAAATTACGAACTACAATAGCTATATTGGTTTTTTCAAGAAAAATATTTGTTCAACACAAAAAATTAAAAACAAGGAAAAAATACCTAGAATTTTAAAAAACTGTGAAATTAAATCCAAAGAGTAAAACTAAGAAAAGAAAATTTATAGATAAAAAAGACTTGGAGGACAACATTTATTTCATTTTCTGTGATTTGTAACTTAAGAAAGTTAAAAAAATCAATAAATAGATTTTTTTGAACATAAAATTCAGAATATAGATATATGAAGTTAGATGAAATATTTTTTAAATAACCAAGGCTTTGATACCAAATGATGCGGATCCTTTAGGCGAACAACCTAGGAAGAAAAAGGAATGAGAATGATTGATTTGCTATGAGCATGGTCAAGATGATCAAATTAGACCACAAAAGAACAAGAATAGAAAACAACACAATAAGGTGCGATAAACTTTAGCACATGGGTAAGTTGTGTAAACGATGAAATTTGTGTTAAAAAATAATGATAACAAAACTATTGCTTCTATATGTTTTTATGAAATCAAATGAGTTTCGATTTTATATAATATAATAGTTATTTAGATGTAGGAATTAAAAGTTGTAACAGTTTAAAATAGCAACTAAAATTAATATCTTGTTTTTCCTTTTTCAAATTACGAACTACAATAGCTATATTGGTTTTTTCAAGAAAAATATTTGTTCAACACAAAAAATTAAAAACAAGGAAAAAATACCTAGAATTTTAAAAAACCGTGAAATTAAATCCAAAGAGTAAAACTAAGAAAAGAAAATTTATAGATAAAAAAGACTTGGAGGACAACATTTATTTCATTTTTTGTGATTTGTAACTTAAGAAAGTTAAAAAAATCAATAAATAGATTTTTTTGAACATAAAATTCAGAATATAGATATATGAAGTTAGATGAAATATTTTTCAGCAACCAAGGCTTTGATACCAAATGATGCGGATCCTTTAGGCGAACAACCTAGGAAGAAAAAGGAATGAGAATGATTGATTTGCTATGAGCATGGTCAAGATGATCAAATTAGACCACAAAAGAACAAGAATAGAAAACAACACAATAAGGTGCGATAAACTTTAGCACATGGGTAAGTTGTGTAAACGATGAAATTTGTGTTAAAAAATAAAGATAACAGAACTATTGCTTCTATATGTTTTTATGTAATCAAATGAGTTTCGATTTTATATAATATAATAGTTATTTAGATGTAGGAATTAAAAGTTGTAACAGTTTAAAAGAGCAACTAAAATTAATATCTTGTTCTTTCGTTTTCAAATTACGAACTACAATAGCTATATTGGTTTTTTCAAGAAAAATATTTGTTCAACACAAAAAATTAAAAACAAGGAAAAAATACCTAGAATTTTAAAAAAACCGTGAAATTAAATCCAAAGAGTAAAACTAAGAAAACAAAATTTATAGATAAAAAAGACTTGAAGGACAACATTTATTTCATTTTTTGTGATTTGTAACTTAAGAAAGTTAAAAAAATCAATAAATAGATTTTTTTGAACATAAAATTCAGAATATAGATATATGAAGTTAGATGAAATATTTTTCAGCAACCAAGGCTTTGATACCAAATGATGCGGATCCTTTAGGCGAACAACCTAGGAAGAAAAAGGAATGAGAATGATTGATTTGCTATGAGCATGGTCAAGATGATCAAATTAGACCACAAAAGAACAAGAATAGAAAACAACACAATATGGTGCGATAAACTTTAGCACATGGGTAAGTTGTGTAAACGATGAAATTTTTGTTAAAAAATAATGATAACAAAACTATTGCTTCTATATGTTTTTATGAAATCAAATGAGTTTCGATTTTATATAATATAATAGTTATTTAGATGCAGGAATTAAAAGTTGTAACAGTTTAAAATAGCAACTAAAATTAATATCTTGTTTTTCCTTTTTCAAATTACGAACTACAATAGCTATATTGGTTTTTTCATGAAAAATATTTGTTAAACACAAAAAATAAAAAACAAGGAAAAAATCCCTAGAATTTTAAAAAACCGTGAAATTAAATCCAAAGAGTAAAACTAAGAAAAGAAAATTTATAGATAAAAAAGACTTGGAGGACAACATTTATTTCATTTTCTGTGATTTGTAACTTAAGAAAGTTAAAAAATCAAAAAATAGATTTTTTTGAACATAAAATTCAGAATATAGATATATGAAGTTAGATGAAATATTTTTCAGCAACCAAGGCTTTGATACCAAATGATGCGGATCCTTTAGGCGAACAACCTAGGAAGAAAAAGGAATGAGAATGATTGATTTGCTATGAGCATGGTCAAGATGATCAAATTAGACCACAAAAGAACAAGAATAGAAAACAACACAATATGGTGCGATAAACTTTAGCACATGGGTAAGTTGTGTAAACGATGAAATTTTTGTTAAAAAATAATGATAACAAAACTATTGCTTCTATATGTTTTTATGAAATCAAATGAGTTTCGATTTTATATAATATAATAGTTATTTAGATGTAGGAATTAAAAGTTGTAACAGTTTAAAATAGCAACTAAAATTAATATCTTGTTTTTCCTTTTTCAAATTACGAACTACAATAGCTATATTGGTTTTTTCAAGAAAAATATTTGCTCAACACAAAAAATTAAAAACAACGAAAAAATACCTAGAATTTTAAAAAACCGTGAAATTAAATCCAAAGAGTAAAACTAAGAAAAGAAAATTTATAGATAAAAAAGACTTGGAGGACAACATTTATTTCATTTTTTGTGATTTGTAACTTAAGAAAGTTAAAAAAATCAATAAATAGATTTTTTTGAACATAAAATTCAGAATATAGATATATGAAGTTAGATGAAATATTTTTCAGCAACCAAGGCTTTGATACCAAATGATGCGGATCCTTTAGGCGAACAACCTAGGAAGAAAAAGGAATGAGAATGATTGATTTGCTATGAGCATGGTCAAGATGATCAAATTAGACCACAAAAGAACAAGAATAGAAAACAACACAATAAGGTGCGATAAACTTTAGCACATGGGTAAGTTGTGTAAACGATGAAATTTGTGTTAAAAAATAATGATAACAAAACTATTGCTTCTATATGTTTTTATGAAATCAAATGAGTTTCGATTTTATATAATATAATAGTTATTTAGATGTAGGAATTAAAAGTTGTAACAGTTTAAAAGAGCAACTAAAATTAATATCTTGTTTTTCCTTTTTCAAATTACGAACTACAATAGCTATATTGGTTTTTTCAAGAAAAATATTTGTTCAGCACAAAAAATTAAAAACAAGGAAAAAATAACTAGAATTTTAAAAAACCGTGAAATTAAATCCAAAGAGTAAAACTAAGAAAAGAAAATTTATAGATAAAAAAGACTTGGAGGACAACATTTATTTCATTTTTTGTGATTTGTAACTTAAGAAAGTTAAAAAAATCAATAAATAGATTTTTTTGAACATAAAATTCAGAATATAGATATATGAAGTTAGATGAAATATTTTTCAAATAACCAAGGCTTTGATACCAAATGATGCGGATCCTTTAGGCGAACAACCTAGGAAGAAAAAGGAATGAGAATGATTGATTTGCTATGAGCATGGTCAAGATGATCAAATTAGACCACAAAAGAACAAGAATAGAAAACAACACAATAAGGTGCGATAAACTTTAGCACATGGGTAAGTTGTGTAAACGATGAAATTTGTGTTAAAAAATAATGATAACAAAACTATTGCTTCTATATGTTTTTATGAAATCAAATGAGTTTCGATTTTATATAATATAATAGTTATTTAGATGTAGGAATTAAAAGTTGTAACAGTTTAAAATAGCAACTAAAATTAATATCTTGTTTTTCCTTTTTCAAATTACGAACTACAATAGCTATATTGGTTTTTTCAAGAAAAATATTTGTTCAACACAAAAAATTAAAAACAAGGAAAAAATACCTAGAATTTTAAAAAACCGTGAAATTAAATCCAAAGAGTAAAACTAAGAAAAGAAAATTTATAGATAAAAAAGACTTGGAGGACAACATTTATTTCATTTTTTGTGATTTGTAACTTAAGAAAGTTAAAAAAATCAATAAATAGATTTTTTTGAACATAAAATTCAGAATATAGATATATGAAGTTAGATGAAATATTTTTCAACAACCAAGGCTTTGATACCAAATGATGCGGATCCTTTAGGCGAACAACCTAGGAAGCCAAAGGAATGAGAATGATTGAATTGCTATGAGCATGGTGAAGATGATCAAATTAGACCACAAAAGAACAACAATAGAAAACAACACAATAAGGTGCGATAAACTTTAGCACATGGGTAAGTTGTGTAAACGATGAAATTTGTGTTAAAAAATAATGATAACAAAACTATTGCTTCTATATGTTTTTATGAAATCAAATGAGTTTCGATTTTATATAATATAATAGTTATTTAGATGTAGGAATTAAAAGTTGTAACAGTTTAAAATAGCAACTAAAATTAATATCTTGTTTTTCCTTTTTCAAATTACGAACTACAATAGCTATATTGGTTTTTTCAAGAAAAATATTTGTTCAACACAAAAAATTAAAAACAAGGAAAAAATACCTAGAATTTTAAAAAACCGTGAAATTAAATCCAAAGAGTAAAACTAAGAAAAGAAAATTTATAGATAAAAAAGACTTGGAGGACAACATTTATTTCATTTTTTGTGATTTGTAACTTAAGAAAGTTAAAAAAATCAATAAATAGATTTTTTTGAACATAAAATTCAGAATATAGATATATGAAGTTAGATGAAATATTTTTCAGCAACCAAGGCTTTGATACCAAATGATGCGGATCCTTTAGGCGAACAACCTAGGAAGCCAAAGGAATGAGAATGATTGAATTGCTATGAGCATGGTGAAGATGATCAAATTAGACCACAAAAGAACAAGAATAGAAAACAACACAATAAGGTGCGATAAACTTTAGCACATGGGTAAGTTGTGTAAACGATGAAATTTGGGTTAAAAAATAAAGATAACAAAACTATTGCTTCTATATGTTTTTATGAAATCAAATGAGTCGATTTTATATAATATAATAGTTATTTAGATGTAGGAATTAAAAGTTGTAACAGTTTAAAAAGAGCAACTAAAATTAATATCTTGTTTTTCCTTTTTCAAATGACGAACTACAATAGCTATATTGGTTTTTTCAAGAAAAATATTTGTTAAACACAAAAAATTAAAAACAAGGAAAAAATCCCTAGAATTTTAAAAAACCATGAAATTAAATCCAAAGAGTAAAACTAAGAAAAGAAAATTTATAGATAAAAAAGACTTGGAGGACAACATTTATTTCATTTTTTGTGATTTGTAACTTAAGAAAGTTAAAAAATCAATAAATAGATTTTTTTGAACATAAAATTCAGAATATAGATATATGAAGTTAGATGAAATATTTTTCAGCAACCAAGGATTTGATACCAAATGATACGGATCCTTTAGGTAAACAACCTAGGAAGCCAAAGGAATGAGAATGATTGATTTGCTATGAGCATGGTTAAGATGATCAAATTAGACCACAAAAGAACAAGAATAGAAAACAACATAATAAGGTGCGATAAATTTTAGCACATAGGTAAGTTGTGTGAACGATGAAATTTGGGTTAAAAAATAAAGATAACAAAACTATTACTTCTATATGTTTTTGTGAAATCAAATGTATTTCGATTTTATTTAATATAATAGTTATTTATATGTAGGAATTAAAAGTAGTAACAGTTTAAAAGAGCAACTAAAATTAATATCTTGTTTTTTCTTTTTCAAATTACGAACTACAATAGCTATATTGGTTTTTTCAAGAAAAATATTTGTTCAACACAAAAAATTAAAAACAAGGAAAAAATACCTAGAATTTTAAAAAAACCGTGAAATTAAATCCAAAGAGTAAAACTAAGAAAACAAAATTTATAGATAAAAAAGACTTGAAGGACAACATTTATTTCATTTTTTGTGATTTGTAACTTAAGAAAGTTAAAAAATCAATAAATAGATTTTTTTGAACATAAAATTCAGAATATAGATATATGAAGTTAGATGAAATATTTTTCAGCAACCAAGGCTTTGATACCAAATGATGCGGATCCTTTAGGCGAACAACCTAGGAAGCCAAAGGAATGAGAATGATTGAATTGCTATGAGCATGGTTAAGATGATCAAATTAGACCACAAAAGAACAAGAATAGAAAACAACACAATAAGGTGCGATAAACTTTAGCACATGGGTAAGTTGTGTAAACGATGAAATTTGTGTTAAAAAATAATGATAACAAAACTATTGCTTCTATATGTTTTTATGAAATCAAATGAGTTTCGATTTTATATAATATAATAGTTATTTAGATGTAGGAATTAAAAGTTGTAACAGTTTAAAATAGCAACTAAAATTAATATCTTGTTTTTCCTTTTTCAAATTACGAACTACAATAGCTATATTGGTTTTTTCAAGAAAAATATTTGTTCAACACAAAAAATTAAAAACAAGGAAAAAATACCTAGAATTTTAAAAAACCGTGAAATTAAATCCAAAGAGTAAAACTAAGAAAAGAAAATTTATAGATAAAAAAGACTTGGAGGACAACATTTATTTCATTTTTTGTGATTTGTAACTTAAGAAAGTTAAAAAAATCAATAAATAGATTTTTTTGAACATAAAATTCAGAATATAGATATATGAAGTTAGATGAAATATTTTTTTCCGCAACCAAGGCTTTGATACCAAATGATGCGGATCCTTTAGGCGAACAACCTAGGAAGCCAAAGGAATAAGAATGATTGAATTGCTATGAGCATGGTTAAGATGATCAAATTAGACCACAAAAGAACAAGAATAGAAAACAACACAATAAGGTGCGATAAACTTTAGCACATGGGTAAGTTGTGTAAACGATGAAATTTGGGTTAAAAAATAAAGATAACAAAACTATTGCTTCTATATGTTTTTATGAAATCAAATGTGTTTCGATTTTATTTAATATAATAGTTATTTAGATGTAGGAATTAAAAGTTGTAACAGTTTAAACGAGCAACTAAAATTAATATCTTGTTTTTTCTTTTTCAAATTACGAACTACAATAGCTATATTGGTTTTTTCAAGAATAAATATTTGTTCAACACAAAAAATTAAAAACAAGGAAAAAATACCTAGAATTTTAAAAAAACCGTGAAATTAAATCCAAAGAGTAAAACTAAGAAAACAAAATTTATAGATAAAAAAGACTTGAAGGACAACATTTATTTCATTTTTTGTGATTTGTAACTTAAGAAAGTTAAAAAAATCAATAAATAGATTTTTTTGAACATAAAATTCAGAATATAGATATATGAAGTTAGATGAAATATTTTTCAGCAACCAAGGCTTTGATACCAAACGATGCGGATCCTTTAGGCGAACAACATAGGAAGCCAAAGGAATGAGAATGATTGAATTGCTATGAGCATAGTTAAGATGATCAAATTAGACCACAAAAGAACAAGAATAGAAAACAACACAATAAGGTGCGATAAATTTTAGCACATATGTAAGTTGTGTAAACGATGAAATTTGGGTTAAAAAATAAAGATAACAAAACTATTGCTTCTATATGTATTTATGAAATCAAATGTGTTTCGATTTTATTTAATATAATAGTTATTTAGATGTACGAATTAAAAGTTGTAACAGTTTAAACGAGCAACTAAAATTAATATCTTGTTTTTTCTTTTTCAAATTACGAACTACAATAGCTATATTGGTTTTTTCAAGAATAAATATTTGTTCAACACAAAAAATTAAAAACAAGGAAAAAATACCTAGAATTTTAAAAAAACCGTGAAATTAAATCCAAAGAGTAAAACTAAGAAAACAAAATTTATAGATAAAAAAGACTTGAAGGACAACATTTATTTCATTTTTTGTGATTTGTAACTTAAGAAAGCTATTGATTTTTTTGAACATAAAATTCAGAATATAGATATATGAAGTTAGATGAAATATTTTTCAGCAACCAAGGCTTTGATACCAAACGATGCGGATCCTTTAGGCGAACAACCTAGGAAGCCAAAGGAATAAGAATGATTGAATTGCTATGAGCATAGTTAAGATGATCAAATTAGACCACAAAAGAACAAGAATAGAAAACAACACAATAAGGTGCGATAAATTTTAGCACATATGTAAGTTGTGTAAACGATGAAATTTGGGTTAAAAAATAAAGATAACAAAACTATTGCTTCTATATGTTTTTGTGAAATCAAATGTGTTTCGATTTTATTTAATATAATAGTTATTTAGATGTAGGAATTAAAAGTTGTAACAGTTTAAAAGAGCAACTAAAATTAATATCTTGTTTTTTCTTTTTCAAATTACGAACTACAATAGCTATATTGGTTTTTTCAAGAAAAATATTTGTTCAACACAAAAAATTAAAAACAAGGAAAAAATACCTAGAATTTTAAAAAAACCGTGAAATTAAATCCAAAGAGTAAAACTAAGAAAACAAAATTTATAGATAAAAAAGACTTGAAGGACAACATTTATTTCATTTTTTGTGATTTGTAACTTAAGAAAGTTAAAAAAATCAATAAATAGATTTTTTTGAACATAAAATTCAGAATATATAGATATATGAAGTCAGATGAAATATTTTTCAGCAACCAAGGCTTTGATACCAAACGATGCGGATCCTTTAGGCGAACAACCTAGGAAGCCAAAGGAATAAGAATGATTGAATTGCTATGAGCATGGTTAAGATGATCAAATTAGACCACAAAAGAACAAGAATAGAAAACAACACAATAAGGTGCGATAAACTTTAGCACATGGGTAAGTTGTGTAAACGATGAAATTTGGGTTAAAAAATAAAGATAACAAAACTATTGCTTCTATATGTTTTTATGAAATCAAATGTGTTTCGATTTTATATAATATAATAGTTATTTAGATGTACGAATTAAAAGTTGTAACAGTTTAAACGAGTAACTAAAATTAATATCTTGTTTTTTCTTTTTCAAATTACGAACTACAATAGCTATATTGGTTTTTTCAAAAATAAATATTTGTTCAACACAAAAAATTAAAAACAAGGAAAAAATACCTAGAATTTTAAAAAAACCGTGAAATTAAATCCAAAGAGTAAAAGTAAGAAAACAAAATTTATAGATAAAAAAGACTTGAACGACAACATTTATATCATTTTTTGTGATTTGTAACTTAAGAAAGTTAAAAAAAATCAATAAATACATTTTTTTGAACATAAAATTCAGAATATAGATATATGAAGTTAGATGAAATATTTTTCAGCAACCAAGGCTTTGATACCAAACGATGCGGATCCTTTAGGCGAACAACCTAGGAAGCCAAAGGAATAAGAATGATTGAATTGCTATGAGCATAGTTAAGATGATCAAATTAGACCACAAAAGAACAAGAATAGAAAACAACACAATAAGGTGCGATAAACTTTAGCACATATGTAAGTTGTCTAAACGATGAAATTTGGGTTAAAAAAGTAAAGATAACAAAACTATTGCTTCTATATGTATTTATGAAATCAAATGTGTTTCGATTTTATTTAATATAATAGTTATTTAGATGTACGAATTAAAAGTTGTAACAGTTTAAACGAGCAACTAAAATTAATATGTTGTTTTTTCTTTTTCAAATTACGAACTACAATAGCTATATTGGTTTTTTCAAGAATAAATATTTGTTCAACACAAAAAATTAAAAACAAGGAAAAAATACCTAAAATTTTTTAAAAAACCGTGAAATTAAATCCAAAGTGTAAAACAATGAAAACAAAATTTATAGATAAAAAAGACTTGAATGACAACATTTATATCATTTTTTGTGATTTGTAACTTAAGAAAGTTAAAAAAAATCAATAAATACATTTTTTTGAACATAAAATTCAGAATATAGATATATGAAGTTAGATGAAATATTTTTCAGCAACCAAGGCTTTGATACCAAACGATGCGGATCCTTTAGGCGAACAACCTAGGAAGCCATAGGAATAAGAATGATTGAATTGCTATGAGCATGGTTAAGAAGATCAAATTAGACCACAAAAGAACAAGAATAGAAAACAACACAATAAGGTGCGATAAACTTTAGCACATGGGTAAGTTGTGTAAACGATGAAATTTGGGTTAAAAAACTAAAGATAACAAAACTATTGCTTCTATATGTTTTTATGAAATCAAATGTGTTTCGATTTTATTTAATATAATAGTTATTTAGATGTACGAATTAAAAGTTGTAACAGTTTAAAAGAGCAACTAAAATTAATATCTTGTTCTTTCGTTTTCAAATTACGAACTACAATAGCTATATTGGTTTTTTCAAGAAAAATATTTGTTCAACACAAAAAATTAAAAACAAGGAAAAAATACCTAGAATTTTAAAAAACCGTGAAATTAAATCCAAAGAGTAAAACTAAGAAAAGAAAATTTATAGATAAAAAAGACTTGGAGGACAACATTTATTTCATTTTTTGTGATTTGTAACTTAAGAAAGTTAAAAAAATCAATAAATAGATTTTTTTGAACATAAAATTCAGAATATAGATATATGAAGTTAGATGAAATATTTTTCAGCAACCAAGGCTTTGATACCAAATGATGCGGATCCTTTAGGCGAACAACCTAGGAAGCCAAAGGAATGAGAATGATTGAATTGCTCTGAGCATGGTGAAGATGATCAAATTAGACCACAAAAGAACAAGAATAGAAAACAACACAATAAGGTGCGATAAACTTTAGCACATGGGTAAGTTGTGTAAACGATGAAATTTGGGTTAAAAAACTAAAGATAACAAAACTATTGCTTCTATATGTATTTATGAAATCAAATGTGTTTCGATTTTTATTTAATATAATAGTTATTTAGATGTAGGAATTAAAAGTTGTAACAGTTTAAAAGAGCAACTAAAATTAATATCTTGTTTTTTCTTTTTCAAATTACGAACTACAATAGCTATATTGGTTTTTTCAAGAAAAATATTTGTTCAACACAAAAAATTAAAAACAAGGAAAAAATACCTAGAATTTTAAAAAACCGTGAAATTAAATCCAAAGAGTAAAACTAAGAAAAGAAAATTTATAGATAAAAAAGACTTGGAGGACAACATTTATTTCATTTTTTGTGATTTGTAACTTAAGAAAGTTAAAAAATCAAAAAATAGATTTTTTTGAACATAAAATTCAGAATATAGATATATGAAGTTAGATGAAATATTTTTCAGCAACCAAGGCTTTGATACCAAATGATGCGGATCCTTTAGGCGAACAACCTAGGAAGCCAAAGGAATGAGAATGATTGAATTGCTATGAGCATGGTGAAGATGATCAAATTAGACCACAAAAGAACAACAATAGAAAACAACACAATAAGGTGCGAAAAACTTTAGCACATGGGTAAGTTGTGTAAACGATGAAATTTGGGTTAAAAAATAAAGATAACAAAACTATTGCTTCTATATGTTTTTATGAAATCAAATGTGTTTCGATTTTATTTAATATAATAGTTATTTAGATGTACGAATTAAAAGTTGTAAAAGTTTAAACGAGCAACTAAAATTAATATCTTGTTTTTTCTTTTTCAAATTACGAACTACAATAGCTATATTGGTTTTTTCAAGAACAAATATTTGTTCAACACAAAAAATTAAGAGCAAGGAAAAAATACCTAGAATTTTAAAAAAACCGTGAAATTAAATCCAAAGAGTAAAACTAAGAAAACAAAATTTATAGATAAAAAAGACTTGAAGGACAACATTTATTTCATTTTTTGTGATTTGTAACTTAAGAAAGTTAAAAAAATCAATAAATAGATTTTTTTGAACATAAAATTCAGAATATAGATATATGAAGTTAGATGAAATATTTTTCAACAACCAAGGCTTTGATACCAAATGATGCGGATCCTTTAGGCGAACAACCTAGGAAGCCAAAGGAATGAGAATGATTGAATTGCTATGAGCATGGTGAAGATGATCAAATTAGACCACAAAAGAACAAGAATAGAAAACAACACAATAAGGTGCGATAAACTTTAGCACATGGGTAAGTTGTGTAAACGATGAAATTTGGGTTAAAAAATAAAGATAACAAAACTATTGCTTCTATATGTTTTTATGAAATCAAATGTGTTTCGATTTTATATAATATAATAGTTATTTAGATGTAGGAATTAAAAGTTGTAACAGTTTAAAAGAGCAACTAAAATTAATATCTTGTTTTTTCTTTTTCAAATTACGAACTACAATAGCTATATTGGTTTTTTCAAGAATAAATATTTGTTCAACACAAAAAATTAAAAACAAGGAAAAAATACCTAAAATTTTTAAAAAACCGTGAAATTAAATCCAAAGAGTAAAACTAAGAAAACAAAATTTATAGATAAAAAAGACTTGGAGGACAACATTTATTTCATTTTTTGTGATTTGTAACTTAAGAAAGTTGAAAAAAATCAATAAATAGATTTTTTTGAACATAAAATTCAGAATATAGATATATGAAGTTAGATGAAATATTTTTCAGCAACCGAGGCTTTGATACCAAATGATACGGATCCTTTAGGCGAACAACCTAGGAAGCCAAAGGGATAAGAATGATTAAATTGCTATAAGCATGGTTAAGATGATCAAATTAGACCACAAAAGAACAAGAATAGAAAACAACATAATAAGGTGCGATAAATTTTAGCACATAGGTAAGTTGTGTGAACGATGAAATTTGGGTTAAAAAATAAAGATAACAAAACTATTACTTCTATATGTTTTTGTGAAATCAAATGTATTTCGATTTTATTTAATATAATAGTTATTTATATGTAGGAATTAAAAGTAGTAACAGTTTAAAAGAGCAACTAAAATTAATATCTTGTTTTTTCTTTTTCAAATTACGAACTACAATAGCTATATTGGTTTTTTCAAGAATAAATATTTGTTCAACACAAAAAATCAAAAACAAGGAAAAAATACCTAGAATTTTAAAAAAACCGTGAAATTAAATCCAAAGAGTAAAACTAAGAAAACAAAATTTATAGATAAAAAAGACTTGAAGGACAAAATTTAATTCATTTTTTGTGATTTGTAACTTAAGAAAGTTAAAAAAAATCAATAAATAGATTTTTTTGAACATAAAATTCAGAATATAGATATATGAAGTTAGATGAAATATTTTTCAGCAACCAAGGCTTTGATACCAAATGATGCGGATCCTTTAGGCGAACAACCTAGGAAGCCAAAGGAATGAGAATGATTGAATTGCTATGAGCATGGTTAAGATGATCAAATTAGACCACAAAAGAACAAGAATAGAAAACAACACAATAAGGTGCGATAAACTTTAGCACATGGGTAAGTTGTGTAAACGATGAAATTTGGGTTAAAAAATAAAGATAACAAAACTATTGCTTCTATATGTTTTTATGAAATCAAATGTGTTTCGATTTTTATTTAATATAATAGTTATTTAGATGTAGGAATTAAAAGTTGTAACAGTTTAAAAGAGCAACTAAAATTAATATCTTGTTTTTTCTTTTTTAAATTACGAACTACAATAGCTATATTGGTTTTTTCAAGAATACATATTTGTTCAACACAAAAAATTAAAAACAAGGAAAAAATACCTAGAATTTTAAAAAAACCGTGAAATTAAATCCAAAGAGTAAAACTAAGAAAACAAAATTTATAGATAAAAAAGACTTAAAGGACAACATTTATTTCATTTTTTTGTGATTTGTTACTTAAGAAAGTTGAAAAAAATCAATAAATAGATTTTTTTGAAAATAAAATTCAGAATATAGATATATGAAGTTAGATGAAATATTTTTCAGCAACCAAGGCTTTGATACCAAATGATGCGGATCCTTTAGGCGAACAACCTAGGAAGCCAAAGGAATGAGAATGATTGAATTGCTATGAGCATGGTGAAGATGATCAAATTAGACCACAAAAGAACAAGAATAGAAAACAACACAATAAGGTGCGATAAACTTTAGCACATGGGTAAGTTGTGTAAACGATGAAATTTGGGTTAAAAAATAAAGATAACAAAACTATTGCTTCTATATGTATTTATGAAATCAAATGTGTTTCGATTTTATTTAATATAATAGTTATTTAGATGTACGAATTAAAAGTTGTAACAGTTTAAACGAGCAACTAAAATTAATATGTTGTTTTTTCTTTTTCAAATTACGAACTACAATAGCTATATTGGTTTTTTCAAGAAAAATATTTGTTCAACACAAAAAATTAAAAACAAGGAAAAAATACCTAGAATTTTAAAAAAACCGTGAAATTAAATCCAAAGAGTAAAACTAAGAAAACAAAATTTATAGATAAAAAAGACTTGAAGGACAACATTTATTTCATTTTTTGTGATTTGTAACTTAAGAAAGTTGAAAAAAATCAATAAATAGATTTTTTTGAACATAAAATTCAGAATATAGATATATGAAGTTAGATGAAATATTATTCAGCAACCAAGGCTTTGATACCAAATGATGCAGAACCTTTAGGCGAACAACCTAGGAAGCCAAAGGAATGAGAATGATTGAATTTGCTATGAGCATGGTTAAGATGATCAAATTAGACCACAAAAGAACAAGAATTGAAAACAACACAATAAGGTGCGATAAACTTTAGCACATGGGTAAGTTGTGTAAACGATGAAATTTGGGTTAAAAAATAAAGATAACAAAACTATTGCTTCTATATGTTTTTGTGAAATCAAATGTGTTTCGATTTTATTTAATATAATAGTTATTTAGATGTAGGAATTAAAAGTTGTAACAGTTTAAAAGAGCAACTAAAATTAATATCTTGTTTTTTCTTTTTCAAATTACGAACTACAATAGCTATATTGGTTTTTTCAAGAAAAATATTTGTTCAACACAAAAAATTAAAAACAAGGAAAAAATACCTAGAATTTTAAAAAAACCGTGAAATTAAATCCAAAGAGTAAAACTAAGAAAACAAAATTTATAGAAAAAAAGACTTGAAGGACAACATTTATTTCATTTTTTGTGATTTGTAACTTAAGAAAGTTAAAAAAATCAATAAATAGATTTTTTTGAACATAAAATTCAGAATATAGATATATGAAGTTAGATGAAATATTTTTCAGCAACCAAGGCTTTGATACCAAATGATGCGGATCCTTTAGGCGAACAACCTAGGAAGCCAAAGGAATGAGAATGATTGATTTGCTATGAGCATGGTTAAGATGATCAAATTAGACCACAAAAGAACAAGAATAGAAAACAACACAATAAGGTGCGATAAACTTTAGCACATGGGTAAGTTGTGTAAACGATGAAATTTGGGTTAAAAAATAAAGATAACAAAACTATTGCTTCTATATGTTTTTATGAAATCAAATGTGTTTCGATTTTATATAATATAATAGTTATTTAGATGTACGAATTAAAAGTTGTAACAGTTTAAACGAGCAACTAAAATTAATATTTTGTTTTTTCTTTTTCAAATTACGAACTACAATAGCTATATTGGTTTTTTCAAGAATAAATATTTGTTCAACACAAAAAATTAAAAACAAGGAAAAAATACCTAGAATTTTAAAAAACCGTGAAATTAAATCCAAAGAGTAAAACTAAGAAAAGAAAATTTATAGATAAAAAAGACTTGGAGGACAACATTTATTTCATTTTTTGTGATTTGTAACTTAAGAAAGTTAAAAAAATCAATAAATAGATTTTTTTGAACATAAAATTCAGAATATAGATATATGAAGTTAGATGAAATATTTTTCAGCAACCAAGGCTTTGATACCAAATGATGCGGATCCTTTAGGCGAACAACCTAGGAAGCCAAAGGAATGAGAATGATTGAATTGCTATGAGCATGGTTAAGATGATCAAATTAGACCACAAAAGAACAAGAATAGAAAACAACACAATAAGGTGCGATAAACTTTAGCACATGGGTAAGTTGTGTAAACGATGAAATTTGGGTTAAAAAATAAAGATAACAAAACTATTGCTTCTATATGTTTTTATGAAATCAAATGTGTTTCGATTTTATATAATATAATAGTTATTTAGATGTAGGAATTAAAAGTTGTAACAGTTTAAAAGAGCAACTAAAATTAATATCTTGTTCTTTCGTTTTCAAATTACGAACTACAATAGCTATATTGGTTTTTTCAAGAAAAATATTTGTTCAACACAAAAAATTAAAAACAAGGAAAAAATACCTAGAATTTTAAAAAACCGTGAAATTAAATCCAAAGAGTAAAACTAAGAAAAGAAAATTTATAGATAAAAAAGACTTGGAGGACAACATTTATTTCATTTTTTGTGATTTGTAACTTAAGAAAGTTAAAAAAATCAATAAATAGATTTTTTTGAACATAAAATTCAGAATATAGATATATGAAGTTAGATGAAATATTTTTCAGCAACCAAGGCTTTGATACCAAATGATGCGGATCCTTTAGGCGAACAACCTAGGAAGCCAAAGGAATGAGAATGATTGAATTGCTATGAGCATGGGGAAGATGATCAAATTAGACCACAAAAGAACAAGAATAGAAAACAACACAATAAGGTGCGATAAACTTTAGCACATGGGTAAGTTGTGTAAACGATGAAATTTGGGTTAAAAAACTAAAGATAACAAAACTATTGCTTCTATATGTATTTATGAAATCAAATGTGTTTCGATTTTATTTAATATAATAGTTATTTAGATGTACGAATTAAAAGTTGTAACAGTTTAAACGAGCAACTAAAATTAATATGTTGTTTTTTCTTTTTCAAATTACGAACTACAATAGCTATATTGGTTTTTTCAAGAATAAATATTTGTTCAACACAAAAAATTAAAAACAAGGAAAAAATACCTAGAATTTTAAAAAAACCGTGAAATTAAATCCAAAGAGTAAAACTAAGAAAACAAAATTTATAGATAAAAAAGACTTGAACGACAACATTTATATCATTTTTTGTGATTTGTAACTTAAGAAAGTTAAAAAAAATCAATAAATACATTTTTTTGAACATAAAATTCAGAATATAGATATATGAAGTTAGATGAAATATTTTTCAGCAACCAAGGCTTTGATACCAAACGATGCGGATCCTTTAGGCGAACAACCTAGGAAGCCAAAGGAATGAGAATGATTGAATTGCTATGAGCATAGTTAAGATGATCAAATTAGACCACAAAAGAACAAGAATAGAAAACAACACAATAAGGTGCGATAAACTTTAGCACATGGGTAAGTTGTGTAAACGATGAAATTTGGGTTAAAAAACTAAAGATAACAAAACTATTGCTTCTATATGTTTTTATGAAATCAAATGTGTTTCGATTTTATTTAATATAATAGTTATTTAGATGTAGGAATTAAAAGTTGTAACAGTTTAAACGAGCAACTAAAATTAATATCTTGTTTTTTCTTTTTCAAATTACGAACTACAATAGCTATATTGGTTTTTTCAAGAATAAATATTTGTTCAACACAAAAAATTAAAAACAAGGAAAAAATACCTAGAATTTTAAAAAAACCGTGAAATTAAATCCAAAGAGTAAAACTAAGAAAACAAAATTTATAGATAAAAAAGACTTGAAGGACAACATTTATTTCATTTTTTGTGATTTGTAACTTAAGAAAGTTAAAAAAATCAATAAATAGATTTTTTTGAACATAAAATTCAGAATATAGATATATGAAGTTAGATGAAATATTTTTCACCAACCAAGGCTTTGATACCAAATGATGCGGATCCTTTAGGCGAACAACCTAGGAAGCCAAAGGAATGAGAATGATTGAATTGCTATGAGCATGGTTAAGATGATCAAATTAGACCACAAAAGAACAAGAATAGAAAACAACACAATAAGGTGCGATAAACTTTAGCACATGGGTAAGTTGTGTAAACGATGAAATTTGGGTTAAAAAATAAAGATAACAAAACTATTGCTTCTATATGTTTTTATGAAATCAAATGTGTTTCGATTTTATTTAATATAATAGTTATTTAGATGTACGAATTAAAAGTTGTAAAAGTTTAAACGAGCAACTAAAATTAATATCTTGTTTTTTCTTTTTCAAATTACGAACTACAATAGCTATATTGGTTTTTTCAAGAATAAATATTTGTTCAACACAAAAAATTAAAAACAAGGAAAAAATACCTAGAATTTTAAAAAAACCGTGAAATTAAATCCAAAGAGTAAAACTAAGAAAACAAAATTTATAGATAAAAAAGACTTGGAGGACAACATTTATTTCATTTTTTGTGATTTGTAACTTAAGAAAGTTAAAAAAATCAATAAATAGATTTTTTTGAACATAAAATTCAGAATATAGATATATGAAGTTAGATGAAATATTTTTCAGCAACCAAGGCTTTGATACCAAATGATGCGGATCCTTTAGGCGAACAACCTAGGAAGCCAAAGGAATGAGAATGATTGATTTGCTATGAGCATGGTTAAGATGATCAAATTAGACCACAAAAGAACAAGAATAGAAAACAACACAATAAGGTGCGATAAACTTTAGCACATGGGTAAGTTGTGTAAACGATGAAATTTGGGTTAAAAAACTAAAGATAACAAAACTATTGCTTCTATATGTTTTTATGAAATCAAATGTGTTTCGATTTTATTTAATATAATAGTTATTTAGATGTAGGAATTAAAAGTTGTAACATTTTAAACGAGCAACTAAAATTAATATTTTGTTTTTTCTTTTACAAATTACAAACTACAATAGCTATATTGTTTTTTTCAAGAATAAGTATTTGTTCAACACAAAAAATTAAAATCAAGGAAAAAATACCTAGAATTTTAAAAAAACCGTGAAATTAAATCCAAAGAGTAAAACTAAGAAAACAAAATTTATAGATAAAAAAGACTTGGAGGACAACATTTATTTCATTTTTTGTGATTTGTAACTTAAGAAAGTTAAAAAAATCAATAAATAGATTTTTTTGAACATAAAATTCAGAATATAGATATATGAAGTTAGATGAAATATTTTTCACCAACCAAGGCTTTGATACCAAATGATGCGGATCCTTTAGGCGAACAACCTAGGAAGCCAAAGGAATGAGAATGATTGAATTGCTATGAGCATGGTGAAGATGATCAAATTAGACCACAAAAGAACAAGAATAGAAAACAACACAATAAGGTGCGATAAACTTTAGCACATGGGTAAGTTGTGTAAACGATGAAATTTGGGTTAAAAAATAAAGATAACAAAACTATTGCTTCTATATGTTTTTATGAATTCAAATGTGCTTCGATTTTATATATTATAATAGTTATTTAGATGTACGAATTAAAAGTTGTAACAGTTTAAACGAGCAACTAA
The DNA here is from genome assembly GCA_033030585.1 of Hippophae rhamnoides. Classification (NCBI taxonomy): domain Eukaryota; kingdom Viridiplantae; phylum Streptophyta; class Magnoliopsida; order Rosales; family Elaeagnaceae; genus Hippophae; species Hippophae rhamnoides. The sequence continues at coordinate 62,796 of JAVHJT010000039.1, forward strand.
AATTAATATCTTCTTCTTCCTTTTTCAAATTACGAACTACAATAGCTATATTGGTTTTTTCAAGAAAAATATTTGTTCAACACAAAAAATTAAAAACAAGGAAAAAATACCTAGAATTTTAAAAAACCGTGAAATTAAATCCAAAGAGTAAAACTAAGAAAAGAAAATTTATAGAAAAAAAGACTTGAAGGACAACATTTATTTCATTTTTTGTGATTTGTAACTTAAGAAAGTTAAAAAAATCAATAAATAGATTTTTTTGAACATAAAATTCAGAATATAGATATATGAAGTTAGATGAAATATTTTTCAGCAACCAAGGCTTTGATACCAAATGATGCGGATCCTTTAGGCGAACAACCTAGGAAGAAAAAGGAATGAGAATGATTGATTTGCTATGAGCATGGTCAAGATGATCAAATTAGACCACAAAAGAACAAGAATAGAAAACAACACAATAAGGTGCGATAAACTTTAGCACATGGGTAAGTTGTGTAAACGATGAAATTTGGGTTAAAAAATAAAGATAACAAAACTATTGCTTCTATATGTATTTATGAAATCAAATGTGTTTCGATTTTATTTAATATAATAGTTATTTAGATGTAGGAATTAAAAGTTGTAACAGTTTAAAAGAGCAACTAAAATTAATATCTTGTTTTTTCTTTTTCAAATTACGAACTACAATAGCTATATTGGTTTTTTCAAGAAAAATATTTGTTCAACACAAAAAATTAAAAACAAGGAAAAAATACCTAGAATTTTAAAAAAACCGTGAAATTAAATCCAAAGAGTAAAACTAAGAAAACAAAATTTATAGATAAAAAAGACTTGAATGACAACATTTATATCATTTTTTGTGATTTGTAACTTAAGAAAGTTAAAAAAAATCAATAAATACATTTTTTTGAACATAAAATTCAGAATATAGATATATGAAGTTAGATGAAATATTTTTCAGCAACCAAGGCTTTGATACCAAACGATGCGGATCCTTTAGGCGAACAACCTAGGAAGCCAAAGGAATAAGAATGATTGAATTGCTATGAGCATAGTTAAGATGATCAAATTAGACCACAAAAGAACAAGAATAGAAAACAACACAATAAGGTGCGATAAATTTTAGCACATATGTAAGTTGTGTAAACGATGAAATTTGGGTTAAAAAATAAAGATAACAAAACTATTGCTTCTATATGTTTTTGTGAAATCAAATGTGTTTCGATTTTATTTAATATAATAGTTATTTAGATGTACGAATTAAAAGTTGTAACAGTTTAAACGAGCAACTAAAATTAATATCTTGTTTTTTCTTTTTCAAATTACGAACTACAATAGCTATATTGGTTTTTTCAAGAAAAATATTTGTTCAACACAAAAAATTAAAAACAAGGAAAAAATACCTAGAATTTTAAAAAAACCGTGAAATTAAATCCAAAGAGTAAAACTAAGAAAAGAAAATTTATAGATAAAAAAGACTTGGAGGACAACATTTATTTCATTTTTTGTGATTTGTAACTTAAGAAAGTTAAAAAAATCAATAAATAGATTTTTTTGAACATAAAATTCAGAATATAGATATATGAAGTTAGATGAAATATTTTTCAGCAACCAAGGCTTTGATACCAAATGATGCGGATCCTTTAGGCGAACAACCTAGGAAGAAAATGGAATGAGAATGATTGATTTGCTATGAACATGGTCAAGATGATCAAATTAGACCACAAAAGAACAAGAATAGAAAACAACACAATAAGGTGCGATAAACTTTGGCACATCGGTAAGTTGTGTAAACGATGAAATTTGTGTTAAAAAATAAAGATAACAGAACTATTGCTTCTATATGTTTTTATGTAATCAAATGAGTTTCGATTTTATATAATATAATAGTTATTTAGATGTAGGAATTAAAAGTTGTAACAGTTTAAAAGAGCAACTAAAATTAATATCTTGTTCTTTCGTTTTCAAATTACGAACTACAATAGCTATATTGGTTTTTTCAAGAAAAATATTTGTTCAACACAAAAAATTAAAAACAAGGAAAAAATACCTAGAATTTTAAAAAACCGTGAAATTAAATCCAAAGAGTAAAACTAAGAAAAGAAAATTTATAGATAAAAAAGACTTGGAGGACAACATTTATTTCATTTTTTGTGATTTGTATCTTAAGAAAGTTAATAAAATCAATAAATAGATTTTTTTGCATATAAAATTCAGAATATAGATATATGAAGTTAGATGAAATACTTTTCAGAAACCAAGGCTTTGATACCAAATGATGTAGATCCTTTAGGAGAACAACCTAGGAAGCCAAAGGAATTAGAATGATTGAATTGCTATGAGCATGGTTAAGATGATCAAATTAGACCACAAAAGAACAAGAATAGAAAACAACACAATAAGGTGCGATAAACTTTAGCACATGGGTAAGTTGTGTAAACGATGAAATTTGGGTTAAAAAATAAAGATAACAAAACTATTGCTTCTATATGTTTTTGTGAATTCAAATGTGCTTCGATTTTATATAATATAATAGTTATTTAGATGTACGAATTAAAAGTTGTAACAGTTTAAACGAGCAACTAAAATTAATATGTTGTTTTTTCTTTTTCAAATTACGAACTACAATAGCTATATTGGTTTTTTCAAGAAAAATATTTGTTCAACACAAAAAATTAAAAACAAGGAAAAAATACCTAGAATTTTAAAAAACCGTGAAATTAAATCCAAAGAGTAAAACTAAGAAAAGAAAATTTATAGATAAAAAAGACTTGGAGGACAACATTTATTTCATTTTTTGTGATTTGTAACTTAAGAAAGTTAAAAAAATCAATAAATAGATTTTTTTGAACATAAAATTCAGAATATAGATATATGAAGTTAGATGAAATATTTTTCAGCAACCAAGGCTTTGATACCAAATGATGCGGATCCTTTAGGCGAACAACCTAGGAAGAAAAAGGAATGAGAATGATTGATTTGCTATGAGCATGTTCAAGATGATCAAATTAGACCACAAAAGAACAAGAATAGAAAACAACACAATATGGTGCGATAAACTTTAGCACATGGGTAAGTTGTGTAAACGATGAAATTTTTGTTAAAAAATAATGATAACAAAACTATTGCTTCTATATGTTTTTATGAAATCAAATGAGTTTCGATTTTATATAATATAATAGTTATTTAGATGTAGGAATTAAAAGTTGTAACAGTTTAAACGAGCAACTAAAATTAATATGTTGTTTTTTCTTTTTCAAATTACGAACTACAATAGCTATATTGGTTTTTTCAAGAAAAATATTTGTTCAACACAAAAAATTAAAAACAAGGAAAAAATACCTAGAATTTTAAAAAAACCGTGAAATTAAATCCAAAGAGTAAAACTAAGAAAACAAAATTTATAGAAAAAAAGACTTGAAGGACAACATTTATTTCATTTTTTGTGATTTGTAACTTAAGAAAGTTAAAAAAATCAATAAATAGATTTTTTTGAACATAAAATTCAGAATATAGATATATGAAGTTAGATGAAATATTTTTCCGCAACCAAGGCTTTGATACCAAATGATGCGGATCCTTTAGGCGAACAACCTAGGAAGCCAAAGGAATGAGAATGATTGAATTGCTATGAGCATGGTGAAGATGATCAAATTAGACCACAAAAGAACAAGAATAGAAAACAACACAATAAGGTGCGATAAACTTTAGCACATGGGTAAGTTGTGTAAACGATGAAATTTGGGTTAAAAAATAAAGATAACAAAACTATTGCTTCTATATGTTTTTATGAAATCAAATGTGTTTTGATTTTATATAATATAATAGTTATTTAGATGTACGAATTAAAAGTTGTAACAGTTTAAACGAGCAACTAAAATTAATATTTTGTTTTTTCTTTTTCAAATTACGAACTACAATAGCTATATTGGTTTTTTCAAGAATAAATATTTGTTCAACACAAAAAATTAAAAACAAGGAAAAAATACCTAGAATTTTAAAAAAACCGTGAAATTAAATCCAAAGAGTAAAACTAAGAAAACAAAATTTATAGATAAAAAGACTTGGAGGACAACATTTATTTCATTTTTTGTGATTTGTAACTTAAGAAAGTTGAAAAAAATCAATAAATAGATTTTTTTGAACATAAAATTCAGAATATAGATATATGAAGTTAGATGAAATATTTTTCAGCAACCAAGGATTTGATACCAAATGATGCGGATCCTTTAGGCGAACAACCTAGGAAGCCAAAGGAATGAGAATGATTGATTTGCTATGAGCATGGTTAAGATGATCAAATTAGACCACAAAAGAACAAGAATAGAAAACAACACAATAAGGTGCGATAAACTTTAGCACATGGGTAAGTTGTGTAAACGATGAAATTTGGGTTAAAAAACTAAAGATAACAAAACTATTGCTTCTATATGTTTTTATGAAATCAAATGTGTTTCGATTTTATTTAATATAATAGTTATTTAGATGTAGGAATTAAAAGTTGTAACATTTTAAACGAGCAACTAAAATTAATATTTTGTTTTTTCTTTTACAAATTACGAACTACAATAGCTATATTGGTTTTTTCAAGAAAAATATTTGCTCAACACAAAAAATTAAAAACAACGAAAAAATACCTAGAATTTTAAAAAACCGTGAAATTAAATCCAAAGAGTAAAACTAAGAAAAGAAAATTTATAGATAAAAAAGACTCGGAGGACAACATTTATTTCATTTTTTGTGATTTGTAACTTAAGAAAGTTAAAAAAATCAATAAATAGATTTTTTTGAACATAAAATTCAGAATATAGATATATGAAGTTAGATGAAATAATTTTTAAATAACCAAGGCTTTGATACCAAATGATGCGGATCCTTTAGGCGAACAACCTAGGAAGCCAAAGGAATAAGAATGATTGAATTGCTATGAGCATGGTGAAGATGATCAAATTAGACCACAAAAGAACAAGAATAGAAAACAACACAATAAGGTGCGATAAACTTTAGCACATGGGTAAGTTGTGTAAACGATGAAATTTGGGTTAAAAAATAAAGATAACAAAACTATTGCTTCTATATGTTTTTATGAAATCAAATGTGTTTCGATTTTATTTAATATAATAGTTATTTAGATGTACGAATTAAAAGTTGTAACATTTTAAACGAGCAACTAAAATTAATATTTTGTTTTTTCTTTTACATATTACGAACTACAATAGCTATATTGGTTTTTTCAAGAACAAATATATGTTCAACACAAAAAATTAAAAACAAGGAAAAAATACCTAGAATTTTTAAAAAACCGTGAAATTAAATCCAAAGAGTAAAACTAAGAAAACAAAATTAATAGGAAAAAAAGACTTGGATGACAGCATTTATTTCATTTTTTGTGATTTGTAACTTAAGAAAGTTGAAAAAAATCAATAAATAGATTTTTTTGAACATAAAATTCAGAATATAGATATATGAAGTTAGATGAAATATTTTTCAGCAACCAAGGCTTTGATACCAAATGATGCGGATCCTTTAGGCGAACAACCTAGGAAGAAAAAGGAATGAGAATGATTGATTTGCTATGAGCATGGTTAAGATGATCAAATTAGACCACAAAAGAACAAGAATAGAAAACAACACAATAAGGTGCGATAAACTTTAGCACATGGGTAAGTTGTGTAAACGATGAAATTTGGGTTAAAAAACTAAAGATAACAAAACTATTGCTTCTATATGTATTTATGAAATCAAATGTGTTTCGATTTTTATTTAATATAATAGTTATTTAGATGTAGGAATTAAAAGTTGTAACAGTTTAAAAGAGCAACTAAAATTAATATCTTGTTTTTTCTTTTTTAAATTACGAACTACAATAGCTATATTGGTTTTTTCAAGAATAAATATTTGTTCAACACAAAAAATTAAAAACAAGGAAAAAATACCTAGAATTTTAAAAAAACCGTGAAATTAAATCCAAAGAGTAAAACTAAGAAAACAAAATTTATAGATAAAAAAGACTTGAAGGACAACATTTATTTCATTTTTTGTGATTTGTAACTTAAGAAAGTTAAAAAAATCAATAAATAGATTTTTTTGAACATAAAATTCAGAATATAGATATATGAAGTTAGATGAAATATTTTTCAACAACCAAGGCTTTGATACCAAATGATGCGGATCCTTTAGGCGAACAACCTAGGAAGCCAAAGGAATGAGAATGATTGAATTGCTATGAGCATGGTGAAGATGATCAAATTAGACCACAAAAGAACAAGAATAGAAAACAACACAATAAGGTGCGATAAACTTTAGCACATGGGTAAGTTGTGTAAACGATGAAATTTGGGTTAAAAAATAAAGATAACAAAACTATTGCTTCTATATGTTTTTATGAAATCAAATGTGTTTCGATTTTATATAATATAATAGTTATTTAGATGTACGAATTAAAAGTTGTAACAGTTTAAACGAGCAACTAAAATTAATATTTTGTTTTTTCTTTTTCAAATTACGAACTACAATAGCTATATTGGTTTTTTCAAGAATAAATATTTGTTCAACACAAAAAATTAAAAACAAGGAAAAAATACCTAGAATTTTAAAAAAACCGTGAAATTAAATCCAAAGAGTAAAACTAAGAAAACAAAATTTATAGATAAAAAAGACTTGGAGGACAACATTTATTTCATTTTTTGTGATTTGTAACTTAAGAAAGTTAAAAAATCAATAAATAGATTTTTTTGAACATAAAATTCAGAATATAGATATATGAAGTTAGATGAAATATTTTTCAGCAACCAAGGCTTTGATACCAAATGATGCGGATCCTTTAGGCGAACAACCTAGGAAGAAAAAGGAATGAGAATGATTGATTTGCTATGAGCATGGTCAAGATGATCAAATTAGACCACAAAAGAACAAGAATAGAAAACAACACAATAAGGTGCGATAAACTTTAGCACATGGGTAAGTTTTGTAAACGATGAAATTTGGGTTAAAAAACTAAAGATAACAAAACTATTGCTTCTATATGTATTTATGAAATCAAATGTGTTTCGATTTTATTTAATATAATAGTTATTTAGATGTAGGAATTAAAAGTTGTAACAGTTTAAAAGAGCAACTAAAATTAATATCTTGTTTTTTCTTTTTCAAATTACGAACTACAATAGCTATATTGGTTTTTTCAAGAAAAATATTTGTTAAACACAAAAAATTAAAAACAAGGAAAAAATACCTAGAATTTTAAAAAAACCGTGAAATTAAATCCAAAGAGTAAAACTAAGAAAACAAAATTTATAGATAAAAAAGACTTGGAGGACAACATTTATTTCATTTTTTGTGATTTGTAACTTAAGAAAGTTAAAAAAATCAATAAATAGATTTTTTTGAACATAAAATTCAGAATATAGATATATGAAGTTAGATGAAATATTTTTCAGCAACCAAGGCTTTGATACCAAATGATGCGGATCCTTTAGGCGAACAACCTAGGAAGAAAAAGGAATGAGAATGATTGATTTGCTATGAGCATGGTTAAGATGATCAAATTAGACCACAAAAGAACAAGAATAGAAAACAACACAATAAGGTGCGATAAACTTTGGCACATCGGTAAGTTGTGTAAACGATGAAATTTGGGTTAAAAAATAAAGATAACAAAACTATTGCTTCTATATGTTTTTATGAAATCAAATGTGTTTCGATTTTATTTAATATAATAGTTATTTAGATGTAGGAATTAAAAGTTGTAACAGTTTAAACGAGCAACTAAAATTAATATTTTGTTTTTCTTTTACAAATTATGAACTACAATAGCAATATTGGTTTTTGCAAGAATAAATATTTGTTCAACACAAAAAATTAAAAACAAGGAAAAAATGCCTAAAATTTTAAAAAAACCGTGAAATTAAATCCAAAGAGTAAAACTAAGAAAACAAAATTTATAGATAAAAAAGACTTGGAGGACAACATTTACACAAAAAATTAAAAACAAGGAAAAAGTACCTAAAATTTTAAAAAAATGGTGCAATTAAATCAAAAGCGTAAAACAAAGAAAACAAAATTTTTTGGAAAAAAATACTTTAAGGAAAAAATTTATTTCATCTTTTGTGATGTGTAACTTAAGAAAGCTAAAAAAATCAATAAATAGATTTTTTTGAACATAAAATTCAGAATATAGATATATGAAGTTAGATGAAATATTTTTCAGCAACCAAGGCTTTGATACCAAATGATGCGGATCCTTTAGGCGAACAACCTAGGAAGCCAAAGGAATAAGAATGATTGAATTGCTATGAGCATGGTTAAGATGATCAAATTAGACCACAAAAGAACAAGAATAGAAAACAACACAATAAGGTGCGATAAACTTTAGCACATGGGTAAGTTGTGTAAACGATGAAATTTGGGTTAAAAAATAAAGATAACAAAACTATTGCTTCTATATGTTTTTATGAATTCAAATGTGCTTCGATTTTATATATTATAATAGTTATTTAGATGTACGAATTAAAAGTTGAAACAGTTTAAACGAGCAACTAAAATTAATATTTTGTTTTTTCTTTTACAAATTATGAACTACTATAGCAATATTGGTTTTTGCAAGAATAAATATTTGTTCAACACAAAAAATTAAAAACAAGGAAAAAATGCCTAAAATTTTAAAAAAACCGTGAAATTAAATCCAAAGAGTAAAACTAAGAAAACAAAATTTATAGATAAAAAAGACTTGGAGGACAACATTTATTTCATTTTTTGTGATTTGTAACTTAAGAAAGTTAAAAAAATCATTAAATAGATTTTTGTTAACATAAAACTCATAATATAGATATATGAAGTTAGATGAAATAATTTTTAAAAACCAAGGCTTTGATACCAAATGATGCGGATCCTTTAGGTGAACTACCTAGGAGGAAAAAGAAATGATAATGATTGATTTGCTATGAGCATGGTTAAGATGATCAAATTAGACCACAGAAGAAAGAGAATAGAAGACAACACGATAAGGTACGATAATCTTTGGCACATCGGTAAGTTGTGTAAACGATGAAATTTGGGTTAAAAAACTAAAGATAACAAAACTATTGCTTCTATATGTTTTTATGAAATCAAATGTGTTTCGATTTTATTTAATATAATAGTTATTTAGATGTAGGAATTAAAAGTTGTAACAGTTTAAACAAGCAACTAAAATTAATATTTTGTTTTTTCTTTTACAAATTATTAACTACAATAGCAATATTGGTTTTTGCAAGAATAAATATTTGTTCAACACAAAAAATAAAAACAAGGAAAAAATGCCTAAAATTTTAAAAAAACCCTGAAAATTAAATCCAAAGAGTAAAACTAAGAAAACAAAATTTATAGATAAAAAAGACTTGGAGGACAACATTTACACAAAAAATTAAAAACAAGGAAAAAGTACCTAAAATTTTAAAAAAATGGTGAAATTAAATCAAAAGAGTAAAACAAAGAAAACAAAATTTATAGGAAAAAAAGACTTCAAGGGCAAAATATATTTCATTTTTAGTGATGTGTAACTTAAGAAAGCTAAAAAAAATCAATAAATAGATTTTTTTGAACATAAAATTCAGAATATAGATATATGAATTAGATGAAATATTTTTGAGCAACCAAGGCTTTGATACCAAATGATGCGGATCCTTTAGGCGAACAACCAAGGAAGCCAAAGGAATGAGAATGATTGAATTGCTGTGAGAATGGTTACGATGATCAAATTAGACCACAAAAGAACAAGAATAGAAAACAACACAATAAGGTGCGATAAACTTTAGCACATGGGTAAGTTGTGTAAACGATGAAATTTGGGTTAAAAAATAAAGATAACAAAACTATTGCTTCTATATGTTTTTATGAAATCAAATGTGTTTCGATTTTATTTAATATAATAGTTATTTAGATGTACGAATTAAAAGTTGTAACATTTTAAACGAGCAACTAAAATTAATATTTTGTTTTTTCTTTTACATATTACGAACTACAATAGCTATATTGGTTTTTTCAAGAACAAATATATGTTCAACACAAAAAATTAAAAACAAGGAAAAAATAACCAGAATTTTAAAAAAACCGTGAAATTAAATCCAAAGAGTAAAAAAAAGAAAACAAAATTTATAGAAAAAAAGACTTGAAGGACAACATTTACACAAAAAATGAAAAACAAGGAAAAAATACCTAAAATTTTAAAAAAATGGTGAAATTAAATCGAAAGAGTAAAACAAAGAAAACAAAATTTTTTGGAAAAAAATACTTTAAGGACAAAATTTATTTCATTTTTTGTGATGTGTAACTTAAGAAAGCTAAAAAAAATCAATAAATAGATTTTTTTGAACATAAAATTCAGAATATAGATATATGAATTAGATGAAATATTTTTCAGCAACCAAGGCTTTGATACCACATGATGGGGATCCTTTAGGCGAACAACCTAGGAAGCCAAAGGAATAAGAATGATTGAATTGCTATGAGCATGGTTAAGATGATCAGATTAGACCACAAAAGAACAAGAATAGAAAACAACACAATAAGGTGCGTAAACTTTAGCACATGGGTAAGTTGTGTAAACGATGAAATTTGGGTTAAAAAATAAAGATAACAAAACTATCGCTTCTATATGTTTTGATGAATTCAAATGTGCTTCGATTTTATATATTATAATAGTTATTTAGATGTACGAATTAAAAGTTGAAAAAGTTTAAACGAGTAACTAAAATTAACCGTATTCTTAGCAATTCAATCTTAACCGTATTCTTAGCAATTCAATCTTTCTTTTCTCTTTGAGGTCCTGGATTCCTAGATTTTTCTCCTAAAGGATCCGCATCATTTTGTATCAAAACCATGGTTGTGGAAAATAGGTTATCCATCTTCATATATAAATTTTTGTAATTTTACATTTGAAAAAACTTTGTCCATTGACTGTTTTCTTTATTCTTAAGTAACAATTCAGAAAAGAAGAAATATATTTTATCCTTTAAGTCTTGTGTTTTCTTTAAATATTGTAGTCATTATTTTCATATTTGGAATTTATTTTATAATTTTCTTTTAATTTTTTGTATCTTTTTCTTGTTCTTTGTTTTCTGTTTTCAACTCATCTTTCTTCTTGAAAAACCCAAGAGAGCTACTCGTCTCGTAGTTTAAAAAAACAATAAGGTACTAATTGGGGTTGCAATTTTAAATTGTTATATATTTTAATTCTTGAATCGAAATAACTATTATAATATATCAAATCGAACCTCGTTTCGATTCCAAAAGACACACGTATGCAACAGTTTAGTTTTGCAAGTCTTTCAACAAAAATCAAATCGATTACCCTTAATACATTCGTCTTAAAATTTGGTTTGAACTTATTGCGTTGTTTTCTATTCTTTATGATTCGGGTTCCAATTTGATCATCTTAACCATGTTCTTAGCAATTCAATCTTTCTTTTCTCTTTGAGGTCCTCGATTCCTAGATTTTTCTCCTAAAGGATCCGCATCATTTTGTATCAAAACCATGGTTGTTGAAAATAGGTTATCTATCTTCATATATAAATTTTTGGAATTTTACATTTGAAAAAACTTTGTCCATTGAGTGTTTTCTTTATTCTTAAGTAACAATTTGAAAAGAAGAAATAAATTTTATCCTTTAAGTCTTGTGTTTTCTTTAAATATTGTAGTCATTATGTTCATCTTTGGAATTCATTTTATAATTTTCTTTTAATTTTTTGTATCTTTTTCTTGTTCTTTGTTTTCTGTTTTCAACTCATCTTTCTTCTTGAAAAACCCAAGAGAGCTACTGCGTCTCGTAGTTTAAAAAAACAATAAGGTACTAATTGGGGTTGCAATTTTAAATTGTTATATATTTTAATTCTTGAATCGAAATAACTATTATAATATATCAAATCGAACCTCGTTTCGATTCCAAAAGACACACGTATGCAACAGTTTAGTTTTGCAAGTCTTTCAACAAAAATCAAATCGATTACCCTTAATACATTCGTCTTAAAATTTGGTTTGAACTTATTCCGTTGTTTTCTATTCTTTATGATTCGGGTTCCAATTTGATCATCTTAACCATGTTCTTAGCAATTCAATCTTTCTTTTCTCTTTGAGGTCCTGGATTCCTAGATTTTTCTCCTAAAGGATCCGCATCATTTTGTATCAAAACCATGGTTGTGGAAAATAGGTTATCCATCTTCATATATAAATTTTTGGAAATTTACATTTAAAAAAACTTGTCCATTGACTGTTTTCTTCATTCTTAAGTAACAATTCAGAAAAGAAGAAATAAAGTTTATCCTTTAAGTCTTGTGTTTTCTTTAAATATTGTAGTCATTATTTTCATATTTGGAATTCATTTTATAATTTTCTTTTAATTTTTTGTATCTTTTTCTTGTTCTTTGTTTTCTGTTTTCAACTCATCTTTCTTCTTGAAAAACCCAAGAGAGCTACTGCGTCTCGTAGTTTAAAAAAACAATAAGGTACTAATTGGGGTTGCAATTTTAAATTGTTATATATTTTAATTCGTGAATCGAAATAACTATTATAATATATCAAATCGAACCTCGTTTCGATTCCAAAAGACACACGTATGCAACAGTTTAGTTTTGCAAGTCTTTCAACAAAAATCAAATCGATTACCCTTAATACATTCGTCTTAAAATTTGGTTTGAACTTATTGCGTTGTTTTCTATTCTTTATGATTCGGGTTCCAATTTGATCATCTTAACCATGTTCTTAGCAATTCAATCTTTCTTTTCTCTTTGAGGTCCTGGATTCCTAGATTTTTCTCCTAAAGGATCCGCATCATTTTGTATCAAAACCATGGTTGTTGAAAATAGGTTATCTATCTTCATATATAAATTTTTGGAATTTTACATTTGAAAAAACTTTGTCCATTGACTGTTTTCTTCATTCTTAAGTAACAATTCAGAAAAGAAGAAATAAATTTTATCCTTTAAGTCTTGTGTTTTCTTTAAATATTGTAGTCATTATGTTCATCTTTGGAATTCATTTTATAATTTTCTTTTAATTTTTTGTATCTTTTTCTTGTTCTTTGTTTTCTGTTTTCAACTCATCTTTCTTCTTGAAAAACCCAAGAGAGCTACTGCGTCTCGTAGTTTAAAAAAACAATAAGGTACTAATTGGGGTTGCAATTTTAAATTGTTATATATTTTAATTCGTGAATCGAAATAACTATTATAATATATCAAATCGAACCTCGTTTCGATTCCAAAAGACACACGTATGCAACAGTTTAGTTTTGCAAGTCTTTCAACAAAAATCAAATCGATTACCCTTAATACATTCGTCTTAAAATTTGGTTTGAACTTATTGCGTTGTTTTCTATTCTTTATGATTCGGGTTCCAATTTGATCATCTTAACCATGTTCTTAGCAATTCAATCTTTCTTTTCTCTTTGAGGTCCTGGATTCCTAGATTTTTCTAATAAAGGATCCGCATCATTTTGTATCAAAACCATGGTTGTGGAAAATAGGTTATCTATCTTCATATATAAATTTTTGGAAATTTACATTTAAAAAAACTTTGTCCATTGACTGTTTTCTTCATTCTTAAGTAACAATTCAGAAAAGAAGAAATAAAGTTTATCCTTTAAGTCTTGTGTTTTCTTTAAATATTATAGTCATTATTTTCATCTTTGGAATTCATTTTATAATTTTCTTTAAATTTTTTGTATCTTTTTCTTGTTCTTTGTTTTCTGTTTTCAACTCATCTTTCTTCTTGAAAAACCCAAGAGAGCTATTGCGTCTCGTAGTTTAAAAAAACAATAAGGTACTAATTGGGGTTGCAATTTTAAATTGTTATATATTTTAATTCGTGAATCGAAATAACTATTATAATATATCAAATCGAACCTCGTTTCGATTCCAAAAGACACACGTATGCAACAGTTTAGTTTTGCAAGTCTTTCAACAAAAATCAAATCGATTACCCTTAATACATTCGTCTTAAAATTTGGTTTGAACTTATTGCGTTGTTTTCTATTCTTTATGATTCGGGTTCCAATTTGATCATCTTAACCATGTTCTTAGCAATTCAATCTTTCTTTTCTCTTTGAGGTCCTGGATTCCTAGATTTTTCTCCTAAAGGATCCGCATCATTTTGTATCAAAACCATGGTTGTTGAAAATAGGTTATCCATCTTCATATATAAATTTTTGGAATTTTACATTTAAAAAAACTTTGTCCATTGACTGTTTTCTTCATTCTTAAGTAACAATTCAGAAAAGAAGAAATAAAGTTTATCCTTTAAGTCTTGTGTTTTCTTTAAATATTGTAGTCATTATTTTCATCTTTGGAATTCATTTTATAATTTTCTTTTAATTTTTTGTATCTTTTTCTTGTTCTTTGTTTTCTGTTTTCAACTCATCTTTCTTCTTGAAAAACCCAAGAGAGCTACTGCGTCTCGTAGTTTAAAAAAACAATAAGGTACTAATTGGGGTTGCAATTTTAAATTGTTATATATTTTAATTAGTGAATCGAAATAACTATTATAATATATCAAATCGAACCTCGTTTCGATTCCAAAAGACACACGTATGCAACAGTTTAGTTTTGCAAGTCTTTCAACAAAAATCAAATCGATTACCCTTAATACATTCGTCTTAAAATTTGGTTTGAACTTATTGCGTTGTTTTCTATTCTTTATGATTCGGGTTCCAATTTGATCATCTTAACCATGTTCTTAGCAATTCAATCTTTCTTTTCTCTTTGAGGTCCTGGATTCCTAGATTTTTCTCCTAAAGGATCCGCATCATTTTGTATCAAAACCATGGTTGTTGAAAATAGGTTATCCATCTTCATATATAAATTTTTGGAATTTTACATTTGAAAAAACTTTGTCCATTGACTGTTTTCTTCATTCTTAAGTAACAATTCAGAAAAGAAGAAATAAATTTTATCCTTTAAGTCTTGTGTTTTCTTTAAATATTGTAGTCATTATGTTCATCTTTGGAATTCATTTTATAATTTTCTTTTAATTTTTTGTATCTTTTTCTTGTTCTTTGTTTTCTGTTTTCAACTCATCTTTCTTCTTGAAAAACCCAAGAGAACTACTGCGTCTCGTAGTTTAAAAAAAATAAGGTACTAATTGGGGTTGCAATTTTAAATTGTTATATATTTTAATTCGTGAATCGAAATAACTATTATAATATATCAAATCGAACCTCGTTTCGATTCCAAAAGACACACGTATGCAACAGTTTAGTTTTGCAAGTCTTTCAACAAAAATCAAATCGATTACCCTTAATACATTCGTCTTAAAATTTGGTTTGAACTTATTGCGTTGTTTTCTATTCTTTATGATTCGGGTTCCAATTTGATCATCTTAACCATGTTCTTAGCAATTCAATCTTTCTTTTCTCTTTGAGGTCCTGGATTCCTAGATTTTTCTCCTAAAGGATCCGCATCATTTTGTATCAAAACCATGGTTGTTGAAAATAGGTTATCCATCTTCATATATAAATTTTTGGAAATTTACATTTAAAAAAACTTTGTCCATTGACTGTTTTCTTCATTCTTAAGTAACAATTCAGAAAAGAAGAAATAAAGTTTATCCTTTAAGTCTTGTGTTTTCTTTAAATATTGTAGTCATTATTTTCATCTTTGGAATTCATTTTATAATTTTCTTTTAATTTTTTGTATCTTTTTCTTGTTCTTTGTTTTCTGTTTTCAACTCATCTTTCTTCTTGAAAAACCCAAGAGAGCTACTGCGTCTCGTAGTTTAAAAAAAATAAGGTACTAATTGGGGTTGCAATTTTAAATTGTTATATATTTTAATTCGTGAATCGAAATAACTATTATAATATATCAAATCGAACCTCGTTTCGATTCCAAAAGACACACGTATGCAACAGTTTAGTTTTGCAAGTCTTTCAACAAAAATCAAATCGATTACCCTTAATACATTCGTCTTAAAATTTGGTTTGAACTTATTGCGTTGTTTTCTATTCTTTATGATTCGGGTTCCAATTTGATCATCTTAACCATGTTCTTAGCAATTCAATCTTTCTTTTCTCTTTGAGGTCCTGGATTCCTAGATTTTTCTCCTAAAGGATCCGCATCATTTTGTATCAAAACCATGGTTGTTGAAAATAGGTTATCCATCTTCATATATAAATTTTTGGAATTTTACATTTAAAAAACTTTTCCATTGACTGTTTTCTTCATTCTTAAGTAACAATTCAGAAAAGAAGAAATAAAGTTTATCCTTTAAGTCTTGTGTTTTCTTTAAATATTGTAGTCATTATTTTCATCTTTGGAATTCATTTTATAATTTTCTTTTAATTTTTTGTATCTTTTTCTTGTTCTTTGTTTTCTGTTTTCAACTCATCTTTCTTCTTGAAAAACCCAAGAGAGCTACCCGTCTCGTAGTTTAAAAAAACAATAAGGTACTAATTGGGGTTGCAATTTTAAATTGTTATATATTTTAATTCGTGAATCGAAATAACTATTATAATATATCAAATCGAACCTCGTTTCGATTCCAAAAGACACACGTATGCAACAGTTTAGTTTTGCAAGTCTTTCAACAAAAATCAAATCGATTACCCTTAATACATTCGTCTTAAAATTTGGTTTGAACTTATTGCGTTGTTTTCTATTCTTTATGATTCGGGTTCCAATTTGATCATCTTAACCATGTTCTTAGCAATTCAATCTTTCTTTTCTCTTTGAGGTCCTGGATTCCTAGATTTTTCTCCTAAAGGATCCGCATCATTTTGTATCAAAACCATGGTTGTTGAAAATAGGTTATCCATCTTCATATATAAATTTTTGGAATTTTACATTTAAAAAACTTTGTCCATTGACTGTTTTCTTTATTCTTAAGTAACAATTCAGAAAAGAAGAAATAAATTTTATCCTTTAAGTCTTGTGTTTTCTTTAAATATTGTAGTCATTATGTTCATCTTTGGAATTCATTTTATAATTTTCTTTTAATTTTTTGTATCTTTTTCTTGTTCTTTGTTTTCTGTTTTCAACTCATCTTTCTTCTTGAAAAACCCAAGAGAACTACTGCGTCTCGTAGTTTAAAAAACAATAAGGTACTAATTGGGGTTGCAATTTTAAATTGTTATATATTTTAATTCGTGAATCGAAATAACTATTATAATATATCAAATCGAACCTCGTTTCGATTCCAAAAGACACACGTATGCAACAGTTTAGTTTTGCAAGTCTTTCAACAAAAATCAAATCGATTACCCTTAATACATTCGTCTTAAAATTTGGTTTGAACTTATTGCGTTGTTTTCTATTCTTTATGATTCGGGTTCCAATTTGATCATCTTAACCATGTTCTTAGCAATTCAATCTTTCTTTTCTCTTTGAGGTCCTGGATTCCTAGATTTTTCTCCTAAAGGATCCGCATCATTTTGTATCAAAACCATGGTTGTTGAAAATAGGTTATCCATCTTCATATATAAATTTTTGGAATTTTACATTTAAAAAATGTTTCCATTGACTGTTTTCTTTATTCTTAAGTAACAATTCAGAAAAGAAGAAATAAATTTTATCCTTTAAGTCTTGTGTTTTCTTTAAATATTGTAGTCATTATGTTCATCTTTGGAATTCATTTTATAATTTTCTTTTAATTTTTTGTATCTTTTTCTTGTTCTTTGTTTTCTGTTTTCAACTCATCTTTCTTCTTGAAAAACCCAAGAGAGCTACTGCGTCTCGTAGTTTAAAAAAACAATAAGGTACTAATTGGGGTTGCAATTTTAAATTGTTATATATTTTAATTCGTGAATCGAAATAACTATTATAATATATCAAATCGAACCTCGTTTCGATTCCAAAAGACACACGTATGCAACAGTTTAGTTTTGCAAGTCTTTCAACAAAAATCAAATCGATTACCCTTAATACATTCGTCTTAAAATTTGGTTTGAACTTATTGCGTTGTTTTCTATTCTTTATGATTCGGGTTCCAATTTGATCATCTTAACCATGTTCTTAGCAATTCAATCTTTCTTTTCTCTTTGAGGTCCTGGATTCCTAGATTTTTCTCCTAAAGGATCCGCATCATTTTGTATCAAAACCATGGTTGTTGAAAATAGGTTATCCATCTTCATATATAAATTTTTGGAATTTTACATTTAAAAAAACTTTGTCCATTGACTGTTTTCTTCATTCTTAAGTAACAATTCAGAAAAGAAGAAATAAATTTTATCCTTTAAGTCTTGTGTTTTCTTTAAATATTGTAGTCATTATTTTCATCTTTGGAATTCATTTTATAATTTTCTTTTAATTTTTTGTATCTTTTTCTTGTTCTTTGTTTTCTGTTTTCAACTCATCTTTCTTCTTGAAAAACCCAAGAGAGCTACTGGCTCGTAGTTTAAAAAAACAATAAGGTACTAATTGGGGTTGCAATTTTAAATTGTTATATATTTTAATTCGTGAATCGAAATAACTATTATAATATATCAAATCGAACCTCGTTTCGATTCCAAAAGACACACGTATGCAACAGTTTAGTTTTGCAAGTCTTTCAACAAAAATCAAATCGATTACCCTTAATACATTCGTCTTAAAATTTGGTTTGAACTTATTGCGTTGTTTTCTATTCTTTATGATTCGGGTTCCAATTTGATCATCTTAACCATGTTCTTAGCAATTCAATCTTTCTTTTCTCTTTGAGGTCCTGGATTCCTAGATTTTTCTCCTAAAGGATCCGCATCATTTTGTATCAAAACCATGGTTGTTGAAAATAGGTTATCCATCTTCATATATAAATTTTTGGAATTTTACATTTGAAAAAACTTTGTCCATTGACTGTTTTCTTTATTCTTAAGTAACAATTCAGAAAAGAAGAAATAAATTTTATCCTTTAAGTCTAGTGTATTCTTTAAATATTGTAGTCATTACTTTCATCTTTGGAATTCATTTTATAATTTTCTTTAAATTTTCTGTATCTTTTTCTTGTTCTTTGTTTTCTGTTTTCAACTCATCTTTCTTCTTGAAAAACCCAAGAGAGCTACTGCGTCTCGTAGTTTAAAAAAACAATAAGGTACTAATTGGGGTTGCAATTTTAAATTGTTATATATTTTAATTCGTGAATCGAAATAACTATTATAATATATCAAATCGAACCTCGTTTCGATTCCAAAAGACACACGTATGCAACAGTTTAGTTTTGCAAGTCTTTCAACAAAAATCAAATCGATTACCCTTAATACATTCGTCTTAAAATTTGGTTTGAACTTATTGCGTTGTTTTCTATTCTTTATGATTCGGGTTCCAATTTGATCATCTTAACCATGTTCTTAGCAATTCAATCTTTCTTTTCTCTTTGAGGTCCTGGATTCCTAGATTTTTCTCCTAAAGGATCCGCATCATTTTGTATCAAAACCATGGTTGTTGAAAATAGGTTATCTATCTTCATATATAAATTTTTGGAATTTTACATTTAAAAAAATTTGTCCATTGACTGTTTTCTTCATTCTTAAGTAACAATTCAGAAAAGAAGAAATAAATTTTATCCTTTAAGTCTTGTGTTTTCTTTAAATATTGTAGTCATTATTTTCATCTTTGGAATTCATTTTATAATTTTCTTTTAATTTTTTGTATCTTTTTCTTGTTCTTTGTTTTCTGTTTTCAACTCATCTTTCTTCTTGAAAAACCCAAGAGAGCTACTGCGTCTCGTAGTTTAAAAAACAATAAGGTACTAATTGGGGTTGCAATTTTAAATTGTTATATATTTTAATTCGTGAATCGAAATAACTATTATAATATATCAAATCGAACCTCGTTTCGATTCCAAAAGACACACGTATGCAACAGTTTAGTTTTGCAAGTCTTTCAACAAAAATCAAATCGATTACCCTTAATACATTCGTCTTAAAATTTGGTTTGAACTTATTGCGTTGTTTTCTATTCTTTATGATTCGGGTTCCAATTTGATCATCTTAACCATGTTCTTAGCAATTCAATCTTTCTTTTCTCTTTGAGGTCCTGGATTCCTAGATTTTTCTCCTAAAGGATCCGCATCATTTTGTATCAAAACCATGGTTGTTGAAAATAGGTTATCCATCTTCATATATAAATTTTTGGAATTTTACATTTGAAAAAACTTTGTCCATTGACTGTTTTCTTTATTCTTAAGTAACAATTCAGAAAAGAAGAAATAAATTTTATCCTTTAAGTCTTGTGTTTTCTTTAAATATTGTAGTCATTATGTTCATCTTTGGAATTCATTTTATAATTTTCTTTTAATTTTTTGTATCTTTTTCTTGTTCTTTGTTTTCTGTTTTCAACTCATCTTTCTTCTTGAAAAACCCAAGAGAGCTACTGCGTCTCGTAGTTTAAAAAAAATAAGGTACTAATTGGGGTTGCAATTTTAAATTGTTATATATTTTAATTCGTGAATCGAAATAACTATTATAATATATCAAATCGAACCTCGTTTCGATTCCAAAAGACACACGTATGCAACAGTTTAGTTTTGCAAGTCTTTCAACAAAAATCAAATCGATTACCCTTAATACATTCGTCTTAAAATTTGGTTTGAACTTATTGCGTTGTTTTCTATTCTTTATGATTCGGGTTCCAATTTGATCATCTTAACCATGTTCTTAGCAATTCAATCTTTCTTTTCTCTTTGAGGTCCTGGATTCCTAGATTTTTCTCCTAAAGGATCCGCATCATTTTGTATCAAAACCATGGTTGTTGAAAATAGGTTATCCATCTTCATATATAAATTTTTGGAATTTTACATTTAAAAAAACTTTGTCCATTGACTGTTTTCTTCATTCTTAAGTAACAATTCAGAAAAGAAGAAATAAATTTTATCCTTTAAGTCTTGTGTTTTCTTTAAATATTGTAGTCATTATTTTCATCTTTGGAATTCATTTTATAATTTTCTTTTAATTTTTTGTATCTTTTTCTTGTTCTTTGTTTTCTGTTTTCAACTCATCTTTCTTCTTGAAAAACCCAAAGAGCTACTCGTCTCGTAGTTTAAAAAAACAATAAGGTACTAAATGGGGTTGCAATTTTAAATTGTTATATATTTTAATTCGTGAATCGAAATAACTATTATAATATATCAAATCGAACCTCGTTTCGATTCCAAAAGACACACGTATGCAACAGTTTAGTTTTGCAAGTCTTTCAACAAAAATCAAATCGATTACCCTTAATACATTCGTCTTAAAATTTGGTTTGAACTTATTGCGTTGTTTTCTATTCTTTATGATTCGGGTTCCAATTTGATCATCTTAACCATGTTCTTAGCAATTCAATCTTTCTTTTCTCTTTGAGGTCCTGGATTCCTAGATTTTTCTCCTAAAGGATCCGCATCATTTTGTATCAAAACCATGGTTGTTGAAAATAGATTATCTATCTTCATATATAAATTTTTGGAATTTTATATTTAAAAAACTTTGTCCATTGACTGTTTTTTTATTCTTAAGTAACAATTCAGAAAAGAAGAAATAAATTTTATCCTTTCATTCTAGTGTATTCTTTAAATATTGTAGTCATTATGTTCATCTTTGGAATTCATTTTATAATTTTCTTTTAATTTTTTGTATCTTTTTCTTGTTCTTTGTTTTCTGTTTTCAACTCATCTTTCTTCTTGAAAAACCCAAGAGAGCTACTGCGTCTCGTAGTTTAAAAAAACAATAAGGTACTAATTGGGGTTGCAATTTTAAATTGTTATATATTTTAATTCGTGAATCGAAATAACTATTATAATATATCAAATCGAACCTCGTTTCGATTCCAAAAGACACACGTATGCAACAGTTTAGTTTTGCAAGTCTTTCAACAAAAATCAAATCGATTACCCTTAATACATTCGTCTTAAAATTTGGTGTGAACTTATTGCGTTGTTTTCTATTCTTTATGATTCGGGTTCCAATTTGATCATCTTAACCATGTTCTTAGCAATTCAATCTTTCTTTTCTCTTTGAGGTCCTGGATTCCTAGATTTTTCTCCTAAAGGATCCGCATCATTTTGTATCAAAACCATGGTTGTTGAAAATAGGTTATCCATCTTCATATATAAATTTTTGGAATTTTACATTTAAAAAAACTTTGTCCATTGACTGTTTTCTTCATTCTTAAGTAACAATTCAGAAAAGAAGAAATAAATTTTATCCTTTAAGTCTTGTGTTTTCTTTAAATATTGTAGTCATTATTTTCATCTTTGGAATTCATTTTATAATTTTCTTTTAATTTTTTGTATCTTTTTCTTGTTCTTTGTTTTCTGTTTTCAACTCATCTTTCTTCTTGAAAAACCCAAGAGAGCTACTGCGTCTCGTAGTTTAAAAAAACAATAAGGTACTAATTGGGGTTGCAATTTTAAATTGTTATATATTTTAATTCGTGAATCGAAATAACTATTATAATATATCAAATCGAACCTCGTTTCGATTCCAAAAGACACACGTATGCAACAGTTTAGTTTTGCAAGTCTTTCAACAAAAATCAAATCGATTACCCTTAATACATTCGTCTTAAAATTTGGTTTGAACTTATTGCGTTGTTTTCTATTCTTTATGATTCGGGTTCCAATTTGATCATCTTAACCATGTTCTTAGCAATTCAATCTTTCTTTTCTCTTTGAGGTCCTGGATTCCTAGATTTTTCTCCTAAAGGATCCGCATCATTTTGTATCAAAACCATGGTTGTTGAAAATAGGTTATCCATCTTCATATATAAATTTTTGGAATTTTACATTTAAAAAAACTTTGTCCATTGACTGTTTTCTTTATTCTTAAGTAACAATTCAGAAAAGAAGAAATAAATTTTATCCTTTAAGTCTTGTGTTTTCTTTAAATATTGTAGTCATTATTTTCATCTTTGGAATTCATTTTATAATTTTCTTTTAATTTTTTGTATCTTTTTCTTGTTCTTTGTTTTCTGTTTTCAACTCATCTTTCTTCTTGAAAAACCCAAGAGAGCTACTGCGTCTCGTAGTTTAAAAAAACAATAAGGTACTAATTGGGGTTGCAATTTTAAATTGTTATATATTTTAATTCGTGAATCGAAATAACTATTATAATATATCAAATCGAACCTCGTTTCGATTCCAAAAGACACACGTATGCAACAGTTTAGTTTTGCAAGTCTTTCAACAAAAATCAAATCGATTACCCTTAATACATTCGTCTTAAAATTTGGTTTGAACTTATTGCGTTGTTTTCTATTCTTTATGATTCGGGTTCCAATTTGATCATCTTAACCATGTTCTTAGCAATTCAATCTTTCTTTTCTCTTTGAGGTCCTGGATTCCTAGATTTTTCTCCTAAAGGATCCGCATCATTTTGTATCAAAACCATGGTTGTTGAAAATAGGTTATCCATCTTCATATATAAATTTTTGGAATTTTACATTTAAAAAAACTTTGTCCATTGACTGTTTTCTTCATTCTTAAGTAACAATTTGAAAAGAAGAAATAAATTTTATCCTTTAAGTCTTGTGTTTTCTTTAAATATTGTAGTCATTATTTTCATCTTTGGAATTCATTTTATAATTTTCTTTTAATTTTTTGTATCTTTTTCTTGTTCTTTGTTTTCTGTTTTCAACTCATCTTTCTTCTTGAAAAACCCAAGAGAGCTACTGCGTCTCGTAGTTTAAAAAAACAATAAGGTACTAATTGGGGTTGCAATTTTAAATTGTTATATATTTTAATTCGTGAATCGAAATAACTATTATAATATATCAAATCGAACCTCGTTTCGATTCCAAAAGACACACGTATGCAACAGTTTAGTTTTGCAAGTCTTTCAACAAAAATCAAATCGATTACCCTTAATACATTCGTCTTAAAATTTGGTTTGAACTTATTGCGTTGTTTTCTATTCTTTATGATTCGGGTTCCAATTTGATCATCTTAACCATGTTCTTAGCAATTCAATCTTTCTTTTCTCTTTGAGGTCCTGGATTCCTAGATTTTTCTCCTAAAGGATCCGCATCATTTTGTATCAAAACCATGGTTGTTGAAAATAGGTTATCCATCTTCATATATAAATTTTTGGAATTTTACATTTAAAAAACTTTGTCCATTGACTGTTTTCTTTATTCTTAAGTAACAATTCGAGAAAGGAAGAAATAAATTTTATCCTTTAAGTCTTGTGTTTTCTTTAAATATTGTAGTCATTATTTTCATCTTTGGAATTCATTTTATAATTTTCTTTTAATTTTTTGTATCTTTTTCTTGTTCTTTGTTTTCTGTTTTCAACTCATCTTTCTTCTTGAAAAACCCAAGAGAGCTACTGCGTCTCGTAGTTTAAAAAAACAATAAGGTACTAATTGGGGTTGCAATTTTAAATTGTTATATATTTTAATTCGTGAATCGAAATAACTATTATAATATATCAAATCGAACCTCGTTTCGATTCCAAAAGACACACGTATGCAACAGTTTAGTTTTGCAAGTCTTTCAACAAAAATCAAATCGATTACCCTTAATACATTCGTCTTAAAATTTGGTTTGAACTTATTGCGTTGTTTTCTATTCTTTATGATTCGGGTTCCAATTTGATCATCTTAACCATGTTCTTAGCAATTCAATCTTTCTTTTCTCTTTGAGGTCCTGGATTCCTAGATTTTTCTCCTAAAGGATCCGCATCATTTTGTATCAAAACCATGGTTGTTGAAAATAGGTTATCCATCTTCATATATAAATTTTTGGAATTTTACATTTAAAAAACTTTTCCATTGACTGTTTTCTTTATTCTTAAGTAACAATTCGAAAAGAAGAAATAAATTTTATCCTTTAAGTCTTGTGTTTTCTTTAAATATTGTAGTCATTATTTTCATCTTTGGAATTCATTTTATAATTTTCTTTTAATTTTTTGTATCTTTTTCTTGTTCTTTGTTTTCTGTTTTCAACTCATCTTTCTTCTTGAAAAACCCAAGAGAGCTACTGCGTCTCGTAGTTTAAAAAAACAATAAGGTACTAATTGGGGTTGCAATTTTAAATTGTTATATATTTTAATTCGTGAATCGAAATAACTATTATAATATATCAAATCGAACCTCGTTTCGATTCCAAAAGACACACGTATGCAATAGTTTAGTTTTGCAAGTCTTTCAACAAAAATCAAATCGATTACCCTTAATACATTCGTCTTAAAATTTGGTTTGAACTTATTGCGTTGTTTTCTATTCTTTATGATTCGGGTTCCAATTTGATCATCTTAACCATGTTCTTAGCAATTCAATATTTCTTTTCTCTTTGAGGTCCTGGATTCCTAGATTTTTCTCCTAAAGGATCCGCATCATTTTGTATCAAAACCATGGTTGTTGAAAATAGGTTATCCATCTTCATATATAAATTTTTGGAATTTTATATTTTAAAAAACTTTGTCCATTGACTGTTTTCTTTATTTTTAAGTAACAATTCAGAAAAGAAGAAATAAATTTTATGCTTTAAGTCTTGTGTTTTCTTTAAATATTGTAGTCATTATTTTCATCTTTGGAATTCATTTTATAATTTTCTTTTAATTTTTTGTATCTTTTTCTTGTTCTTTGTTTTCTGTTTTCAACTCATCTTTCTTCTTGAAAAACCCAAGAGAGCTACTGCGTCTCGTAGTTTAAAAAAACAATAAGGTACTAATTGGGGTTGCAATTTTAAATTGTTATATATTTTAATTCGTGAATCGAAATAACTATTATAATATATCAAATCGAACCTCGTTTCGATTCCAAAAGACACACGTATGCAACAGTTTAGTTTTGCAAGTCTTTCAACAAAAATCAAATCGATTACCCTTAATACATTCGTCTTAAAATTTGGTTTGAACTTATTGCGTTGTTTTCTATTCTTTATGATTCGGGTTCCAATTTGATCATCTTAACCATGTTCTTAGCAATTCAATCTTTCTTTTCTCTTTGAGGTCCTGGATTCCTAGATTTTTCTCCTAAAGGATCCGCATCATTTTGTATCAAAACCATGGTTGTTGAAAATAGGTTATCCATCTTCATATATAAATTTTTGGAATTTTACATTTAAAAAAACTTTGTCCATTGACTGTTTTCTTTATTCTTAAGTAACAATTTAGAAAAGAAGAAATAAATTTTATCCTTTATGTCTTGTGTTTTCTTTAAATATTGTAGTCATTATTTTCATCTTTGGAATTTATTTTATAATTTTCTTTAAATTTTTTGTATCTTTTTCTTGTTCTTTGTTTTCTGTTTTCAACTCATCTTTCTTCTTGAAAAACCCAAGAGAGCTACTGCGTCTCGTAGTTTAAAAAAACAATAAGGTACTAATTGGGGTTGCAATTTTAAATTGTTATATATTTTAATTCGTGAATCGAAATAACTATTATAATATATCAAATCGAACCTCGTTTCGATTCCAAAAGACACACGTATGCAACAGTTTAGTTTTGCAAGTCTTTCAACAAAAATCAAATCGATTACCCTTAATACATTCGTCTTAAAATTTGGTTTGAACTTATTGCGTTGTTTTCTATTCTTTATGATTCGGGTTCCAATTTGATCATCTTAACCATGTTCTTAGCAATTCAATCTTTCTTTTCTCTTTGAGGTCCTGGATTCCTAGATTTTTCTCCTAAAGGATCCGCATCATTTTGTATCAAAACCATGGTTGTTGAAAATAGGTTATCCATCTTCATATATAAATTTTTGGAATTTTACATTTAAAAAGCTTTGTCCATTGACTATTTTCTTCATTCTTAAGTAACAATTCGAAAAGAAGAAATAAATTTTATCCTTTAAGTCTTGTGTTTTCTTTAAATATTGTAGTCATTATTTTCATCTTTGGAATTCATTTTATAATTTTCTTTTAATTTTTTGTATCTTTTTCTTGTTCTTTGTTTTCTGTTTTCAACTCATCTTTCTTCTTGAAAAACCCAAGAGAGCTACTGCGTCTCGTAGTTTAAAAAAACAATAAGGTACTAATTGGGGTTGCAATTTTAAATTGTTATATATTTTAATTCGTGAATCGAAATAACTATTATAATATATCAAATCGAACCTCGTTTCGATTCCAAAAGACACACGTATGCAACAGTTTAGTTTTGCAAGTCTTTCAACAAAAATCAAATCGATTACCCTTAATACATTCGTCTTAAAATTTGGTTTGAACTTATTGCGTTGTTTTCTATTCTTTATGATTCGGGTTCCAATTTGATCATCTTAACCATGTTCTTAGCAATTCAATCTTTCTTTTCTCTTTGAGGTCCTGGATTCCTAGATTTTTCTCCTAAAGGATCCGCATCATTTTGTATCAAAACCATGGTTGTTGAAAATAGGTTATCCATCTTCATATATAAATTTTTGGAATTTTACATTTAAAAAACTTTTCCATTATATGTTTTATTCATTCTTAAGTAACAATTCAGAAAAGAAGAAATAAAGTTTATCCTTTAAGTCTTGTGTTTTCTTTAAATATTGTAGTCATTATTTTCATCTTTGGAATTCATTTTATAATTTTCTTTTAATTTTTTGTATCTTTTTCTTGTTCTTTGTTTTCTGTTTTCAACTCATCTTTCTTCTTGAAAAACCCAAGAGAGCTACTGCGTCTCGTAGTTTAAAAAAACAATAAGGTACTAATTGGGGTTGCAATTTTAAATTGTTATATATTTTAATTCGTGAATCGAAATAACTATTATAATATATCAAATCGAACCTCGTTTCGATTCCAAAAGACACACGTATGCAACAGTTTAGTTTTGCAAGTCTTTCAACAAAAATCAAATCGATTACCCTTAATACATTCGTCTTAAAATTTGGTTTGAACTTATTGCGTTGTTTTCTATTCTTTATGATTCGGGTTCCAATTTGATCATCTTAACCATGTTCTTAGCAATTCAATCTTTCTTTTCTCTTTGAGGTCCTGGATTCCTAGATTTTTCTCCTAAAGGATCCGCATCATTTTGTATCAAAACCATGGTTGTTGAAAATAGGTTATCTATCTTCATATATTAATTTTTGGAATTTTACATTTAAAAAACTTTGTCCATTGATTGTTTTCTTTATTTTTAAGTAACAATTCAGAAAAGAAGAAATAAATTTTATCCTTTAAGTCTTGTGTTTTCTTTAAATATTGTAGTCATTATATTCATCTTTGGAATTCATTTTATAATTTTCTTTTAAATTTTTGTATCTTTTTCTTGTTGTTTGTTTTCTGTTTTCAACTCATCTTTCTTCTTGAAAAACCCAAGAGAGCTAATGCGTCTCGTAGTTTAAAAAAACAATAAGGTACTAATTGGGGTTGCAATTTTAAATTGTTATATATTTTAATTCGTGAATCGAAATAACTATTATAATATATCAAATCGAACCTCGTTTCGATTCCAAAAGACACACGTATGCAACAGTTTAGTTTTGCAAGTCTTTCAACAAAAATCAAATCGATTACCCTTAATACATTCGTCTTAAAATTTGGTTTGAACTTATTGCGTTGTTTTCTATTCTTTATGATTCGGGTTCCAATTTGATCATCTTAACCATGTTCTTAGCAATTCAATCTTTCTTTTCTCTTTGAGGTCCTGGATTCCTAGATTTTTCTCCTAAAGGATCCGCATCATTTTGTATCAAAACCATGGTTGTTGAAAATAGGTTATCCATCTTCATATATAAATTTTTGGAATTTTACATTTAAAAAAATTTGTCCATTGACTGTTTTCTTCATTCTTAAGTAAAAATTGAGAAAAGAAGAAATAAATTTTATCCTTTAAGTCTTGTGTTTTCTTTAAATATTGTAGTCATTATGTTCATCTTTGGAATTCATTTTATAATTTTCTTTTAATTTTTTGTATCTTTTTCTTGTTCTTTGTTTTCTGTTTTCAACTCATCTTTCTTCTTGAAAAACCCAAGAGAGCTACTGCGTCTCGTAGTTTAAAAAAACAATAAGGTACTAATTGGGGTTGCAATTTTAAATTGTTATATATTTTAATTCGTGAATCGAAATAACTATTATAATATATCAAATCGAACCTCGTTTCGATTCCAAAAGACACACGTATGCAACAGTTTAGTTTTGCAAGTCTTTCAACAAAAATCAAATCGATTACCCTTAATACATTCGTCTTAAAATTTGGTGTGAACTTATTGCGTTGTTTTCTATTCTTTATGATTCGGGTTCCAATTTGATCATCTTAACCATGTTCTTAGCAATTCAATCTTTCTTTTCTCTTTGAGGTCCTGGATTCCTAGATTTTTCTCCTAAAGGATCCGCATCATTTTGTATCAAAACCATGGTTGTTGAAAATAGGTTATCCATCTTCATATATAAATTTTTGGAATTTTACATTTAAAAAAATTTGTCCATTGACTGTTTTCTTTATTCTTAAGTAACAATTCAGAAAAGAAGAAATAAATTTTATCCTTTAAGTCTTGTGTTTTCTTTAAATATTGTAGTCATTATTTTCATCTTTGGAATTCATTTTATAATTTTCTTTTAATTTTTTGTATCTTTTTCTTGTTCTTTGTTTTCTGTTTTCAACTCATCTTTCTTCTTGAAAAACCCAAGAGAGCTACTGCGTCTCGTAGTTTAAAAAAACAATAAGGTACTAATTGGGGTTGCAATTTTAAATTGTTATATATTTTAATTCGTGAATCGAAATAACTATTATAATATATCAAATCGAACCTCGTTTCGATTCCAAAAGACACACGTATGCAACAGTTTAGTTTTGCAAGTCTTTCAACAAAAATCAAATCGATTACCCTTAATACATTCGTCTTAAAATTTGGTGTGAACTTATTGCGTTGTTTTCTATTCTTTATGATTCGGGTTCCAATTTGATCATCTTAACCATGTTCTTAGCAATTCAATCTTTCTTTTCTCTTTGAGGTCCTGGATTCCTAGATTTTTCTCCTAAAGGATCCGCATCATTTTGTATCAAAACCATGGTTGTTGAAAATAGGTTATCCATCTTCATATATAAATTTTTGGAATTTTACATTTAAAGAAATTTGTCCGTTGTTTGTTTTCTTCATTCTTAAGTAACAATTCAGAAAAGAAGAAATAAATTTTATCCTTTAAGTCTTGTGTTTTCTTTAAATATTGTAGTCATTATGTTCATCTTTGGAATTCATTTTATAATTTTCTTTTAATTTTTTGTATCTTTTTCTTGTTCTTTGTTTTCTGTTTTCAACTCATCTTTCTTCTCGAAAAACCCAAGAGAGCAACTGCGTCTCGTAGTTTAAAAAAACAATAAGGTACTAATTGGGGTTGCAATTTTAAATTGTTATATATTTTAATTCGTGAATCGAAATAACTATTATAATATATCCAATCGAACCTCGTTTCGATTCCAAAAGACACACGTATGCAACAGTTTAGTTTTGCAAGTCTTTCAACAAAAATCAAATCGATTACCCTTAATACATTCGTCTTAAAATTTGGTTTGAACTTATTGCGTTGTTTTCTATTCTTTATGATTCGGGTTCCAATTTGATCATCTTAACCATGTTCTTAGCAATTCAATCTTTCTTTTCTCTTTGAGGTCCTGGATTCCTAGATTTTTCTCCTAAAGGATCCGCATCATTTTGTATCAAAACCATGGTTGTTGAAAATAGGTTATCCATCTTCATATATAAATTTTTGGAATTTTACATTTAAAAAGCTTTGTCCATTGACTGTTTTCTTCATTCTTAAGTAACAATTCAGAAAAGAAGAAATAAATTTTATCCTTTAAGTCTTGTGTTTTCTTTAAATATTGTAGTCATTATTTTCATCTTTGGAATTCATTTTATAATTTTCTTTTAATTTTTTGTATCTTTTTCTTGTTCTTTGTTTTCTGTTTTCAACTCATCTTTCTTCTTGAAAAACCCAAGAGAGCTACTGCGTCTCGTAGTTTAAAAAAACAATAAGGTACTAATTGGGGTTGCAATTTTAAATTGTTATATATTTTAATTCGTGAATCGAAATAACTATTATAATATATCAAATCGAACCTCGTTTCGATTCCAAAAGACACACGTATGCAACAGTTTAGTTTTGCAAGTCTTTCAACAAAAATCAAATCGATTACCCTTAATACATTCGTCTTAAAATTTGGTTTGAACTTATTGCGTTGTTTTCTATTCTTTATGATTCGGGTTCCAATTTGATCATCTTAACCATGTTCTTAGCAATTCAATCTTTCTTTTCTCTTTGAGTTCCTGGATTCCTAGGTTTTTCTCCTAAAGGATCCGCATCATTTTGTATCAAAACCATGGTTGTTGAAAATAGGTTATCCATCTTCATATATAAATATTTGGAATTTTACATTTAAAAAAACTTTGTCCATTGACTGTTTTCTTTATTCTTAAGTAACAATTCAGAAAAGAAGTAATAAATTTTATCCTTTCAGTCTAGTGTATTCTTTAAATATTGTAGTCATTATTTTCATCTTTGGAATTCATTTTATAATTTTCTTTTAATTTTTTGTATCTTTTTCTTGTTCTTTGTTTTCTGTTTTCAACTCATCTTTCTTCTTGAAAAACCCAAGAGAGCTACTGCGTCTCGTAGTTTAAAAAACAATAAGGTACTAATTGGGGTTGCAATTTTAAATTGTTATATATTTTAATTCGTGAATCGAAATAACTATTATAATATATCAAATCGAACCTCGTTTCGATTCCAAAAGACACACGTATGCAACAGTTTAGTTTTGCAAGTCTTTCAACAAAAATCAAATCGATTACCCTTAATACATTCGTCTTAAAATTTGGTTTGAACTTATTGCGTTGTTTTCTATTCTTTATGATTCGGGTTCCAATTTGATCATCTTAACCATGTTCTTAGCAATTCAATCTTTCTTTTCTCTTTGAGGTCCTGGATTCCTAGATTTTTCTCCTAAAGGATCCGCATCATTTTGTATCAAAACCATGGTTGTTGAAAATAGGTTATCCATCTTCATATATAAATTTTTGGAATTTTACATTTAAAAAAACTTTGTCCATTATTTGTTTTCTTTATTCTTAAGTAACAATTCAAAAGAAGAAATAAATTTTATCCTTTAAGTCTTGTGTTTTCTTTAAATATTGTAGTCATTATTGCCATCTTTGGAATTCATTTTATAATTTTCTTTTAATTCTTTTTATCTTTTTCTTGTTCTTTGTTTTTACATTTTCAACTCATCTTTCTTCTTGAAAAACCCAAGAGAGCTACTGCGTCTCGTAGTTTAAAAAAACAATAAGGTACTAATTGGGGTTGCAATTTTAAATTGTTATATATTTTAATTCGTGAATCGAAATAACTATTATAATATATCAAATCGAACCTCGTTTCGATTCCAAAAGACACACGTATGCAACAGTTTACTTTTGCAAGTCTTTCAACAAAAATCAAATCGATTACCCTTAATACATTCGTCTTAAAATTTGGTGTGAACTTATTGCGTTGTTTTCTATTCTTTATGATTCGGGTTCCAATTTGGTCATCTTAACCATGTTCTTAGCAATTCAATCTTTCTTTTCTCTTTGAGTTCTTGGATTCCTAGATTTTTCTGCTAAAGGATCCGTATCATTTTGTATCAAAACCATGGTTGTTGAAAATAGGTTATCCATCTTCATATATAAATTTTTGGATTTTTACATTTAAAAAAACTTTGTCCATTGACTGTTTTTTTTATTCTTAAGTAACAATTCAGAAAAGAAGAAATAAATTTTATCCTTTAAGTCTTGTGTTTTCTTTAAATATTGTAGTCATTATTTTCATCTTTGGAATTCATTTTATAATTTTCTTTAAATTTTTTGTATCTTTTTCTTGTTCTTTGTTTTTCTGTTTTCAACTCATCTTTCTTCTTGAAAAACCCAAGAGAGCTACTGCGTCTCGTAGTTTAAAAAAACAATAAGGTACTAATTGGGGTTGCAATTTTAAATTGTTATATATTTTAATTCGTGAATCGAAATAACTATTATAATATATCAAATCGAACCTCGTTTCGATTCCAAAAGACACACGTATGCAACAGTTTAGTTTTGCAAGTCTTTCAACAAAAATCAAATCGATTACCCTTAATACATTCGTCTTAAAATTTGGTTTGAACTTATTGCGTTGTTTTCTATTCTTTATGATTCGGGTTCCAATTTGATCATCTTAACCATGTTCTTAGCAATTCAATCTTTCTTTTCTCTTTGAGGTCCTGGATTCCTAGATTTTTCTCCTAAAGGATCCGCATCATTTTGTATCAAAACCATGGTTGTTGAAAATAGGTTATCCATCTTCATATATAAATTTTTGGAATTTTACATTTAAAAAAACTTTGTCCATTGACTGTTTTCTTTATTCTTAAGTAACAATTCAGAAAAGAAGAAATAAATTTTATCCTTTAAGTCTTGTGTTTTCTTTAAATATTGTAGTCATTATTTTCATCTTTGGAATTCATTTTATAATTTTCTTTTAATTTTTTGTATCTTTTTCTTGTTCTTTGTTTTCTGTTTTCAACTCATCTTTCTTCTTGAAAAACCCAAGAGAGCTACTGCGTCTCGTAGTTTAAAAAAACAATAAGGTACTAATTGGGGTTGCAATTTTAAATTGTTATATATTTTAATTCGTGAATCGAAATAACTATTATAATATATCAAATCGAACCTCGTTTCGATTCCAAAAGACACACGTATGCAACAGTTTAGTTTTGCAAGTCTTTCAACAAAAATCAAATCGATTACCCTTAATACATTCGTCTTAAAATTTGGTTTGAACTTATTGCGTTGTTTTCTATTCTTTATGATTCGGGTTCCAATTTGATCATCTTAACCATGTTCTTAGCAATTCAATCTTTCTTTTCTCTTTGAGGTCCTGGATTCCTAGATTTTTCTCCTAAAGGATCCGCATCATTTTGTATCAAAACCATGGTTGTTGAAAATAGGTTATCCATCTTCATATATAAATTTTTGGAATTTTACATTTAAAAAAACTTTGTCCATTGACTGTTTTCTTTATTCTTAAGTAACAATTCAGAAAAGAAGAAATAAATTTTATCCTTTAAGTCTTGTGTTTTCTTTAAATATTGTAGTCATTATTTTCATCTTTGGAATTCATTTTATAATTTTCTTTAAATTTTTTGTATCTTTTTCTTGTTCTTTGTTTTCTGTTTTCAACTCATCTTTCTTCTTGAAAAACCCAAGAGAGCTACTGCGTCTCGTAGTTTAAAAAAACAATAAGGTACTAATTGGGGTTGCAATTTTAAATTGTTATATATTTTAATTCGTGAATCGAAATAACTATTATAATATATCAAATCGAACCTCGTTTCGATTCCAAAAGACACACGTATGCAACAGTTTAGTTTTGCAAGTCTTTCAACAAAAATCAAATCGATTACCCTTAATACATTCGTCTTAAAATTTGGTTTGAACTTATTGCGTTGTTTTCTATTCTTTATGATTCGGGTTCCAATTTGATCATCTTAACCATGTTCTTAGCAATTCAATCTTTCTTTTCTCTTTGAGGTCCTGGATTCCTAGATTTTTCTCCTAAAGGATCCGCATCATTTTGTATCAAAACCATGGTTGTTGAAAATAGGTTATCCATCTTCATATATAAATTTTTGGAATTTTACATTTAAAAAAACTTTGTCCATTGACTGTTTTCTTTATTCTTAAGTAACAATTTAGAAAAGAAGAAATAAATTTTATCCTTTATGTCTTGTGTTTTCTTTAAATATTGTAGTCATTATTTTCATCTTTGGAATTTATTTTATAATTTTCTTTAAATTTTTTGTATCTTTTTCTTGTTCTTTGTTTTCTGTTTTCAACTCATCTTTCTTCTTGAAAAACCCAAGAGAGCTACTGCGTCTCGTAGTTTAAAAAAACAATAAGGTACTAATTGGGGTTGCAATTTTAAATTGTTATATATTTTAATTCGTGAATCGAAATAAATATTATAATATATCAAATCGAACCTCGTTTCGATTCCAAAAGACGAACGTATGCAACAGTTTAGTTTTGCAAGTCTTTCAACAAAAATCAAATCGATTACCCTTAATACATTCGTCTTAAAATTTGGTGTGAACTTATTGCGTTGTTTTCTATTCTTTCTGATTCGGGTTCCAATTTGATCATCTTAACCATGTTCTTAGCAATTCAATCTTTCTTTTCTCTTTGAGGTCCTGGATTCCTAGATTTTTCTCCTAAAGGATCCGCATCATTTTGTATCAAAACCATGGTTGTTGAAAATAGGTTATCCATCTTCATATATAAATTTTTGGAATTTTACATTTAAAAAAACTTTGTCCATTGACTGTTTTCTTTATTCTTAAGTAACAATTCAGAAAAGAAGAAATAAATTTTATCCTTTAAGTCTTGTGTTTTCTTTAAATATTGTAGTCATTATTTTCATCTTTGGAATTCATTTTATAATTTTCTTTTAATTTTTTGTATCTTTTTCTTGTTCTTTGTTTTCTGTTTTCAACTCATCTTTCTTCTTGAAAAACCCAAGAGAGCTACTGCGTCTCGTAGTTTAAAAAAACAATAAGGTACTAATTGGGGTTGCAATTTTAAATTGTTATATATTTTAATTCGTGAATCGAAATAACTATTATAATATATCAAATCGAACCTCGTTTCGATTCCAAAAGACACACGTATGCAACAGTTTAGTTTTGCAAGTCTTTCAACAAAAATCAAATCGATTACCCTTAATACATTCGTCTTAAAATTTGGTTTGAACTTATTGCGTTGTTTTCTATTCTTTATGATTCGGGTTCCAATTTGATCATCTTAACCATGTTCTTAGCAATTCAATCTTTCTTTTCTCTTTGAGGTCCTGGATTCCTAGATTTTTCTCCTAAAGGATCCGCATCATTTTGTATCAAAACCATGGTTGTTGAAAATAGGTTATCTATCTTCATATATAAATTTTTGGAATTTTACATTTAAAAAACTTTGTCCATTGACTGTTTTCTTTATTCTTAAGTAACAATTCAGAAAAGAAGAAATAAATTTTATCCTTTAAGTCTTGTGTTTTCTTTAAATATTGTAGTCATTATTTTCATCTTTGGAATTCATTTTATAATTTTCTTTTAATTTTTTGTATCTTTTTCTTGTTCTTTGTTTTCTGTTTTCAACTCATCTTTCTTCTTGAAAAACCCAAGAGAGCTACTGCGTCTCGTAGTTTAAAAAAACAATAAGGTACTAATTGGGGTTGCAATTTTAAATTGTTATATATTTTAATTCGTGAATCGAAATAACTATTATAATATATCAAATCGAACCTCGTTTCGATTCCAAAAGACACACGTATGCAACAGTTTAGTTTTGCAAGTCTTTCAACAAAAATCAAATCGATTACCCTTAATACATTCGTCTTAAAATTTGGTTTGAACTTATTGCGTTGTTTTCTATTCTTTATGATTCGGGTTCCAATTTGATCATCTTAACCATGTTCTTAGCAATTCAATCTTTCTTTTCTCTTTGAGGTCCTGGATTCCTAGATTTTTCTCCTAAAGGATCCGCATCATTTTGTATCAAAACCATGGTTGTTGAAAATAGGTTATCCATCTTCATATATAAATTTTTGGAATTTTACATTTAAAAAGCTTTGTCCATTGACTGTTTTCTTCATTCTTAAGTAAGAATTCGAGAAAAGAAGAAATAAATTTTATCCTTTAAGTCTTGTGTTTTCTTTAAATATTGTAGTCATTATTTTCATCTTTGGAATTCATTTTATAATTTTCTTTTAATTTTTTGTATCTTTTTCTTGTTCTTTGTTTTCTGTTTTCAACTCATCTTTCTTCTTGAAAAACCCAAGAGAGCTACTGCGTCTCGTAGTTTAAAAAAACAATAAGGTACTAATTGGGGTTGCAATTTTAAATTGTTATATATTTTAATTCGTGAATCGAAATAACTATTATAATATATCAAATCGAACCTCGTTTCGATTCCAAAAGACACACGTATGCAACAGTTTAGTTTTGCAAGTCTTTCAACAAAAATCAAATCGATTACCCTTAATACATTCGTCTTAAAATTTGGTTTGAACTTATTGCGTTGTTTTCTATTCTTTATGATTCGGGTTCCAATTTGATCATCTTAACCATGTTCTTAGCAATTCAATCTTTCTTTTCTCTTTGAGGTCCTGGATTCCTAGATTTTTCTCCTAAAGGATCCGCATCATTTTGTATCAAAACCATGGTTGTTGAAAATAGGTTATCCATCTTCATATATAAATTTTTGGAATTTTACATTTAAAAAACTTTGTCCTTTGACTGTTTTCTTTATTCTTAAGTAACAATTCAAAAGAAGAAATAAATTTTATCCTTTAAGTCTTGTGTTTTCTTTAAATATTGTAGTCATTATTTTCATCTTTGGAATTCATTTTATAATTTTCTTTTAATTTTTTGTATCTTTTTCTTGTTCTTTGTTTTCTGTTTTCAACTCATCTTTCTTCTTGAAAAACCCAAGAGAGCTACTGCGTCTCGTAGTTTAAAAAAACAATAAGGTACTAATTGGGGTTGCAATTTTAAATTGTTATATATTTTAATTCGTGAATCGAAATAACTATTATAATATATCAAATCGAACCTCGTTTCGATTCCAAAAGACACACGTATGCAACAGTTTAGTTTTGCAAGTCTTTCAACAAAAATCAAATCGATTACCCTTAATACATTCGTCTTAAAATTTGGTTTGAACTTATTGCGTTGTTTTCTATTCTTTATGATTCGGGTTCCAATTTGATCATCTTAACCATGTTCTTAGCAATTCAATCTTTCTTTTCTCTTTGAGGTCCTGGATTCCTAGATTTTTCTCCTAAAGGATCCGCATCATTTTGTATCAAAACCATGGTTGTTGAAAATAGGTTATCCATCTTCATATATAAATTTTTGGAATTTTACATTTAAAAAGCTTTGTCCATTGTTTGTTTTCTTTATTCTTAAGTAACAATTCAGAAAAGAAGAAATAAATTTTATCCTTTAAGTCTTGTGTTTTCTTTAAATATTGTAGTCATTATTTTCATCTTTGGAATTCATTTTATAATTTTCTTTTAATTTTTTGTATCTTTTTCTTGTTCTTTGTTTTCTGTTTTCAACTCATCTTTCTTCTTGAAAAACCCAAGAGAGCTACTGCGTCTCGTAGTTTAAAAAAACAATAAGGTACTAATTGGGGTTGCAATTTTAAATTGTTATATATTTTAATTCGTGAATCGAAATAACTATTATAATATATCAAATCGAACCTCGTTTCGATTCCAAAAGACACACGTATGCAACAGTTTAGTTTTGCAAGTCTTTCAACAAAAATCAAATCGATTACCCTTAATACATTCGTCTTAAAATTTGGTTTGAACTTATTGCGTTGTTTTCTATTCTTTATGATTCGGGTTCCAATTTGATCATCTTAACCATGTTCTTAGCAATTCAATCTTTCTTTTCTCTTTGAGGTCCTGGATTCCTAGATTTTTCTCCTAAAGGATCCGCATCATTTTGTATCAAAACCATGGTTGTTGAAAATAGGTTATCCATCTTCATATATAAATTTTTGGAATTTTACATTTAAAAAAACTTTGTCCATTGACTGTTTTCTTTATTCTTAAGTAACAATTAGAAAAGAAGAAATAAATTTTATCCTTTAAGTCTTGTGTTTTCTTTAAATATTGTAGTCATTATTTTCATCTTTGGAATTCATTTTATAATTTTCTTTTAATTTTTTGTATCTTTTTCTTGTTCTTTGTTTTCTGTTTTCAACTCATCTTTCTTCTTGAAAAACCCAAGAGAGCTACTGCGTCTCGTAGTTTAAAAAAACAATAAGGTACTAATTGGGGTTGCAATTTTAAATTGTTATATATTTTAATTCGTGAATCGAAATAACTATTATAATATATCAAATCGAACCTCGTTTCGATTCCAAAAGACACACGTATGCAACAGTTTAGTTTTGCAAGTCTTTCAACAAAAATCAAATCGATTACCCTTAATACATTCGTCTTAAAATTTGGTTTGAACTTATTGCGTTGTTTTCTATTCTTTATGATTCGGGTTCCAATTTGATCATCTTAACCATGTTCTTAGCAATTCAATCTTTCTTTTCTCTTTGAGGTCCTGGATTCCTAGATTTTTCTCCTAAAGGATCCGCATCATTTTGTATCAAAACCATGGTTGTTGAAAATAGGTTATCCATCTTCATATATAAATTTTTGGAATTTTACATTTAAAAAACTTTGTCCATTGACTGTTTTCTTTATTCTTAAGTAACAATTCAGAAAAGAAGAAATAAATTTTATCCTTTAAGTCTTGTGTTTTCTTTAAATATTGTAGTCATTATTTTCATCTTTGGAATTCATTTTATAATTTTCTTTTAATTTTTTGTATCTTTTTCTTGTTCTTTGTTTTCTGTTTTCAACTCATCTTTCTTCTTGAAAAACCCAAGAGAGCTACTGCGTCTCGTAGTTTAAAAAAACAATAAGGTACTAATTGGGGTTGCAATTTTAAATTGTTATATATTTTAATTCGTGAATCGAAATAACTATTATAATATATCAAATCGAACCTCGTTTCGATTCCAAAAGACACACGTATGCAACAGTTTAGTTTTGCAAGTCTTTCAACAAAAATCAAATCGATTACCCTTAATACATTCGTCTTAAAATTTGGTTTGAACTTATTGCGTTGTTTTCTATTCTTTATGATTCGGGTTCCAATTTGATCATCTTAACCATGTTCTTAGCAATTCAATCTTTCTTTTCTCTTTGAGGTCCTGGATTCCTAGATTTTTCTCCTAAAGGATCCGCATCATTTTGTATCAAAACCATGGTTGTTGAAAATAGGTTATCCATCTTCATATATAAATTTTTGGAATTTTACATTTAAAAAAACTTTGTCCATTGACTGTTTTCTTTATTCTTAAGTAACAATTCAGAAAAGAAGAAATAAATTTTATCCTTTAAGTCTTGTGTTTTCTTTAAATATTGTAGTCATTATTTTCATCTTTGGAATTCATTTTATAATTTTCTTTTAATTTTTTGTATCTTTTTCTTGTTCTTTGTTTTCTGTTTTCAACTCATCTTTCTTCTTGAAAAACCCAAGAGAGCTACTGCGTCTCGTAGTTTAAAAAAACAATAAGGTACTAATTGGGGTTGCAATTTTAAATTGTTATATATTTTAATTCGTGAATCGAAATAACTATTATAATATATCAAATCGAACCTCGTTTCGATTCCAAAAGACACACGTATGCAACAGTTTAGTTTTGCAAGTCTTTCAACAAAAATCAAATCGATTACCCTTAATACATTCGTCTTAAAATTTGGTTTGAACTTATTGCGTTGTTTTCTATTCTTTATGATTCGGGTTCCAATTTGATCATCTTAACCATGTTCTTAGCAATTCAATCTTTCTTTTCTCTTTGAGGTCCTGGATTCCTAGATTTTTCTCCTAAAGGATCCGCATCATTTTGTATCAAAACCATGGTTGTTGAAAATAGGTTATCCATCTTCATATATAAATTTTTGGAATTTTACATTTAAAAAAATTTGTCCATTGACTGTTTTCTTTATTCTTAAGTAACAATTCAGAAAAGAAGAAATAAATTTTATCCTTTAAGTCTTGTGTTTTCTTTAAATATTGTAGTCATTATGTTCATCTTTGGAATTCATTTTATAATTTTCTTTTAATTTTTTGTATCTTTTACTTGTTCTTCGTTTTCTGTTTTCAACTCATCTTTCTTCTTGAAAATCCAAGAGAGCTACTGCGTCTCGTAGTTTAAAAAACAATAAGGTACTAATTGGGGTTGCAATTTTAAATTGTTATATATTTTAATTCGTGAATCGAAATAACTATTATAATATATCAAATCGAACCTCGTTTCGATTCCAAAAGACACACGTATGCAACAGTTTAGTTTTGCAAGTCTTTCAACAAAAATCAAATCGATTACCCTTAATACATTCGTCTTAAAATTTGGTTTGAACTTATTGCGTTGTTTTCTATTCTTTATGATTCGGGTTCCAATTTGATCATCTTAACCATGTTCTTAGCAATTCAATCTTTCTTTTCTCTTTGAGGTCCTGGATTCCTAGATTTTTCTCCTAAAGGATCCGCATCATTTTGTATCAAAACCATGGTTGTTGAAAATAGGTTATCCATCTTCATATATAAATTTTTGGAATTTTACATTTGAAAAAACTTTGTCCATTGATTGTTTTCTTTATTCTTAAGTAACAATTCAGAAAAGAAGAAATAAAGTTTATCCTTTAAGTCTTGTGTTTTCTATAAATATTGTAGTCATTATTTTCATCTTTGGAATTCATTTTATAATTTTCTTTTTATTTTTTGTATCTTTTTCTTGTTCTTTGTTTTCTGTTTTCAACTCATCTTTCTTCTTGAAAAACCCAAGAGAGCTACTGCGTCTCGTAGTTTAAAAAAACAATAAGGTACTAATTGGGGTTGCAATTTTAAATTGTTATATATTTTAATTAGTGAATCGAAATAACTATTATAATATATCAAATCGAACCTCGTTTCGATTCCAAAAGACACACGTATGCAACATACTTAGTTTTCATAAGTCTTTCAACAAAGATCAAATCGATTACGCTTAATAAATTCGTCTTAAATTTTGGTTTGAACTTATTCCGTTTTTTTCTATTCGTTGTGATTCCGGTTCCAATTTGATCATCTTAACCATGCTCTTCTCTTAGCAATTCAATCTTTCGAGGTCCTAGATTCCTAGATTCGAAGTTCCTCTTGATTCCTAGGTTTTTTCTCCTAAAGGATCCAGCATCATTTTGTATCAAAACCATGGTTGTCAGGAAAATAGGCTATCCATCTTCATATATAAATTTTTGAAATTCTTACCTTAAAAAACTTTGTCCACCCATCGGGATCGTTTTCTTCATTCTTAATACGTAACAATCCGTAAAAGAAGAAATAAAGTTTATCCTTTTAAGTCTTCAGGTATTTTCTTTTAAATATTGTAGCTATTATTTTCATCTTTGGAATTCATTTTTATAATTTTTCAAATTTTTTGTATCTTTTTCGTTTTTTGATTGCTTTCAACTCATCTTTCTTCAAAACCCTAAGAGAACCTACAATGCCTCAGAGTTTAAAAACAATAAGGTATGCTAATTAGGGTAATGTACTTAAAATTTGTTATATATTTTAATTAGTGAATCTAAATAACTATTATTATATTATATCAAATCGAATCCTCGCTTTGATTCCAAAAGAAGACACGCATGCAAATGTTTTTTAGTTTTAAAAGTCTTTCAACAAAAATCAAATCGATTACCCTTACTACATTCGGCCTTAAAATTTTGTGTTTGAACTTATTGCAAGGTTGTTTTCTATTCTTTTATGATTCACGTTCCAATTTGATCATCTTAACCCACAAGCTCTTAGCAATTCAATCTTTAGCAATTCAATCTTTCTCTTTCGAGGTCCCTCGATTCCTAGATTTTTCTCCCAAAATGATCCGCATCATCATTTCAGTATCAAACCATGGTTGTTGAAAATAGGTTATCCATCTTCATATATAAAATTTTTGTAATTTTACATTTGAAAAACTTTGGTTCCATCGACCTGCTTTCTTTATTCTCTAAGTAACAATTCTAGAAAAGAAGAAATAAATTTTATCCTTTTAAGTATCATGTTTTCTTTTAACATTGTAGTCATTATTGCTTCATATCTTGGAATTTCATTTTAATAATTTTCTTTTAAATTTTTTGTATCTTTTTTCTTGTTCTTTTGTTTTCCGTTTTCAACTCATCTTTCCTTCTTGAAAAACCCTAAGAGAGCTATCATAGCCTCGTAGCTTTAAAAAAAAAAACAATAAGGTAATACTAATTGCATGTGCAATTTTAAATTGTTATATATTTTAATTAGTGAATCGAAATAACTATTATAATATATCAAATCGAACTGCTTTCGATCTCCAAAAGACACAACGTACGCAATGTTTCTAGTTTTGCAAGTCTTTCAACAAAAATCAAATCTGACATTACCCTTAATAAATCTTCGCCTTAAAATTCGTGGTTTGAACTTATTCCGCTTGTTTTCTATTCTTTATGATCTCGGTTCCAATTTGATCATCTTAACCATGTTCTTAGCAATTCAATCTTTCTTTTTCTCTTTCTAGGGTCCCGGATTCCTAGATTTTTCTCCAAAGCTGATCCAGCATCATTTTTTATCAAAACCAAGGTTTGTCAGGAAAATAGGTTATCCATCTTTCATATATAAAGTTTTTGGAATTTTACATTTAAAAAACTTTGTCCATTGATCGCTTTCTTTATTCATTCTTAAGTAACAATTCGAAAAGAAGAAATTCAAATTTTACCCTTTAAGTCTTGTGTTTTCTTTAAATATTGTAGTCATT
The DNA here is from genome assembly GCA_033030585.1 of Hippophae rhamnoides. Taxonomy (NCBI): domain Eukaryota; kingdom Viridiplantae; phylum Streptophyta; class Magnoliopsida; order Rosales; family Elaeagnaceae; genus Hippophae; species Hippophae rhamnoides. Next base: position 106,031 of record JAVHJT010000039.1, read on the forward strand.
ATTTTCATAAATTTTATCCATTAAGTCTTCAGGTATTCTTTAAATAGTCATCTTTCTTCTTGAAAAACCCAAGAGAAGCACAAGGCTCGTAGTTTAAAACAATAAGGTGTACTAATTGGGGTTGCACTTTAAATTGTTACATATTTTAATTGCTGAATCGAAATAACTATTATAATATATCAAATCGAACTCGTTTGATTCCAAAAGACACACGACAGCAATGCTTTAGGTCATAAGTCTTTTCAACAACAATCAAATCGACACCCTTAATAAATTGGCCCTTAAAATTTGGTTTGAACTTATTCATGAGCTTTACCTTTGCGATTCGTTCCAATTTGATCATCTTAACCATGTTCTTAGCAATTCAAACTTCTTTTTCTCTTTTCGAGGTCCTAGATTCAGATTTTTCTAATAAAGGATCCACTATTTGTATCAAACCATGGTTGTGGAAAATAGGTTATCCATCTTCATATATAAATTTTTGGAAATTTACCTTAAAAAACTTGTCCATTGATCGCTTTCTTCATTCTTAAGTAACAATTCAAAAGAAGAAAGAAAGTTTATCCTTTAAGTCTGTTTTCTTTAAATATTGTAGTCATTATTTTCATATTTGGAATTCATTTTATAATTCTTTAATTCTTGTATCTTTTCTTGTTCTTTGTTTTCTGCTTTCAGCTCATCTTTTCTTCAATAACCCAGATCTAATGCCTTAGTTTAAAAACAATAAGGTACTAATTCGCGTTGTAATTTTAAATTGTTATATATTTTAATTCGTGAATCGAAATAACTATTATAATATATCAAATCGAACCTCGTTTCGATTCCAAAAGACACACGTATGCAACAGTTTAGTTTTGCAAGTCTTTCAACAAAAATCAAATCGATTACCCTTAATACATTCGTCTTAAAATTTGGTGTGAACTTATTGCGTTGTTTTCTATTCTTTATGATTCGGGTTCCAATTTGATCATCTTAACCATGTTCTTAGCAATTCAATCTTTCTTTTCTCTTTGAGGTCCTGGATTCCTAGATTTTTCTCCTAAAGGATCCGCATCATTTTGTATCAAAACCATGGTTGTTGAAAATAGGTTATCCATCTTCATATATAAATTTTTGGAATTTTACATTTAAAAAAATTTGTCCATTGACTGTTTTCTTTATTCTTAAGTAACAATTCAGAAAAGAAGAAATAAATTTTATCCTTTAAGTCTTGTGTTTTCTTTAAATATTGTAGTCATTATTTTCATCTTTGGAATTCATTTTATAATTTTCTTTTAATTATTTGTATCTTTTTCTTGTTCTTTGTTTTCTGTTTTCAACTCATCTTTCTTCTTGAAAAACCCAAGAGAGCTACTGCGTCTCGTAGTTTAAAAAAACAATAAGGTACTAATTGGGGTTGCAATTTTAAATTGTTATATATTTTAATTCGTGAATCGAAATAACTATTATAATATATCAAATCGAACCTCGTTTCGATTCCAAAAGACACACGTATGCAACAGTTTAGTTTTGCAAGTCTTTCAACAAAAATCAAATCGATTACCCTTAATACATTCGTCTTAAAATTTGGTGTGAACTTATTGCGTTGTTTTCTATTCTTTATGATTCGGGTTCCAATTTGATCATCTTAACCATGTTCTTAGCAATTCAATCTTTCTTTTCTCTTTGAGGTCCTGGATTCCTAGATTTTTCTCCTAAAGGATCCGCATCATTTTGTATCAAAACCATGGTTGTTGAAAATAGGTTATCCATCTTCATATATAAATTTTTGGAATTTTACATTTAAAAAAATTTGTCCATTGACTGTTTTCTTTATTCTTAAGTAACAATTCAGAAAAGAAGAAATAAATTTTATCCTTTAAGTCTTGTGTTTTCTTTAAATATTGTAGTCATTATTTTCATCTTTGGAATTCATTTTATAATTTTCTTTTAATTTTTTGTATCTTTTTCTTGTTCTTTGTTTTCTGTTTTCAACTCATCTTTCTTCTTGAAAAACCCAAGAGAGCTACTGCGTCTCGTAGTTTAAAAAAACAATAAGGTACTAATTGGGGTTGCAATTTTAAATTGTTATATATTTTAATTCGTGAATCGAAATAACTATTATAATATATCAAATCGAACCTCGTTTCGATTCCAAAAGACACACGTATGCAACAGTTTAGTTTTGCAAGTCTTTCAACAAAAATCAAATCGATTACCCTTAATACATTCGTCTTAAAATTTGGTGTGAACTTATTGCGTTGTTTTCTATTCTTTATGATTCGGGTTCCAATTTGATCATCTTAACCATGTTCTTAGCAATTCAATCTTTCTTTTCTCTTTGAGGTCCTGGATTCCTAGATTTTTCTCCTAAAGGATCCGCATCATTTTGTATCAAAACCATGGTTGTTGAAAATAGGTTATCCATCTTCATATATAAATTTTTGGAATTTTACATTTAAAAAAATTTGTCCATTGACTGTTTTCTTTATTCTTAAGTAACAATTCAAAGGAAGAAATAAATTTTATCCTTTAAGTCTTGTGTTTTCTTTAAATATTGTAGTCATTATTTTCATCTTTGGAATTCATTTTATAATTTTCTTTTAATTTTTTGTATCTTTTTCTTGTTCTTTGTTTTCTGTTTTCAACTCATCTTTCTTCTTGAAAAACCCAAGAGAGCTACTGCGTCTCGTAGTTTAAAAAAACAATAAGGTACTAATTGGGGTTGCAATTTTAAATTGTTATATATTTTAATTCGTGAATCGAAATAACTATTATAATATATCAAATCGAACCTCGTTTCGATTCCAAAAGACACACGTATGCAACAGTTTAGTTTTGCAAGTCTTTCAACAAAAATCAAATCGATTACCCTTAATACATTCGTCTTAAAATTTGGTGTGAACTTATTGCGTTGTTTTCTATTCTTTATGATTCGGGTTCCAATTTGATCATCTTAACCATGTTCTTAGCAATTCAATCTTTCTTTTCTCTTTGAGGTCCTGGATTCCTAGATTTTTCTCCTAAAGGATCCGCATCATTTTGTATCAAAACCATGGTTGTTGAAAATAGGTTATCCATCTTCATATATAAATTTTTGGAATTTTACATTTAAAAAAATTTGTCCATTGACTGTTTTCTTTATTCTTAAGTAACAATTCATAAAAGAAGAAATAAATTTTATCCTTTAAGTCTTGTGTTTTCTTTAAATATTGTAGTCATTATTTTCATCTTTGGAATTCATTTTATAATTTTCTTTTAATTTTTTGTATCTTTTTCTTGTTCTTTGTTTTCTGTTTTCAACTCATCTTTCTTCTTGAAAAACCCAAGAGAGCTACTGCGTCTCGTAGTTTAAAAAAACAATAAGGTACTAATTGGGGTTGCAATTTTAAATTGTTATATATTTTAATTCGTGAATCGAAATAACTATTATAATATATCAAATCGAACCTCGTTTCGATTCCAAAAGACACACGTATGCAACAGTTTAGTTTTGCAAGTCTTTCAACAAAAATCAAATCGATTACCCTTAATACATTCGTCTTAAAATTTGGTGTGAACTTATTGCGTTGTTTTCTATTCTTTATGATTCGGGTTCCAATTTGATCATCTTAACCATGTTCTTAGCAATTCAATCTTTCTTTTCTCTTTGAGGTCCTGGATTCCTAGATTTTTCTCCTAAAGGATCCGCATCATTTTGTATCAAAACCATGGTTGTTGAAAATAGGTTATCCATCTTCATATATAAATTTTTGGAATTTTACATTTAAAAAAATTTGTCCATTGACTGTTTTCTTTATTCTTAAGTAACAATTCAGAAAAGAAGAAATAAATTTTATCCTTTAAGTCTTGTGTTTTCTTTAAATATTGTAGTCATTATTTTCATCTTTGGAATTCATTTTATAATTTTCTTTTAATTATTTGTATCTTTTTCTTGTTCTTTGTTTTCTGTTTTCAACTCATCTTTCTTCTTGAAAAACCCAAGAGAGCTACTGCGTCTCGTAGTTTAAAAAAACAATAAGGTACTAATTGGGGTTGCAATTTTAAATTGTTATATATTTTAATTCGTGAATCGAAATAACTATTATAATATATCAAATCGAACCTCGTTTCGATTCCAAAAGACACACGTATGCAACAGTTTAGTTTTGCAAGTCTTTCAACAAAAATCAAATCGATTACCCTTAATACATTCGTCTTAAAATTTGGTGTGAACTTATTGCGTTGTTTTCTATTCTTTATGATTCGGGTTCCAATTTGATCATCTTAACCATGTTCTTAGCAATTCAATCTTTCTTTTCTCTTTGAGGTCCTGGATTCCTAGATTTTTCTCCTAAAGGATCCGCATCATTTTGTATCAAAACCATGGTTGTTGAAAATAGGTTATCCATCTTCATATATAAATTTTTGGAATTTTACATTTAAAAAAATTTGTCCATTGACTGTTTTCTTTATTCTTAAGTAACAATTCAGAAAAGAAGAAATAAATTTTATCCTTTAAGTCTTGTGTTTTCTTTAAATATTGTAGTCATTATTTTCATCTTTGGAATTCATTTTATAATTTTCTTTTAATTTTTTGTATCTTTTTCTTGTTCTTTGTTTTCTGTTTTCAACTCATCTTTCTTCTTGAAAAACCCAAGAGAGCTACTGCGTCTCGTAGTTTAAAAAACAATAAGGTACTAATTGGGGTTGCAATTTTAAATTGTTATATATTTTAATTCGTGAATCGAAATAACTATTATAATATATCAAATCGAACCTCGTTTCGATTCCAAATGACACACGTATGCAACAGTTTAGTTTTGCAAGTCTTTCAACAAAAATCAAATCGATTACCCTTAATACATTCGTCTTAAAATTTGGTGTGAACTTATTGCGTTGTTTTCTATTCTTTATGATTCGGGTTCCAATTTGATCATCTTAACCATGTTCTTAGCAATTCAATCTTTCTTTTCTCTTTGAGGTCCTGGATTCCTAGATTTTTCTCCTAAAGGATCCGCATCATTTTGTATCAAAACCATGGTTGTTGAAAATAGGTTATCCATCTTCATATATAAATTTTTGGAATTTTACATTTAAAAAAATTTGTCCATTGACTGTTTTCTTTATTCTTAAGTAACAATTCAGAAAAGAAGAAATAAATTTTATCCTTTAAGTCTTGTGTTTTCTTTAAATATTGTAGTCATTATTTTCATCTTTGGAATTCATTTTATAATTTTCTTTTAATTTTTTGTATCTTTTTCTTGTTCTTTGTTTTCTGTTTTCAACTCATCTTTCTTCTTGAAAAACCCAAGAGAGCTACTGCGTCTCGTAGTTTAAAAAACAATAAGGTACTAATTGGGGTTGCAATTTTAAATTGTTATATATTTTAATTCGTGAATCGAAATAACTATTATAATATATCAAATCGAACCTCGTTTCGATTCCAAATGACACACGTATGCAACAGTTTAGTTTTGCAAGTCTTTCAACAAAAATCAAATCGATTACCCTTAATACATTCGTCTTAAAATTTGGTGTGAACTTATTGCGTTGTTTTCTATTCTTTATGATTCGGGTTCCAATTTGATCATCTTAACCATGTTCTTAGCAATTCAATCTTTCTTTTCTCTTTGAGGTCCTGGATTCCTAGATTTTTCTCCTAAAGGATCCGCATCATTTTGTATCAAAACCATGGTTGTTGAAAATAGGTTATCCATCTTCATATATAAATTTTTGGAATTTTACATTTAAAAAAATTTGTCCATTGACTGTTTTCTTTATTCTTAAGTAACAATTCAAAAAAGAAGAAATAAATTTTATCCTTTAAGTCTTGTGTTTTCTTTAAATATTGTAGTCATTATGTTCATCTTTGGAATTCATTTTATAATTTTCTTTTAATTTTTTGTATCTTTTTCTTGTTCTTTGTTTTCTGCTTTCAACTCATCTTTCTTCTTGAAAAACCCAAGAGAGCTACTGCGTCTCGTAGTTTAAAAAAACAATAAGGTACTAATTGGGGTTGCAATTTTAAATTGTTATATATTTTAATTCGTGAATCGAAATAACTATTATAATATATCAAATCGAACCTCGTTTCGATTCCAAAAGACACACGTATGCAACAGTTTAGTTTTGCAAGTCTTTCAACAAAAATCAAATCGATTACCCTTAATACATTCGTCTTTAAATTTGGTGTTAACTTATTGCGTTGTTTTCTATTCTTTATGATTCGGGTTCCAATTTGATCATCTTAACCATGTTCTTAGCAATTCAATCTTTCTTTTCTCTTTGAGTTCCTAGATTCCTAGGTTTTTCTCCTAAAGGATCCGCATCATTTTGTATCAAAACCATGGTTGTTGAAAATAGGTTATCCATCTTCATAGATAAATATTTGGAATTTTACATTTAAAAAAATTTGTCCATTGCCTGTTTTCTTTATTCTTAAGTAACAATTCAGAAAAGAAGTAATAAATTTTATCCTTTAAGTCTTGTGTTTTCTTTAAATATTGTAGTCCTTATTTTCATCTTTGGAATTCATTTTATAATTTTCTTTAAATTTTTTGTATCTTTTTCTTGTTCTTTGTTTTCTGTTTTCAACTCATCTTTCTTCTTGAAAAACCCAAGAGAGCTACTGCGTCTCGTAGTTTAAAAAAACAATAAGGTACTAATTGGGGTTGCAATTTTAAATTGTTATATATTTTAATTCGTGAATCGAAATAACTATTATAATATATCAAATCGAACCTCGTTTCGATTCCAAAAGACACACGTATGCAACAGTTTAGTTTTGCAAGTCTTTCAACAAAAATCAAATCGATTACCCTTAATACATTCGTCTTAAAATTTGGTGTGAACTTATTGCGTTGTTTTCTATTCTTTATGATTCGGGTTCCAATTTGATCATCTTAACCATGTTCTTAGCAATTCAATCTTTCTTTTCTCTTTGAGGTCCTGGATTCCTAGATTTTTCTCCTAAAGGATCCGCATCATTTTGTATCAAAACCATGGTTGTTGAAAATAGGTTATCCATCTTCATATATAAATTTTTGGAATTTTACATTTAAAAAAATTTGTCCATTGACTGTTTTCTTTATTCTTAAGTAACAATTCAGAAAGAAGAAATAAATTTCATCCTTTAAGTCTTGTGTTTTCTTTAAATATTGTAGTCATTATTTTCATCTTTGGAATTCATTTTATAATTTTCTTTAAATTTTTTGTATCTTTTTCTTGTTCTTTGTTTTCTGTTTTCAACTCATCTTTCTTCTTGAAAAACCCAAGAGAGCTACTGCGTCTCGTAGTTTAAAAAAACAATAAGGTACTAATTGGGGTTGCAATTTTAAATTGTTATATATTTTAATTCGTGAATCGAAATAACTATTATAATATATCAAATCGAACCTCGTTTCGATTCCAAAAGACACACGTATGCAACAGTTTAGTTTTGCAAGTCTTTCAACAAAAATCAAATCGATTACCCTTAATACATTCGTCTTAAAATTTGGTGTGAACTTATTGCGTTGTTTTCTATTCTTTATGATTCGGGTTCCAATTTGATCATCTTAACCATGTTCTTAGCAATTCAATCTTTCTTTTCTCTTTGAGGTCCTGGATTCCTAGATTTTTCTCCTAAAGGATCCGCATCATTTTGTATCAAAACCATGGTTGTTGAAAATAGGTTATCCATCTTCATATATAAATTTTTGGAATTTTACATTTAAAAAACTTTGTCCATTGACTGTTTTCTTTATTCTTAAGTAACAATTCAGAAAAGAAGAAATAAATTTTATCCTTTAAGTCTTGTGTTTTCTTTAAATATTGTAGTCATTATTTTCATCTTTGGAATTCATTTTATAATTTTCTTTAAATTTTTTGTATCTTTTTCTTGTTCTTTGTTTTCTGTTTTCAACTCATCTTTCTTCTTGAAAAACCCAAGAGAGCTACTGCGTCTCGTAGTTTAAAAAACAATAAGGTACTAATTGGGGTTGCAATTTTAAATTGTTATATATTTTAATTCGTGAATCGAAATAACTATTATAATATATCAAATCGAACCTCGTTTCGATTCCAAAAGACACACGTATGCAACAGTTTAGTTTTGCAAGTCTTTCAACAAAAATCAAATCGATTACCCTTAATACATTCGTCTTAAAATTTGGTGTGAACTTATTGCGTTGTTTTCTATTCTTTATGATTCGGGTTCCAATTTGATCATCTTAACCATGTTCTTAGCAATTCAATCTTTCTTTTCTCTTTGAGGTCCTGGATTCCTAGATTTTTCTCCTAAAGGATCCGCATCATTTTGTATCAAAACCATGGTTGTTGAAAATAGGTTATCCATCTTCATATATAAATTTTTGGAATTTTACATTTAAAAAGCTTTGTCCATTGACTATTTTCTTCATTCTTAAGTAACAATTCAGAAAAGAAGAAATAAATTTTATCCTTTAAGTCTTGTGTTTTCTTTAAATATTGTAGTCATTATTTTCATCTTTGGAATTCATTTTATAATTTTCTTTAAATTTTTTGTATCTTTTTCTTGTTCTTTGTTTTCTGTTTTCAACTCATCTTTCTTCTTGAAAAACCCAAGAGAGCTACTGCGTCTCGTAGTTTAAAAAAACAATAAGGTACTAATTGGGGTTGCAATTTTAAATTGTTATATATTTTAATTCGTGAATCGAAATAACTATTATAATATATCAAATCGAACCTCGTTTCGATTCCAAAAGACACACGTATGCAACAGTTTAGTTTTGCAAGTCTTTCAACAAAAATCAAATCGATTACCCTTAATACATTCGTCTTAAAATTTGGTGTGAACTTATTGCGTTGTTTTCTATTCTTTATGATTCGGGTTCCAATTTGATCATCTTAACCATGTTCTTAGCAATTCAATCTTTCTTTTCTCTTTGAGGTCCTGGATTCCTAGATTTTTCTCCTAAAGGATCCGCATCATTTTGTATCAAAACCATGGTTGTTGAAAATAGGTTATCCATCTTCATATATAAATTTTTGGAATTTTACATTTAAAAAAACTTTGTCCATTGACTGTTTTCTTTATTCTTAAGTAACAATTCAGAAAAGAAGAAATAAATTTTATCCTTTAAGTCTTGTGTTTTCTTTAAATATTGTAGTCATTATTTTCATCTTTGGAATTCATTTTATAATTTTCTTTAAATTTTTTGTATCTTTTTCTTGTTCTTTGTTTTCTGTTTTCAACTCATCTTTCTTCTTGAAAAACCCAAGAGAGCTACTGCGTCTCGTAGTTTAAAAAAACAATAAGGTACTAATTGGGGTTGCAATTTTAAATTGTTATATATTTTAATTCGTGAATCGAAATAAATATTATAATATATCAAATCGAACCTCGTTTCGATTCCAAAAGACGAACGTATGCAACAGTTTAGTTTTGCAAGTCTTTCAACAAAAATCAAATCGATTACCCTTAATACATTCGTCTTAAAATTTGGTGTGAACTTATTGCGTTGTTTTCTATTCTTTATGATTCGGGTTCCAATTTGATCATCTTAACCATGTTCTTAGCAATTCAATCTTTCTTTTCTCTTTGAGGTCCTGGATTCCTAGGTTTTTCTCCTAAAGGATCCGCATCATTTTGTATCAAAACCATGGTTGTTGAAAATAGGTTATCTATCTTCATATATAAATTTTTGGAATTTTACATTTAAAAAACTTTGTCCATTGACTGTTTTCTTTATTCTTAAGTAACAATTCAGAAAAGAAGAAATAAATTTTATCCTTTAAGTCTTGTGTTTTCTTTAAATATTGTAGTCATTATTTTCATCTTTGGAATTCATTTTATAATTTTCTTTTAATTTTTTGTATCTTTTTCTTGTTCTTTGTTTTCTGTTTTCAACTCATCTTTCTTCTTGAAAAACCCAAGAGAGCTACTGCATCTCGTAGTTTAAAAAAACAATAAGGTACTAATTGGGGTTGCAATTTTAAATTGTTATATATTTTAATTCGTGAATCGAAATAACTATTATAATATATCAAATCGAACCTCGTTTCGATTCCAAAAGACACACGTATGCAACAGTTTAGTTTTGCAAGTCTTTCAACAAAAATCAAATCGATTACCCTTAATACATTCGTCTTAAAATTTGGTGTGAACTTATTGCGTTGTTTTCTATTCTTTATGATTCGGGTTCCAATTTGATCATCTTAACCATGTTCTTAGCAATTCAATCTTTCTTTTCTCTTTGAGTTCCTGGATTCCTAGGTTTTTCTCCTAAAGGATCCGCATCATTTTGTATCAAAACCATGGTTGTTGAAAATAGGTTATCTATCTTCATATATAAATTTTTGGAATTTTACATTTAAAAAAATTTGTCCATTGACTGTTTTCTTTATTCTTAAGTAACAATTTAGAAAAGAAGAAATAAATTTTATCCTTTAAGTCTTGTGTTTTCTTTAAATATTGTAGTCATTATTTTCATCTTTGGAATTTATTTTATAATTTTCTTTAAATTTTTTGTATCTTTTTCTTGTTCTTTGTTTTCTGTTTTCAACTCATCTTTCTTCTTGAAAAACCCAAGAGAGCTACTGTGTCTCGTAGTTTAAAAAAACAATAAGGTACTAATTGGGGTTGCAATTTTAAATTGTTATATATTTTAATTCGTGAATCGAAATAACTATTATAATATATCAAATCGAACCTCGTTTCGATTCCAAAAGACACACGTATGCAACAGTTTAGTTTTGCAAGTCTTTCAACAAAAATCAAATCGATTACCCTTAATACATTCGTCTTAAAATTTGGTGTGAACTTATTGCGTTGTTTTCTATTCTTTATGATTCGGGTTCCAATTTGATCATCTTAACCATGTTCTTAGCAATTCAATCTTTCTTTTCTCTTTGAGTTCCTAGATTCCTAGGTTTTTCTCCTAAAGGATCCGCATCATTTTGTATCAAAACCATGGTTGTTGAAAATAGGTTATCTATCTTCATATATAAATTTTTGGAATTTTACATTTAAAGAAATTTGTCCATTGACTATTTTCTTCATTCTTAAGTAACAATTCAGAAAAGAAGAAATAAATTTTATCCTTTAAGTCTTGTGTTTTCTTTAAATATTGTAGTCATTATGTTCATCTTTGGAATTCATTTTATAATTTTCTTTTAATTTTTTGTATCTTTTTCTTGTTCTTTGTTTTCTGTTTTCAACTCATCTTTCTTCTTGAAAAACCCAAGAGAGCAACTGCGTCTCGTAGTTTAAAAAAACAATAAGGTACTAATTGGGGTTGCAATTTTAAATTGTTATATATTTTAATTCGTGAATCGAAATAACTATTATAATATATCAAATCGAACCTCGTTTCGATTCCAAAAGACACACGTATGCAACAGTTTAGTTTTGCAAGTCTTTCAACAAAAATCAAATCGATTACCCTTAATACATTCGTCTTAAAATTTGGTGTGAACTTATTGCGTTGTTTTCTATTCTTTATGATTCGGGTTCCAATTTGATCATCTTAACCATGTTCTTAGCAATTCAATCTTTCTTTTCTCTTTGAGTTCCTGGATTCCTAGGTTTTTCTCCTAAAGGATCCGCATCATTTTGTATCAAAACCATGGTTGTTGAAAATAGGTTATCTATCTTCATATATAAATTTTTGGAATTTTACATTTAAAAAACTTTGTCCATTGACTATTTTCTTCATTCTTAAGTAACAATTCAGAAAAGAAGAAATAAATTTTATCCTTTAAGTCTTGTGTTTTCTTTAAATATTGTAGTCATTATTTTCATCTTTGGAATTCATTTTATAATTTTCTTTAAATTTTTTGTATCTTTTTCTTGTTCTTTGTTTTCTGTTTTCAACTCATCTTTCTTCTTGAAAAACCCAAGAGAGCTACTGCATCTCGTAGTTTAAAAAAACAATAAGGTACTAATTGGGGTTGCAATTTTAAATTGTTATATATTTTAATTCGTGAATCGAAATAACTATTATAATATATCAAATCGAACCTCGTTTCGATTCCAAAAGACACACGTATGCAACAGTTTAGTTTTGCAAGTCTTTCAACAAAAATCAAATCGATTACCCTTAATACATTCGTCTTAAAATTTGGTGTGAACTTATTGCGTTGTTTTCTATTCTTTATGATTCGGGTTCCAATTTGATCATCTTAACCATGTTCTTAGCAATTCAATCTTTCTTTTCTCTTTGAGTTCCTGGATTCCTAGGTTTTTCTCCTAAAGGATCCGCATCATTTTGTATCAAAACCATGGTTGTTGAAAATAGGTTATCTATCTTCATATATAAATTTTTGGAATTTTACATTTAAAAAACTTTGTCCATTGACTGTTTTCTTCATTCTTAAGTAACAATTCAATAGAAGAAATAAATTTTATCCTTTAAGTCTTGTGTTTTCTTTAAATATTGTAGTCATTATTTTCATCTTTGGAATTCATTTTATAATTTTCTTTAAATTTTTTGTATCTTTTTCTTGTTCTTTGTTTTCTGTTTTCAACTCATCTTTCTTCTTGAAAAACCCAAGAGAGCTACTGCATCTCGTAGTTTAAAAAAACAATAAGGTACTAATTGGGGTTGCAATTTTAAATTGTTATATATTTTAATTCGTGAATCGAAATAACTATTATAATATATCAAATCGAACCTCGTTTCGATTCCAAAAGACACACGTATGCAACAGTTTAGTTTTGCAAGTCTTTCAACAAAAATCAAATCGATTACCCTTAATACATTCGTCTTAAAATTTGGTGTGAACTTATTGCGTTGTTTTCTATTCTTTATGATTCGGGTTCCAATTTGATCATCTTAACCATGTTCTTAGCAATTCAATCTTTCTTTTCTCTTTGAGTTCCTGGATTCCTAGGTTTTTCTCCTAAAGGATCCGCATCATTTTGTATCAAAACCATGGTTGTTGAAAATAGGTTATCTATCTTCATATATAAATTTTTGGAATTTTACATTTAAAAAAATTTGTCCATTGACTATTTTCTTCATTCTTAAGTAACAATTCAGAAAAGAAGAAATAAATTTTATCCTTTAAGTCTTGTGTTTTCTTTAAATATTGTAGTCATTATTTTCATCTTTGGAATTCATTTTATAATTTTCTTTAAATTTTTTGTATCTTTTTCTTGTTCTTTGTTTTCTGTTTTCAACTCATCTTTCTTCTTGAAAAACCCAAGAGAGCTACTGCATCCCGTAGTTTAAAGAAAAATAAGGTACTAATTGGGGTTGCAATTTTAAATTGTTATATATTTTAATTCGTGAATCGAAATAACTATTATAATATATCAAATCGAACCTCGTTTCGATTCCAAAAGACACACGTACGCAACAGTTTAGTTTTGCAAGTCTTTCAACAAAAATCAAATAGATTACCCTTAATACATTCGTCTTAAAATTTGGTGTGAACTTATTGCGTTGTTTTCTATTCTTTATGATTCGGGTTCCAATTTGATCATCTTAACCATGTTCTTAGCAATTCAATCTTTCTTTTCTCTTTGAGTTCCTGGATTCCTAGGTTTTTCTCCTAAAGGATCCGCATCATTTTGTATCAAAACCATGGTTGTTGAAAATAGGTTATCTATCTTCATATATAAATTTTTGGAATTTTACATTTAAAAAATATGTCCATTGACTATTTTCTTCATTCTTAAGTAACAATTCAGAAAAGAAGAAATAAATTTTATCCTTTAAGTCTTGTGTTTTCTTTAAATATTGTAGTCATTATTTTCATCTTTGGAATTCATTTTATAATTTTCTTTAAATTTTTTGTATCTTTTTCTTGTTCTTTGTTTTCTGTTTTCAACTCATCTTTCTTCTTGAAAAACCCAAGAGAGCTACTGCATCTCGTAGTTTAAAAAAACAATAAGGTACTAATTGGGGTTGCAATTTTAAATTGTTATATATTTTAATTCGTGAATCGAAATAACTATTATAATATATCAAATCGAACCTCGTTTCGATTCCAAAAGACACACGTATGCAACAGTTTAGTTTTGCAAGTCTTTCAACAAAAATCAAATCGATTACCCTTAATACATTCGTCTTAAAATTTGGTGTGAACTTATTGCGTTGTTTTCTATTCTTTATGATTCGGGTTCCAATTTGATCATCTTAACCATGTTCTTAGCAATTCAATCTTTCTTTTCTCTTTGAGTTCCTGGATTCCTAGGTTTTTCTCCTAAAGGATCCGCATCATTTTGTATCAAAACCATGGTTGTTGAAAATAGGTTATCTATCTTCATATATAAATTTTTGGAATTTTACATTTAAAAAAACTTTGTCCATTGACTATTTTCTTAATTCTTAAGTAACAATTCAGAAAAGAAGAAATAAATTTTATCCTTTAAGTCTTGTGTTTTCTTTAAATATTGTAGTCATTATTTTCATCTTTGGAATTCATTTTATAATTTTCTTTAAATTTTTTGTATCTTTTTCTTGTTCTTTGTTTTCTGTTTTCAACTCATCTTTCTTCTTGAAAAACCCAAGAGAGCTACTGCACCTCGTAGTTTAAAGAAAAATAAGGTACTAATTGGGGTTGCAATTTTAAATTGTTATATATTTTAATTCGTGAATCGAAATAACTATTATAATATATCAAATCGAACCTCGTTTCGATTCCAAAAGACGAACGTATGCAACAGTTTACTTTTGCAAGTCTTTCAACAAAAATCAAATCGATTACCCTTAATACATTCGTCTTAAAATTTGGTGTGAACTTATTGCGTTGTTTTCTATTCTTTATGATTCGGGTTCCAATTTGATCATCTTAACCATGTTCTTAGCAATTCAATCTTTCTTTTCTCTTTGAGTTCCTGGATTCCTAGGTTTTTCTCCTAAAGGATCCGCATCATTTTGTATCAAAACCATGGTTGTTGAAAATAGGTTATCTATCTTCATATATAAATTTTTGGAATTTTACATTTAAAAAACTTTGTCCATTGACTGTTTTCTTCATTCTTAAGTAACAATTCAGAAAAGAAGAAATAAATTTTATCCTTTAAGTCTTGTGTTTTCTTTAAATATTGTAGTCATTATTTTCATCTTTGGAATTCATTTTATAATTTTCTTTAAATTTTTTGTATCTTTTTCTTGTTCTTGGTTTTCTGTTTTCAACTCATCTTTCTTCTTGAAAAACCCAAGAGAGCTATTGCGTCTCGTAGTTTAAAAAAACAATAAGGTACTAATTGGGGTTGCAATTTTAAATTGTTATATATTTTAATTCGTGAATCGAAATAACTATTATAATATATCAAATCGAACCTCGTTTCGATTCCAAAAGACACACGTATGCAACAGTTTAGTTTTGCAAGTCTTTCAACAAAAATCAAATCGATTACCCTTAATACATTCGTCTTAAAATTTGGTGTGAACTTATTGCGTTGTTTTCTATTCTTTATGATTCGGGTTCCAATTTGATCATCTTAACCATGTTCTTAGCAATTCAATCTTTCTTTTCTCTTTGAGTTCCTGGATTCCTAGGTTTTTCTCCTAAAGGATCCGCATCATTTTGTATCAAAACCATGGTTGTTGAAAATAGGTTATCTATCTTCATATATAAATTTTTGGAATTTTACATTTAAAAAATATGTCCATTGACTATTTTCTTCATTCTTAAGTAACAATTCATAAAGGAGAAATAAATTTTATCCTTTAAGTCTTGTGTTTTCTTTAAATATTGTAGTCATTATTTTCATCTTTGGAATTCATTTTATAATTTTCTTTAAATTTTTTGTATCTTTTTCTTGGTCTTTATTTTCTGTGTTCAACTCATCTTTCTTCTTGAAAAACATAAGAGAGCTACTGAATCTCGCAGTTTAAAAAAACAATAAGGTACTAATTGGGGTTGCAATTGTAAATTGTTATATATTTTACTTCGTGAATCGAAATAACTATTATAATATATCAAATCGAACCTCGTTTCGATTCCAAAAGACACACGTATGCAACAGTTTAGTTTTGCAAGTCTTTCAACAAAAATCAAATCGATTACCCTTAATACATTCGTCTTAAAATTTGGTGTGAACTTATTGCGTTGTTTTCTATTCTTTATGATTCGGGTTCCAATTTGATCATCTTAACCATGTTCTTAGCAATTCAATCTTTCTTTTCTCTTTGAGTTCCTGGATTCCTAGGTTTTTCTCCTAAAGGATCCGCATCATTTTGTATCAAAACCATGGTTGTTGAAAATAGGTTATCTATCTTCATATATAAATTTTTGGAATTTTACATTTAAAAAAACTTTGTCCATTGACTGTTTTCTTTATTCTTAAGTAACAATTCAGAAAAGAAGAAATAAATTTTATCCTTTAAGTCTTGTGTTTTCTTTAAATATTGTAGTCATTATTTTCATCTTTGGAATTCATTTTATAATTTTCTTTAAATTTTTTGTATCTTTTTCTTGTTCTTTGTTTTCTGTGTTCAACTCATCTTTCTTCTTGAAAAACACAAGAGAGCTACTGCATCTCGTAGTTTAAAAAAACAATAAGGTACTAATTGGGGTTGCAATTTTAAATTGTTATATATTTTAATTCGTGAATCGAAATAACTATTATAATATATCAAATCGAACCTCGTTTCGATTCCAAAAGACACACGTATGCAACAGTTTAGTTTTGCAAGTCTTTCAACAAAAATCAAATCGATTACCCTTAATACATTCGTCTTAAAATTTGGTGTGAACTTATTGCGTTGTTTTCTATTCTTTATGATTCGGGTTCCAATTTGATCATCTTAACCATGTTCTTAGCAATTCAATCTTTCTTTTCTCTTTGAGTTCCTGGATTCCTAGGTTTTTCTCCTAAAGGATCCGCATCATTTTGTATCAAAACCATGGTTGTTGAAAATAGGTTATCTATCTTCATATATAAATTTTTGGAATTTTACATTTAAAAAAATTTGTCCATTGACTGTTTTCTTCATTCTTAAGTAACAATTCAGAAAAGAAGAAATAAATTTTATCCTTTAAGTCTTGTGTTTTCTTTAAATATTGTAGTCATTATTTTCATCTTTGGAATTCATTTTATAATTTTCTTTAAATTTTTTGTATCTTTTTCTTGTTCTTTATTTTCTCTGTTCAACTCATCTTTCTTCTTGAAAAAGACAAGAGAGCTACTGCGTCTCGTAGTTTAAAAAAAATAAGGTACTAATTGGGGTTGCAATTTTAAATTGTTATATATTTTAATTCGTGAATAGAAATAACTATTATAATATATCAAATCGAACCTCGTTTCGATTCCAAATGACACACGTATGCAACAGTTTAGTTTTGCAAGTCTTTCAACAAAAATCAAATCGATTACCCTTAATACATTCGTCTTAAAATTTGGTGTGAACTTATTGCGTTGTTTTCTATTCTTTATGATTCGGGTTCCAATTTGATCATCTTAACCATGTTCTTAGCAATTCAATCTTTCTTTTCTCTTTGAGTTCCTGGATTCCTAGGTTTTTCTCCTAAAGGATCCGCATCATTTTGTATCAAAACCATGGTTGTTGAAAATAGGTTATCTATCTTCATATATAAATTTTTGGAATTTTACATTTAAAAAAATTTGTCCATTGACTATTTTCTTCATTCTTAAGTAACAATTCAGAAAAGAAGAAATAAATTTTATCCTTTAAGTCTTGTGTTTTCTTTAAATATTGTAGTCATTATTTTCATCTTTGGAATTCATTTTATAATTTTCTTTAAATTTTTTGTATCTTTTTCTTGTTCTTTATTTTCTGTGTTCAACTCATCTTTCTTCTTGAAAAACACAAGAGAGCTACTGCATCTCGTAGTTTAAAGAAAAATAAGGTACTAATTGGGGTTGCAATTTTAAATTGTTATATATTTTAATTCGTGAATCGAAATAACTATTATAATATATCAAATCGAACCTCGTTTCGATTCCAAAAGACACACGTATGCAATAGTTTAGTTTTGCAAGTCTTTCAACAAAAATCAAATCGATTACCCTTAATACATTCGTCTTAAAATTTGGTGTGAACTTATTGCGTTGTTTTCTATTCTTTATGATTCGGGTTCCAATTTGATCATCTTAACCATGTTCTTAGCAATTCAATCTTTCTTTTCTCTTTGAGTTCCTGGATTCCTAGGTTTTTCTCCTAAAGGATCCGCATCATTTTGTATCAAAACCATGGTTGTTGAAAATAGGTTATCTATCTTCATATATAAATTTTTGGAATTTTACATTTAAAAAAATTTGTCCATTGACTATTTTCTTCATTCTTAAGTAACAATTCAGAAAAGAAGAAATAAATTTTATCCTTTAAGTCTTGTGTTTTCTTTAAATATTGTAGTCATTATTTTCATCTTTGGAATTCATTTTATAATTTTCTTTAAATTTTTTGTATATTTTTCTTGGTCTTTATTTTCTGTGTTCAACTCATCTTTCTTCTTGAAAAACACAAGAGAGCTACTGCATCTCGTAGTTTAAAAAAACAATAAGGTACTAATTGGGGTTGCAATTTTAAATTGTTATATATTTTAATTCGTGAATCGAAATAACTATTATAATATATCAAATCGAACCTCGTTTCGATTCCAAAAGACACACGTATGCAACAGTTTAGTTTTGCAAGTCTTTCAACAAAAATCAAATCGATTACCCTTAATACATTCGTCTTAAAATTTGGTGTGAACTTATTGCGTTGTTTTCTATTCTTTATGATTCGGGTTCCAATTTGATCATCTTAACCATGTTCTTAGCAATTCAATCTTTCTTTTCTCTTTGAGTTCCTGGATTCCTAGGTTTTTCTCCTAAAGGATCCGCATCATTTTGTATCAAAACCATGGTTGTTGAAAATAGGTTATCTATCTTCATATATAAATTTTTGGAATTTTACATTTAAAAAAATTTGTCCATTGACTATTTTCTTCATTCTTAAGTAACAATTCAGAAAAGAAGAAATAAATTTTATCCTTTAAGTCTTGTGTTTTCTTTAAATATTGTAGTCATTATTTTCATCTTTGGAATTCATTTTATAATTTTCTTTAAATTTTTTGTATCTTTTTCTTGTTCTTTGTTTTCTGTTTTCAACTCATCTTTCTTCTTGAAAAACCCAAGAGAGCTACTGCGTCTCGTAGTTTAAAAAAACAATAAGGTACTAATTGGGGTTGCAATTTTAAATTGTTATATATTTTAATTCGTGAATCGAAATAACTATTATAATATATCAAATCGAACCTCGTTTCGATTCCAAAAGACACACGTACGCAATAGTTTAGTTTTGCAAGTCTTTCAACAAAAATCAAATCGATTACCCTTAATACATTCGTCTTAAAATTTGGTGTGAACTTATTGCGTTGTTTTCTATTCTTTATGATTCGGGTTCCAATTTGATCATCTTAACCATGTTCTTAGCAATTCAATCTTTCTTTTCTCTTTGAGTTCCTGGATTCCTAGGTTTTTCTCCTAAAGGATCCGCATCATTTTGTATCAAAACCATGGTTGTTGAAAATAGGTTATCTATCTTCATATATAAATTTTTGGAATTTTACATTTAAAAAAATTTGTCCATTGACTATTTTCTTCATTCTTAAGTAACAATTCATAAAGGAGAAATAAATTTTATCCTTTAAGTCTTGTGTTTTCTTTAAATATTGTAGTCATTATTTTCATCTTTGGAATTCATTTTATAATTTTCTTTAAATTTTTTGTATATTTTTCTTGGTCTTTATTTTCTGTGTTCAACTCATCTTTCTTCTTGAAAAACACAAGAGAGCTACTGCATCTCGTAGTTTAAAAAAACAATAAGGTACTAATTGGGGTTGCAATTTTAAATTGTTATATATTTTAATTCGTGAATCGAAATAACTATTATAATATATCAAATCGAACCTCGTTTCGATTCCAAAAGACACACGTATGCAACAATTTAGTTTTGCAAGTCTTTCAACAAAAATCAAATCGATTACCCTTAATACATTCGTCTTAAAATTTGGTGGGAACTTATTGCGTTGTTTTCTATTCTTTATGATTCGGGTTCCAATTTGATCATCTTAACCATGTTCTTAGCAATTCAATCTTTCTTTTCTCTTTGAGTTCCTGGATTCCTAGGTTTTTCTCCTAAAGGATCCGCATCATTTTGTATCAAAACCATGGTTGTTGAAAATAGGTTATCTATCTTCATATATAAATTTTTGGAATTTTACATTTAAAAAAATTTGTCCATTGACTATTTTCTTCATTCTTAAGTAACAATTCAGAAAAGAAGAAATAAATTTTATCCTTTAAGTCTTGTGTTTTCTTTAAATATTGTAGTCATTATTTTCATCTTTGGAATTCATTTTATAATTTTCTTTAAATTTTTTGTATATTTTTCTTGGTCTTTATTTTCTGTGTTCAACTCATCTTTCTTCTTGAAAAACACAAGAGAGCTACTGCATCTCGTAGTTTAAAAAAACAATAAGGTACTAATTGGGGTTGCAATTTTAAATTGTTATATATTTTAATTCGTGAATCGAAATAACTATTATAATATATCAAATCGAACCTCGTTTCGATTCCAAAAGACACACGTATGCAACAATTTAGTTTTGCAAGTCTTTCAACAAAAATCAAATCGATTACCCTTAATACATTCGTCTTAAAATTTGGTGGGAACTTATTGCGTTGTTTTCTATTCTTTATGATTCGGGTTCCAATTTGATCATCTTAACCATGTTCTTAGCAATTCAATCTTTCTTTTCTCTTTGAGTTCCTGGATTCCTAGGTTTTTCTCCTAAAGGATCCGCATCATTTTGTATCAAAACCATGGTTGTTGAAAATAGGTTATCTATCTTCATATATAAATTTTTGGAATTTTACATTTAAAAAAATTTGTCCATTGACTATTTTCTTCATTCTTAAGTAACAATTCAGAAAAGAAGAAATAAATTTTATCCTTTAAGTCTTGTGTTTTCTTTAAATATTGTAGTCATTATTTTCATCTTTGGAATTCATTTTATAATTTTCTTTAAATTTTTTGTATATTTTTCTTGGTCTTTATTTTCTGTGTTCAACTCATCTTTCTTCTTGAAAAACACAAGAGAGCTACTGCATCTCGTAGTTTAAAAAAACAATAAGGTACTAATTGGGGTTGCAATTTTAAATTGTTATATATTTTAATTCGTGAATCGAAATAACTATTATAATATATCAAACCGAACCTCGTTTCGATTCCAAAAGAAACACGTATGCAACAATTTAGTTTTGCAAGTCTTTCAACAAAAATCAAATCGATTACCCTTAATACCTTCGTCTTAAAATTTGGTGGGAACTTATTGTGTTGTTTTCTATTCTTTATGATTCGGGTTCCAATTTGATTATCTTAACCATGTTCTTAGCAATTCAATCTTTCTTTTTTCTTTGAGTTCCTGGATTCCTAGGTTTTTCTCCTAAAGGATCCGCATCATTTTGTATCAAAACCATGGTTGTTGAAAATAGGTTATCTATCTTCATATATAAATTTTTGGAATTTTACATTTAAAAAAATTTGTCCATTGACTATTTTCTTCATTCTTAAGTAACAATTCAGAAAAGAAGAAATAAATTTTATCCTTTAAGTCTTGTGTTTTCTTTAAATATTGTAGTCATTATTTTCATCTTTGGAATTCATTTTATAATTTTCTTTAAATTTTTTGTATCTTTTTCTTGTTCTTTATTTTCTGTGTTCAACTCATCTTTCTTCTTGAAAAACACAAGAGAGCTACTGCATCTCGTAGTTTAAAAAAAAATAAGGTACTAATTGGGGTTGCAATTTTAAATTGTTATATATTTTAATTCGTGAATCGAAATGACTATTATAATATATCAAATCGAACCTCGTTTCGATTCCAAAAGACACACGTATGTAATATTTTAGTTCTGCAAGGCTTTCAAAAAAAATCAAATCGATTACCCTTAATACATTCGTCTTAAAATTTGGTGGGAACTTATTGCGTTGTTTTCTATTCTTTATGATTCGGGTTCCAATTTTGATCATCTTAACCACGTTCTTAGCAATTCAATCTTTCTTTTCTCTTTGAGTTCCTGGATTCCTAGGTTTTTCTCCTAAAGGATCCGCATCATTTTGTATCAAAACCATGGTTGTTGAAAATAGGTTATCTATCTTCATATATAAATTTTTGGAATTTTACATTTAAAAAAATTTGTCCATTGACTATTTTCTTCATTCTTAAGTAACAATTCAGAAAAGAAGAAATAAATTTTATCCTTTAAGTCTTGTGTTTTCTTTAAATATTGTAGTCATTATTTTCATCTTTGGAATTCATTTTATAATTTTCTTTAAATTTTTTGTATATTTTTCTTGGTCTTTATTTTCTGTGTTCAACTCATCTTTCTTCTTGAAAAACACAAGAGAGCTACTGCATCTCGTAGTTTAAAAAAACAATAAGGTACTAATTGGGGTTGCAATTTTAAATTGTTATATATTTTAATTCGTGAATCGAAATAACTATTATAATATATCAAACCGAACCTCGTTTCGATTCCAAAAGACACACGTATGCAACAAATTAGTTTTGCAAGTCTTTCAACAAAAATCAAATCCATTACCCTTAAAACCTTAGTCTTAAAATATGGTGTGAACTTATTGCGTTGTTTTCTATTCTTTATGATTCGGGTTCCAATTTGATCATCTTAACCATGTTCTTAGCAATTCAATCTTTCTTTTCTCTTTAAGTTCCTGGATTCCTAGGTTTTTCTCCTAAAGGATCCGCATCATTTTGTATCAAAACCATGGTTGTTGAAAATAGGTTATCTATCTTCATATATAAATTTTTGGAATTTTACATTTAAAAAAATTTGTCCATTGACTATTTTCTTCATTCTTAAGTAACAATTCAGAAAAGAAGAAATAAATTTTATCCTTTAAGTCTTGTGTTTTCTTTAAATATTGTAGTCATTATTTTCATCTTTGGAATTCATTTTATAATTTTCTTTTAATTTTTCGTATCTTTTTCTTGTTCTTTGTTTTCTGTGTTCAACTCATCTTTCTTCTTGAAAAACACAAGAGAGCTACTGCATCTCGTAGTTTAAAAAAACAATAAGGTACTAATTGGGGTTGCAATTTTAAATTGTTATATATTTTAATTCGTGAATCGAAATAACTATTATAATATATCAAACCGAACCTCGTTTCGATTCCAAAAGACACACGTATGCAACAATTTAGTTTTGCAAGTCTTTCAACAAAAATCAAATCCATTACCCTTAAAACCTTAGTCTTAAAATTTGGTGTGAACTTATTGCGTTGTTTTCTATTCTTTATGATTCGGGTTCCAATTTGATCATCTTAACCATGTTCTTAGCAATTCAATCTTTCTTTTCTCTTTGAGTTCCTAGATTCCTAGGTTTTTCTCCTAAAGGATCCGCATCATTTTGTATCAAAACCATGGTTGTTGAAAATAGGTTATCTATCTTCATATATAAATTTTTGGAATTTTACATTTAAAAAAAATTTGTCCATTGACTGTTTTCTTCATTCTTAAGTAACAATTCAGAAAAGAAGAAATAAATTTTATCCTTTAAGTCTTGTGTTTTCTTTAAATATTGTAGTCATTATGTTCATCTTTGGAATTCATTTTATAATTTTCTTTTAATTTTTTGTATCTTTTTCTTGGCCTTTATTTTCTGTGTTCAACTCATCTTTCTTCTTGAAAAACACAAGAGAGCTACTGCATCTCGTAGTTTAAAAAAACAATAAGGTACTAATTGGGGTTGCAATTTTAAATTGTTATATATTTTAATTCGTGAATCGAAATAACTATTATAATATATCAAATAGAACCTCGTTTCGATTCCAAAAGACACACGTATGCAACAGTTTAGTTTTGCAAGTCTTTCAACAAAAATCAAATCCATTACCCTTAAAACCTTAGTCTTAAAATTTGGTGTGAACTTATTGCGTTCTTTTCTATTCTTTATGATTCGGGTTCCAATTTGATCATCTTAACCATGTTCTTAGCAATTCAATCTTTCTTTTCTCTTTAAGTTCCTGGATTCCTAGGTTTTTCTCCTAAAGGATCCGCATCATTTTGTTTCAAAACCATGGTTGTTGAAAATAGGTTATCTATCTTCATATATAAATTTTTGGAATTTTACATTTAAAAAAATTTGTCCATTGACTATTTTCTTCATTCTTAAGTAACAATTCAGAAAAGAAGAAATAAATTTTATCCTTTAAGTCTTGTGTTTTCTTTAAATATTGTAGTCATTATTTTCATCTTTGGAATTCATTTTATAATTTTCTTTAAATTTTTTGTATCTTTTTCTTGTTCTTTGTTTTCTGTGTTCAACTCATCTTTCTTCTTGAAAAACACAAGAGAGCTACTGCATCTCGTAGTTTAAAAAAACAATAAGGTACTAATTGGGGTTGCAATTTTAAATTGTTATATATTTTAATTCGTGAATCGAAATAACTATTATAATATATCAAATAGAACCTCGTTTCGATTCCAAAAGACACACGTATGCAACAAATTAGTTTTGCAAGTCTTTCAACAAAAATCAAATCCATTACCCTTAAAACCTTAGTCTTAAAATATGGTGTGAACTTATTGCGTTCTTTTCTATTCTTTATGATTCGGGTTCCAATTTGATCATCTTAACCATGTTCTTAGCAATTCAATCTTTCTTTTCTCTTTGAGTTCCTAGATTCCTAGGTTTTTCTCCTAAAGGATCCGCATCATTTTGTATCAAAACCATGGTTGTTGAAAATAGGTTATCTATCTTCATATATAAATTTTTGGAATTTTACATTTAAAAAAATTTGTCCATTGACTATTTTCTTCATTCTTAAGTAACAATTCAGAAAAGAAGAAATAAATTTTATCCTTTAAGTCTTGTGTTTTCTTTAAATATTGTAGTCATTATTTTCATCTTTGGAATTCATTTTATAATTTTCTTTTAATTTTTTGTATCTTTTTCTTGTTCTTTGTTTTCTGTGTTCAACTCATCTTTCTTCTTGAAAAACACAAGAGAGCTACTGCATCTCGTAGTTTAAAAAAACAATAAGGTACTAATTGGGGTTGCAATTTTAAATTGTTATATATTTTAATTCGTGAATCGAAATAACTATTATAATATATCAAATAGAACCTCGTTTCGATTCCAAAAGACACACGTATGCAACAGTTTAGTTTTGCAAGTCTTTCAACAAAAATCAAATCCATTACCCTTAAAACCTTAGTCTTAAAATTTGGTGTGAACTTATTGCGTTCTTTTCTATTCTTTATGATTCGGGTTCCAATTTGATCATCTTAACCATGTTCTTAGCAATTCAATCTTTCTTTTCTCTTTAAGTTCCTCGATTCCTAGGTTTTTCTCCTAAAGGATCCGCATCATTTTGTATCAAAACCATGGTTGTTGAAAATAGGTTATCTATCTTCATATATAAATTTTTGGAATTTTACATTTAAAAAAATTTGTCCATTGACTATTTTCTTCATTCTTAAGTAACAATTTGGAAAAGAAGAAATAAATTTTATGCTTTAAGTCTTGTGTTTTCTTTAAATATTGTAGTCATTATTTTCATCTTTGGAATTCATTTTATAATTTTCTTTAAATTTTTTGTATCTTTTTCTTGTTCTTTGTTTTCTGTGTTCAACTCATCTTTCTTCTTGAAAAACACAAGAGAGCTACTGCATCTCGTAGTTTAAAAAAACAATAAGGTACTAATTGGGGTTGCAATTTTAAATTGTTATATATTTTAATTCGTGAATCGAAATAACTATTATAATATATCAAATCGAACCTCGTTTCGATTCCAAAAGACACACGTATGCAACAGTTTAGTTTTGCAAGTCTTTCAACAAAAATCAAATCGATTACCCTAAAAACCTTCGTCTTAAAATTTGGTGTGAACTTATTGCGTTGTTTTCTATTCTTTATGATTCGGGTTCCAATTTGATCATCTTAACCATGTTCTTAGCAATTCAATCTTTCTTTTCTCTTTGAGTTCCTAGATTCCTAGGTTTTTCTCCTAAAGGATCCGCATCATTTTGTATCAAAACCATGGTTGTTGAAAATAGGTTATCTATCTTCATATATAAATTTTTGGAATTTTACATTTAAAAAAATTTGTCCATTGACTGTTTTCTTCATTCTTAAGTAACAATTCAGAAAAGAAGAAATAAATTTTATCCTTTAAGTCTTGTGTTTTCTTTAAATATTGTAGTCATTATGTTCATATTTGGAATTCATTTTATAATTTTCTTTTAATTTTTTGTATCTTTTTCTTGGCCTTTATTTTCTGTGTTCAACTCATCTTTCTTCTTGAAAAACACAAGAGAGCTACTGCATCTCGTAGTTTAAAAAAACAATAAGGTACTAATTGGGGTTGCAATTTTAAATTGTTATATATTTTAATTCGTGAATCGAAATAACTATTATAATATATCAAATAGAACCTAGTTTCGATTCCAAAAGACACACGTATGCAACAAATTAGTTTTGCAAGTCTTTCAACAAAAATCAAATCCATTACCCTTAAAACATTAGTCTTAAAATATGGTGTGAACTTATTGCGTTGTTTTCTATTCTTTATGATTCGGGTTCCAATTTTATCATCTTAACCATGTTCTTAGCAATTCAATCTTTCTTTTTTCTTTGAGTTCTTGGATTCCTAGGTTTTTCTCCTAAAGGATCCGCATCATTTTGTATCAAAACCATGGTTGTTGAAAATAGGTTATCTATCTTCATATATAAATTTTTGGAATTTTACATTTTAAAAAAATTGTCCATTGACTATTTTCTTCATTCTTAAGTAACAATTCAGAAAAGAAGAAATAAATTTTATCCTTTAAGTCTTGTGTTTTCTTTAAATATTGTAGTCATTATTTTCATCTTTGGAATTCATTTTATAATTTTCTTTAAATTTTTTGTATATTTTTCTTGGTCTTTATTTTCTGTGTTCAACTCATCTTTCTTCTTGAAAAACACAAGAGAGCTACTGCATCTCGTAGTTTAAAAAAACAATAAGGTACTAATTGGGGTTGCAATTTTAAATTGTTATATATTTTAATTCGTGAATCGAAATAACTATTATAATATATCAAATAGAACCTCGTTTCGATTCCAAAAGACACACGTATGCAACAGTTTAGTTTTGCAAGTCTTTCAACAAAAATCAAATCCATTACCCTTAAAACCTTAGTCTTAAAATTTGGTGTGAACTTATTGCGTTCTTTTCTATTCTTTATGATTCGGGTTCCAATTTGATCATCTTAACCATGTTCTTAGCAATTCAATCTTTCTTTTCTCTTTGAGTTCCTAGATTCCTAGGTTTTTCTCCTAAAGGATCCGCATCATTTTGTATCAAAACCATGGTTGTTGAAAATAGGTTATCTATCTTCATATATAAATTTTTGGAATTTTAGATTTAAAAAAATTTGTCCATTGACTGTTTTCTTCATTCTTAAGTAACAATTCAGGAAAAAGAAATAATTTTTACCATTTAAGTCTTGTGTTTTCTTTAAATATTGTAGTCATTTTTTTCATCTTTGGAATTCATTTTATAATTTTCTTTAAATTTTTTGTATCTTTTTCTTGTTCTTTGTTTTCTGTGTTCAACTCATCTTTCTTCTTGAAAAACACAAGAGAGCTACTGCATCTCGTAGTTTAAAAAATAATAAGTTACTAATTGGGGTTGCAATTTTAAACTGTTTTATATTTTCATTCATGAATCGAAATGACTATTATAATATATCAAATCGAACCTCGTTTCGATTCCAAAAGACACATGTATGTAATATTTTAGTTCTGCAAGTCTTTCAACATAAATCAAATCGATTACCCTTAATACCTTCGTCTTAAAATTTAGGGGTAAATTATTGCGTTGTTTTCTATTCTTTATGATTCTGGTTCTAATTTGATCATCTTAACCATATTCTAAGAAATTCAATATTTATTTTTTCATTGAATTCCTGGATTCCTAGGTTTTTCTCCAAAAGGTTCCGCATCATTTTGTATCAAAACCATAGTTGTTGAAAATAGGTTATCTTTCTTCATATATAAATTTTTGGAATTTTACATTTAAAACAATTTGTCCATTGACTGTTTTCTTCATTCTTAAGTAACAATAAAGAAAAAAAGAAATAATTTTTACCAATTAAGTCTTGTGTTTTCTTTAAATATTGTAGTCATTATTTGCATCTTTGGAATTCATTTTATAATTTTCTTTAAATTTTTTGTATCTTTTTCTTGTTCTTTGTTTTCTGTGTTCAACTCATCTTTCTTCTTGAAAAACACAAGAGAGCTACTGCATCTCGTAGTTTAAAAAAACAATAAGGTACTAATTGGGGTTGCAATTTTAAATTGTTATATATTTTAATTCGTGAATCGAAATAACTATTATAATATATCAAATCGAACCTCGTTTCGATTCCAAAAGACACACGTATGCAACAGTTTAGTTTTGCAAGTCTTTCAACAAAAATCAAATCCATTACCCTTAAAACCTTAGTCTTAAAATTTGGTGTGAACTTATTGCGTTCTTTTCTATTCTTTATGATTCGGGTTCCAATTTTATCATCTTAACCATGTTCTTAACAATTCAATCTTTCTTTTTTCTTTGAGTTCCTGGATTCCTAGGTTTTTCTCCTAAAGGATCCGCATCATTTTGTATCAAAACCATGGTTGTTGAAAATAGGTTATCTATCTTCATATATAAATTTTTGGAATTTTACATTTAAAAAAATTTGTCCATTGACTATTTTCTTCATTCTTAAGTAACAATTCAGAAAAGAAGAAATAAATTTTATGCTTTAAGTCTTGTGTTTTCTTTAAATATTGTAGTCATTATTTTCATCTTTGGAATTCATTTTATAATTTTCTTTAAATTTTTTGTATCTTTTTCTTTTTCTTTGTTTTCTGTGTTCAACTCATCTTTCTTCTCGAAAAACACAAGAGAGCTACTGCATCTCGTAGTTTAAGAAAAACAATAAGGTACTAATTATGGTTGCAATTTTAAATTGTTATATATTTTAATTCGTGAATCGAAATGACTATTATAATATATCAAATCGAACCTCGTTTCGATTCCAAAAGACACACGTATGTAATATTTTAGTTCTGCAAGGCTTTCAAAAAAAATCAAATCGATTACAATTAATACCTTCGTCTTAAAATTTGGTGGAAACTTATTGCGTTGTTTTCTATTCGTTATGATTCGGGTTCAAATTTAATCATCTTAACCATGTTCTTAGCAATTCAATCTTTCTTTTTTCTTTGAGTTCCTGGATTCCTAGGTTTTTCTCCTAAAGGATCCACATCATTTTGTATCAAAACCCTGGTAGTTGAAAAGAGGTTATCTATCTTCATATATAAATTTTTGGAATTTTGCATTTAAAAAAATTTGTCCATTGACTATTTTCTTCATTCTTAAGTAACAATTCAGAAAAGAAGAAATAAATTTTATCATTTGAGTCTTGTGTTTTCTTTAAATATTGTAGTCATTGTTTTCATCTTTGGAATTCATTTTATAATTTTCTTTAAATTTTTTGTATCTTTTTCTTGTTCTTTCTTTTTTGTGTTCAGCTCATCTCTCTTCTTGAAAAACACAAGAGAGCTACTGCATCTCGTAGTTTAAAAAAAATAAGGTACTAATTGGGGTTGCAATTTTAAATTTTTATATATTTTAATTGGTGAATCGAAATCACTATTATAATATATCAAATCGAACCTCGTTTCGATTCCAAAAGACACACGTATGTAATATTTTAGTTCTGCAAGGCTTTCAAAAAAAATCAAATCGATTACAATTAATACCTTCGTCTTAAAATTTGGTGGAAACTTATTGCGTTGTTTTCTATTCGTTATGATTCGGGTTCAAATTTAATCATCTTAACCATGTTCTTAGCAATTCAATCCTTCTTTTTTCTTTGAGTTCCTCGATTCCTAGGTTTTTCTCCTAAAGGATCCGCATCATTTTGTATCAAACCCAGGTTGCTGAAAATAGGTTATCTATCTACATATATAAATTTTTGGAATTTTACATTTAAAAAAATTTGTCCATTTACTGTTTTCTTCATTCTTTAGTAACAATTCAGAAAAGAAGAAATAAATTTTATGCTTTAAGTCTTATGTTTTCTTTAAATATTGTAGTCATTATTTGCACCTTTGGAATTCATTTTATAATTTTCTTTAAATTTTTTGTATCTTTTTCTTTTTCTTATTTTTCTGTGTTCAACTCATCTTTCTTCTCGAAAAACACAAGAGAGCTACTGCATCTCGTAGTTTAAAAAAACAATAAGGTACTACTTGGGGTTTTAATTTTAAATTATTATATATTTTAATTGGTGAATCGAAATAACTCTTATAATATATCAAATCGAACCTTGTTTCGATTCCAAAAGACACACGTATGCAATATTTTAGTTCTGCAAGTCTTTCAACAAAAATCAAATCGATTACCCATAATACCTTAGTCTTAAAATTTGGTGGGAACTTATTGCGTTGTTTTCTATTCTTTATGATTCGGGTTCTAATTTGATTATATTAACCATTTTCTTAGAAATTCAATCTTTCTTTTCTCTTTGAGTTCCTAGATTCCTAGGTTTTTCTCCTAAAGGATCAACCTCATTTTGTATCAAAACCATGGTTGTTGAAAATAGGTTATCTATCTTCATATATAAATTTTTGGAATTTTACATTTAAAAACATTTGTCCATTGACTGTTTTCTTCATTCTTAAGTAACAATTCAGAAAAGAAGAAATAAATTTTATCCTTTAAGTCTTGTGTTTTCTTTAAATATTGTAGTCATTATTTGCATATTTGGAATTCATTTTATAATTTTCTTTAAATTTTTTGTATCTTTTTCTTGTTCTTTCTTTTCTGTGTTCAACTCATCTTTCTTCTTAAAAAACACAAGAGAGCTACTGCATCTCGTAGTTTAAAAAAACAATAAGTTACTAATTGGGGTTGCAATTTTAAATTGTTATATATTTTAAATCGTGAATCTAAATGACTATTATAATATATCAAATCGAACCTCATTTTGATTCCAAAAGACACGTGTATGCAATAGTTATGTTCTGCAAGTCTTTCAACAAAAATCAAATCGATTACCCATAATACCTTAGTGTTAAAATTTGGTGGGAACTTATTGCGTTGTTTTCTATTCTTTATGATTCGGGTTCTAATTTGATTATATTAACCATTTTCTTAGAAAATCAATCTTTCTTTTCTCTTTGAATTCCTTGATTCCTAGGTTTTTCTCCTAAAGGATCCCCTTCCTTTGTATCAAAACCATGGTTGTTAAAAATAGGTTATCCATCTTCATATATAAATTTTTGGAATTTTACATTTAAAAAAACTTTGTCCATTGACTGTTTTCATCATTCTTAAGTAACAATTCAGAAAAGAAGAAATAAATTTTATCATTTAAGTCTTGTGTTTTCTTTAAATATTGTAGTCATTATTTTCATCTTTGGAATTCATTTTATAATTTTCTTTAAATTTTTTGTATCTTTTTCTTGTTCTTTGTTTTATGTGTTCAACTCATCTTTCTTCTTGAAAAACACAAGAGAGCTACTGCATCTCGTAGTTTAAAAAAACAATAAGGTACTACTTGGGGTTTTAATTTTAAATTATTATATATTTTAATTGGTGAATCGAAATGACTATTATAATATATCAAATCGAACCTCGTTTCGATTCCAAAAGACACACGTATGCAATATTTTAGTTCTGCAAGTCTTTCAACAAAAATCAAATCGATTACCCTTAATACCTTAGTCTTAAAATTTGGTGGGAACTTATTGCGTTGTTTTCTGTTCTTTATGATTCGGGTTCTAATTTGATCATATTAACCATGTTCTTAGAAAATCAATCTTTCTTTTCTCTTTGAGGTCCTGGATTCCTAGATTTTTCTCCTAAAGGATCCCTCATTTTGTATCAAAACCATGGTTGTTGAAAAGAGGTTATCTATCTTCGTATATAAATTTTTGGAATTTAAGATTTATAAATATTTGTCCATTGACTGTTTTCATCATTCTTAAGTAACAATTCAGAAAAGAAGAAATAAATTTTATCATTTAAGTCTTGTGTTTTCTTTAAATATTGTAGTCATTATTTTCATCTTTGGAATTCATTTTATAATTTTCTTTAAATTTTTTGTATCTTTTTCTTGTTCTTTGTTTTATGTGTTCAACACATCTCTCTTCTTGAAAAACACAAGAGAGCTACTGCATCTCGTAGTTTAAAAAAACAATAAGGTACTACTTGGGGTTTTAATTTTAAATTATTATATATTTTAATTGGTGAATCGAAATGACTATTATAATATATCAAATCGAACCTCGTTTCGATTCCAAAAGACACACGTATGCAATATTTTAGTTCTGCAAGTCTTTCAACAAAAATCAAATCGATTACCCTTAATACCTTAGTCTTAAAATTTGGTGGGAACTTATTGCGTTGTTTTCTGTTCTTTATGATTCGGGTTCTAATTTGATCATATTAACCATGTTCTTAGAAATTCAATCTTTCTTATCTCTTTCAATTCCCTGATTCCTAGATTTTTCTCCTAAAGGATCCGCATCATTTTGTATCAAAACCATGGTTGCAGAAAATAGGTTATCTTTCTTCATATATAAATTTTTGGAATTTAAGATTTAAAAATATTTGTCCATTGACTGTTTTCATCATTCTTAAGTAACAATTCAGAAAAGAAGAAATAAATTTTATCATTTAAGTCTTGTGTTTTCTTTAAATATTGTAGTCATTATTTTCATCTTTGGAATTCATTTTATAATTTTCTTTAAATTTTTTGTATCTTTTTCTTGTTCTTTGTTTTATGTGTTCAACACATCTCTCTTCTTGAAAAACACAAGAGAGCTACTGCATCTCGTAGTTTAAAAAAACAATAAGGTACTACTTGGGGTTTTAATTTTAAATTATTATATATTTTAATTGGTGAATCGAAATGACTATTATAATATATCAAATCGAACCTCGTTTCGATTCCAAAAGACACACGTATGCAATATTTTAGTTCTGCAAGTCTTTCAACAAAATTCAAATCGATTACCCTTAATACCTTAGTCTTAAAATTTGGTGGGAACTTATTGCGTTGTTTTCTGTTCTTTATGATTCGGGTTCTAATTTGATCATATTAACCATGTTCTTAGAAATTCAATCTTTCTTTTCTCTTTGAGGTCCTGGATTCCTAGATTTTTCTCCTAAAGGATCCGCATCATTTTGTATCAAAACCATGGTTGCTCAAAATAGGTTATCTATCTTAATATATAACTTTTTGGAATTTAAGATTTAAAAATATTTGTCTATTGACTGTTTTCATCATTCTTAAGTAACAATTCAGAAAAGAAGAAATAAATTTTATCATTTAAGTCTTGTGTTTTCTTTAAATATTGTAGTCATTATTTTCATCTTTGGAATTCATTTTATAATTTTCTTTAAATTTTTTGTATCTTTTTCTTGTTCTTTGTTTTATGTGTTCAACTCATCTCTCTTCTTGAAAAACACAAGAGAGCTACTGCATCTCGTAGTTTAAAAAAACAATAAGGTACTAGTTGGGGTTTTAATTTTAAATTATTATATATTTTAATTGGTGAATCGAAATGACTATTATAATATATCAAATCGAACCTCGTTTCGATTCCAAAAGACACACGTATGCAATATTTTAGTTTTGCAAGTCTTTCAACAAAAATCAAATCGATTACCGTTAATACCTTAGTCTTAAAATTTGGTGGGAACTTATTGCGTTGTTTTCTGTTCTTTATGATTCGGGTTCTAATTTGATCATATTAACCATGTTCTTAGAAATTCAATCTTTCTTTTCTCTTTGAGGTCCTGGATTCCTAGATTTTTCTCCTAAATGATCCCTTTTTTTGTATCAAAACCATGGTTGCAGAAAATAGGTTATCTTTCTTCATATATAAATTTTTGGAATTTAAGATTTAAAAATATTTGTCCATTGACTGTTTTCATCATTCTTAAGTAACAATTCAGAAAAGAAGAAATAAATTTTATCATTTAAGTCTTGTGTTTTCTTTAAATATTGTAGTCATTATTTTCATCTTTGGAATTCATTTTATAATTTTCTTTAAATTTTTTGTATCTTTTTCTTGTTCTTTGTTTTATGTGTTCAGCTCATCTCTCTTCTTGAAAAACACAAGAGAGCTACTGCATCTCGTAGTTTAAAAAAACAATAAGGTACTAGTTGGGGTTTTAATTTTAAATTATTATATATTTTAATTGGTGAATCGAAATGACTATTATAATATATCAAATCGAACCTCGTTTCGATTCCAAAAGACACACGTATGCAATATTTTAGTTTTGCAAGTCTTTCAACAAAAATCAAATTGATTACCCTTAATACCTTAGTCTTAAAATTTGGTGGGAACTTATTGCGTTGTTTTTTGTTCTTTATGATTCGGGTTCTAATTTGATCATATTAAACATGTTCTTAGAAATTCAATCTTTCTTTTTTCTTTGAATTCCTTGATTCCTAGGTTTTTCTCCTAAAGGATCCCCTTTTTTTGTATCAAAACCATGGTAATTTAAAATAGGTTATCTATATTCATAAATAAAAATTTGGAATTTAAGATTTAAAAATATTTGTCTATTGACTGTTTTCAACATTCTTAAGTAACAATTCAGAAAAGAAGAAATAAATTTTATCATTTAAGTCTTGTGTTTTCTTTAAATATTGTAGTCATTATTTTCATCTTTGGAATTCATTTTATAATTTTCTTTAAATTTTTTGTATCTTTTTCTTGTTCTTTGTTTTATGTGTTCAGCTCATCTCTCTTCTTGAAAAACACAAGAGAGCTACTGCATCTCGTAGTTTAAAAAAACAATAAGGTACTAGTTGGGGTTTTAATTTCAAATTGTTATATATTTTAATTGGTGAATCGAAATGACTATTATAATATATCAAATCGAACCTCGTTTCGATTCCAAAAGACACACGTATGCAATATTTTAGTTTTGCAAGTCTTTCAACAAAAATCAAATCGATTACCCTTAATACCTTAGTCTTAAAATTTGGTGGGAACTTATTGCGTTGTTTTCTGTTCTTTATGATTCGGGTTCTAATTTGATCATATTAACCATGTTCTTAGAAATTCAATCTTTCTTTTTTCTTTGAATTCCTTGATTCCTAGGTTTTTCTCCTAAAGGATCCGCATCATTTTGTATCAAAACCATGGTTGTTGAAAATAGGTTATCTATCTTCATATATAAATTTTTGGAATTTAAGATTTAAAAATATTTGTCTATTGACTGTTTTCATCATTCTTAAGTAACAATTCAGAAAAGAAGAAATAAATTTTATCATTTAAGTCTTGTGTTTTCTTTAAATATTGTAGTCATTATTTTCATCTTTGGAATTCATTTTATAATTTTCTTTAAATTTTTTGTATCTTTTTCTTGTTCTTTGTTTAATGTGTTCAACACATCTCTCTTCTTGAAAAACACAAGAGAGCTATTGCATCTCGTAGTTTAAAAAACCATAAGGTACTAGTTGGGGTTTTAATTTTAAATTGTTATATATTTTTATTGGTGAATCGAAATGACTATTATAATTTATCAAATCGAACCTCGTTTCGATTCCAAAAGACACACGTATGCAATATTTTAGTTTTGCAAGTCTTTCAACAAAAATCAAATCGATTACCCTTAATACCTTAGTCTTAAAATTTGGTGGGAACTTATTGCGTTGTTTTCTGTTCTTTATGATTCGGGTTCTAATTTGATCATATTAACCATGTTCTTAGAAATTCAATCTTTCTTATTTCTTTGAATTCCTTGATTCCTAGTTTTTCTCCTAAAGGATCCCCTTTTTTTGTATCAAAACCATGGTTGTAGAAAATAGGTTATCTATCTTCATATATAACTTTTTGGAATTTAAGATTTAAAAATATTTGTCTATTGACTGTTTTCATCATTCTTAAGTAACAATTCAGAAAAGAAGAAATAAATTTTATCATTTAAGTCTTGTGTTTTCTTTAAATATTGTAGTCATTATTTTCATCTTTGGAATTCATTTTATAATTTTCTTTAAATTTTTTGTATCTTTTTCTTGTTCTTTGTTTTATGTGTTCAGCTCATCTCTCTTCTTGAAAAACACAAGAGAGCTACTGCATCTCGTAGTTTAAAAAAACAATAAGGTACTAGTTGGGGTTTTAATTTCAAATTGTTATATATTTTAATTGGTGAATCGAAATGACTATTATAATATATCAAATCGAACCTCGTTTCGATTCCAAAAGACACACGTATGCAATATTTTAGTTCTGCAAGTCTTTCAACAAAATTCAAATCGATTACCCTTAATACCTTAGTCTTAAAATTTGGTGGGAACTTATTGCGTTGTTTTCTGTTCTTTATGATTCGGGTTCTAATTTGATCATATTAACCATGTTCTTAGAAATTCAATCTTTCTTATTTCTTTGAATTCCTTGATTCCTAGGTTTTTCTCCTAAAGGATCCCCTTTTTTTTGTATCAAAACCATGGTTGCAGAAAATAGGTTATCTATCTTCATATATAACTTTTTGGAATTTAAGATTTAAAAATATTTGTCTATTGACTGTTTTCATCATTCTTAAGTAACAATTCAGAAAAGAAGAAATAAATTTTATCATTTAAGTCTTGTGTTTTCTTTAAATATTGTAGTCATTATTTTCATCTTTGGAATTCATTTTATAATTTTCTTTAAATTTTTTGTATCTTTTTCTTGTTCTTTGTTTTATGTGTTCAGCTCATCTCTCTTCTTGAAAAACACAAGAGAGCTACTGCATCTCGTAGTTTAAAAAAACAATAAGGTACTAGTTGGGGTTTTAATTTTAAATTGTTATATATTTTAATTGGTGAATCGAAATGACTATTATAATATATCAAATCGAACCTCGTTTCGATTCCAAAAGACACACGTATGCAATATTTTAGTTCTGCAAGTCTTTCAACAAAAATCAAATCGATTACCCTTAATACCTTAGTCTTAAAATTTGGTGGGAACTTATTGCGTTGTTTTCTGTTCTTTATGATTCGGGTTCTAATTTGATCATATTAACCATGTTCTTAGAAATTCAATCTTTCTTATTTCTTTGAATTCCTTGATTCCTAGTTTTTCTCCTAAAGGATCCCCTTTTTTTGTATCAAAACCATGGTTGTAGAAAATAGGTTATCTATCTTCATATATAACTTTTTGGAATTTAAGATTTAAAAATATTTGTCTATTGACTGTTTTCATCATTCTTAAGTAACAATTCAGAAAAGAAGAAATAAATTTTATCATTTAAGTCTTGTGTTTTCTTTAAATATTGTAGTCATTATTTTCATCTTTGGAATTCATTTTATAATTTTCTTTAAATTTTTTGTATCTTTTTCTTGTTCTTTGTTTTATGTGTTCAGCTCATCTCTCTTCTTGAAAAACACAAGAGAGCTACTGCATCTCGTAGTTTAAAAAAAACAATAAGGTACTAGTTGGGGTTTTAATTTGAAATTGTTATATATTTTAATTGGTGAATCGAAATGACTATTATAATATATCAAATCGAACCTCGTTTCGATTCCAAAAGACACACGTATGCAATATTTTAGTTCTGCAAGTCTTTCAACAAAAATCAAATCGATTACCCTTAATACCTTAGTCTTAAAATTTGGTGGGAACTTATTGCGTTGTTTTCTGTTCTTTATGATTCGGGTTCTAATTTGATCATATTAACCATGTTCTTAGAAATTCAATCTTTCTTATTTCTTTGAATTCCTTGATTCCTAGGTTTTTCTCCTAAAGGATCCTCTTTTTTTGTATCAAAACCATGGTTGCAGAAAATAGGTTATCTATCTTCATATATAACTTTTTGGAATTTAAGATTTAAAAATATTTGTCCATTGACTGTTTTCATCATTCTTAAGTAACAATTGAGAAAAGAAGAAATAAATTTTATCATTTAAGTCTTGTGTTTTCTTTAAATATTGTAGTCATTATTTTCATCTTTGGAATTCATTTTATAATTTTCTTTAAATTTTTTGTATCTTTTTCTTGTTCTTTGTTTTATGTGTTCAGCTCATCTCTCTTCTTGAAAAACACAAGAGAGCTACTGCATCTCGTAGTTTAAAAAAACAATAAGGTACTAGTTGGGGTTTTAATTTTAAATTGTTATATATTTTAATTGGTGAATCGAAATGACTATTATAATATATCAAATCGAACCTCGTTTCGATTCCAAAAGACACACGTATGCAATATTTTAGTTCTGCAAGTCTTTCAACAAAAATCAAATCGATTACCCTTAATACCTTAGTCTTAAAATTTGGTGGGAACTTATTGCGTTGTTTTCTGTTCTTTATGATTCGGGTTCTAATTTGATCATATTAACCATGTTCTTAGAAATTCAATCTTTCTTATTTCTTTGAATTCCTTGATTCCTAGGTTTTTCTCCTAAAGGATCCATTTTTTTTGTATCAAAACCATGGTTGTAGAAAATAGGTTATCTATCTTCATATATAACTTTTTGGAATTTAAGATTTAAAAATATTTGTCTATTGACTGTTTTCATCATTCTTAAGTAACAATTCTGAAAAGCAGAAATAAATTTTATCATTTAAGTCTTGTGTTTTCTTTAAATATTGTAGTCATTATTTTCATCTTTGGAATTCATTTTATAATTTTCTTTAAATTTTTTGTATCTTTTTCTTGTTCTTTGTTTTATGTGTTCAGCTCATCTCTCTTCTTGAAAAACACAAGAGAGCTACTGCATCTCGTAGTTTAAAAAAACAATAAGGTACTAGTTGGGGTTTTAATTTTAAATTGTTATATATTTTAATTGGTGAATCGAAATGACTATTATAATATATCAAATCGAACCTCGTTTCGATTCCAAAAGACACACGTATGCAATATTTTAGTTCTGCAAGTCTTTCAACAAAAATCAAATCGATTACCCTTAATACCTTAGTCTTAAAATTTGGTGGGAACTTATTGCGTTGTTTTCTGTTCTTTATGATTCGGGTTCTAATTTGATCATATTAACCATGTTCTTAGAAATTCAATCTTTCTTATTTCTTTGAATTCCTTGATTCCTAGGTTTTTCTCCTAAAGGATCCCCTTTTTTTGTATCAAAACCATGGTTGTAGAAAATAGGTTATCTATCTTCATATATAACTTTTTGGAATTTAAGATTTAAAAATATTTGTCTATTGACTGTTTTCATCATTCTTAAGTAACAATTCAGAAAAGAAGAAATAAATTTTATCATTTAAGTCTTGTGTTTTCTTTAAATATTGTAGTCATTATTTTCATCTTTGGAATTCATTTTATAATTTTCTTTAAATTTTTTGTATCTTTTTCTTGTTCTTTGTTTTATGTGTTCAACACATCTCTCTTCTTGAAAAACACAAGAGAGCTACTGCATCTCGTAGTTTAAAAAACAATAAGGTACTACTTGGGGTTTTAATTTTAAATTATTATATATTTTAATGGGTTAATCGAAATGACTATTATAATATATCAAATCGAACCTCGTTTCGATTCCAAAAGACACACGTATGCAATATTTTAGTTCTGCAAGTCTTTCAACAAAAATTAAATCGATTACCCTTAATACCTTAGTCTTAAAATTTGGTGGGAACTTATTGCGTTGTTTTCTGTTCTTTATGATTCGGGTTCTAATTTGATCATATTAACCATGTTCTTAGAAATTCAATCTTTCTTATTTCTTTGAATTCCTTGATTCCGAGGTTTTTCTCCTAAAGGATCCCTTTTTTTGTATCAAAACCATGGTTGCAGAAAATAGGTTATCTTTCTTCATATATAAATTTTTGGAATTTAAGATTTAAAAATATTTGTCTATTGACTGTTTTCATCATTCTTAAGTAACAATTCAGAAAAGAAGAAATAAATTTTATCATTTAAGTCTTGTGTTTTCTTTAAATATTGTAGTCATTATTTTCATCTTTGGAATTCATTTTATAATTTTCTTTAAATTTTTTGTATCTTTTTCTTGTTCTTTGTTTTATGTGTTCAGCTCATCTCTCTTCTTGAAAAACACAAGAGAGCTACTGCATCTCGTAGTTTAAAAAAACAATAAGGTACTAGTTGGGGTTTTAATTTTAAATTGTTATATATTTTAATTGGTGAATCGAAATGACTATTATAATATATCAAATCGAACCTCGTTTCGATTCCAAAAGACACACGTATGCAATATTTTAGTTCTGCAAGTCTTTCAACAAAAATCAAATCGATTACCCTTAATACCTTAGTCTTAAAATTTGGTGGGAACTTATTGCGTTGTTTTCTGTTCTTTATGATTCGGGTTCTAATTTGATCATATTAACCATGTTCTTAGAAATTCAATCTTTCTTATTTCTTTGAATTCCTTGATTCCTAGGTTTTTCTCCTAAAGGATCCCCTTTTTTTGTATCAAAACCATGGTTGTAGAAAATAGGTTATCTATCTTCATATATAACTTTTTGGAATTTAAGATTTAAAAATATTTGTCTATTGACTGTTTTCATCATTCTTAAGTAACAATTCAGAAAAGAAGAAATAAATTTTATCATTTAAGTCTTGTGTTTTCTTTAAATATTGTAGTCATTATTTTCATCTTTGGAATTCATTTTATAATTTTCTTTAAATTTTTTGTATCTTTTTCTTGTTCTTTGTTTTATGTGTTCAACACATCTCTCTTCTTGAAAAACACAAGAGAGCTACTGCATCTCGTAGTTTAAAAAAACAATAAGGTACTACTTGGGGTTTTAATTTTAAATTATTATATATTTTAATTGGTGAATCGAAATGACTATTATAATATATCAAATCGAACCTCGTTTCGATTCCAAAAGACACACGTATGCAATATTTTAGTTCTGCAAGTCTTTCAACAAAAATTAAATCGATTACCCTTAATACCTTAGTCTTAAAATTTGGTGGGAACTTATTGCGTTGTTTTCTGTTCTTTATGATTCGGGTTCTAATTTGATCATATTAACCATGTTCTTAGAAATTCAATCTTTCTTATTTCTTTGAATTCCTTGATTCCTAGGTTTTTCTCCTAAAGGATCCCCTTTTTTTGTATCAAAACCATGGTTGCAGAAAATAGGTTATCTATCTTCATATATAACTTTTTGGAATTTAAGATTTAAAAATATTTGTCTATTGACTGTTTTCATCATTCTTAAGTAACAATTCAGAAAAGAAGAAATAAATTTTATCATTTAAGTCTTGTGTTTTCTTTAAATATTGTAGTCATTATTTTCATCTTTGGAATTCATTTTATAATTTTCTTTAAATTTTTTGTATCTTTTTCTTGTTCTTTGTTTTATGTGTTCAGCTCATCTCTCTTCTTGAAAAACACAAGAGAGAGCTACTGCATCTCGTAGTTTAAAAAAAACAATAAGGTACTAGTTGGGGTTTTAATTTTAAATTATTATATATTTTAATTGGTGAATCGAAATGACTATTATAATATATCAAATCGAACCTCGTTTCGATTCCAAAAGACACACGTATGCAATATTTTAGTTCTGCAAGTCTTTCAACAAAAATTAAATCGATTACCCTTAATACCTTAGTCTTAAAATTTGGTGGGAACTTATTGCGTTGTTTTCTGTTCTTTATGATTCGGGTTCTAATTTGATCATATTAACCATGTTCTTAGAAATTCAATCTTTCTTATTTCTTTGAATTCCTTGATTCCTAGGTTTTTCTCCTAAAGGATCCCCTTTTTTTGTATCAAAACCATGGTTGTAGAAAATAGGTTATCTATCTTCATATATAACTTTTTGGAATTTAAGATTTAAAAATATTTGTCTATGAGCTCTTTTCATCAATCTTAAGTAACAATTCAAAAGAAGAAATAAATTTTATCATTT
This sequence comes from Hippophae rhamnoides, assembly GCA_033030585.1. Lineage (NCBI taxonomy): Eukaryota > Viridiplantae > Streptophyta > Magnoliopsida > Rosales > Elaeagnaceae > Hippophae > Hippophae rhamnoides. The sequence continues at coordinate 147,812 of JAVHJT010000039.1, forward strand.
AAGTCTTGTGTTTTCTTTAAATATTGTAGTCATTATTTTCATCTTTGGAATTCATTTTATAATTTTCTTTAAATTTTTTGTATCTTTTTCTTGTTCTTTGTTTTATGTGTTCAGCTCATCTCTCTTCTTGAAAAACACAAGAGAGCTACTGCATCTCGTAGTTTAAAAAAAACAATAAGGTACTAGTTGGGGTTTTAATTTCAAATTGTTATATATTTTAATTGGTGAATCGAAATGACTATTATAATATATCAAATCGAACCTCGTTTCGATTCCAAAAGACACACGTATGCAATATTTTAGTTCTGCAAGTCTTTCAACAAAAATTAAATCGATTACCCTTAATACCTTAGTCTTAAAATTTGGTGGGAACTTATTGCGTTGTTTTCTGTTCTTTATGATTCGGGTTCTAATTTGATCATATTAACCATGTTCTTAGAAATTCAATCTTTCTTATTTCTTTGAATTCCTTGATTCCTAGGTTTTTCTCCTAAAGGATCCCTTTTTTTGTATCAAAACCATGGTTGTAGAAAATAGGTTATCTATCTTCATATATAACTTTTTGGAATTTAAGATTTAAAAATATTTGTCTATTGACTGTTTTCATCATTCTTAAGTAACAATTCAGAAAAGAAGAAATAAATTTTATCATTTAAGTCTTGTGTTTTCTTTAAATATTGTAGTCATTATTTTCATCTTTGGAATTCATTTTATAATTTTCTTTAAATTTTTTGTATCTTTTTCTTGTTCTTTGTTTTATGTGTTCAGCTCATCTCTCTTCTTGAAAAACACAAGAGAGCTACTGCATCTCGTAGTTTAAAAAAAACAATAAGGTACTAGTTGGGGTTTTAATTTCAAATTGTTATATATTTTAATTGGTGAATCGAAATGACTATTATAATATATCAAATCGAACCTCGTTTCGATTCCAAAAGACACACGTATGCAATATTTTAGTTCTGCAAGTCTTTCAACAAAAATTAAATCGATTACCCTTAATACCTTAGTCTTAAAATTTGGTGGGAACTTATTGCGTTGTTTTCTGTTCTTTATGATTCGGGTTCTAATTTGATCATATTAACCATGTTCTTAGAAATTCAATCTTTCTTATTTCTTTGAATTCCTTGATTCCTAGGTTTTTCTCCTAAAGGATCCCCTTTTTTTGTATCAAAACCATGGTTGCAGAAAATAGGTTATCTATCTTCATATATAACTTTTTGGAATTTAAGATTTAAAAATATTTGTCTATTGACTGTTTTCATCATTCTTAAGTAACAATCTCGAAAAGAAGAAATAAATTTTATCATTTAAGTCTTGTGTTTTCTTTAAATATTGTAGTCATTATTTTCATCTTTGGAATTCATTTTATAATTTTCTTTAAATTTTTTGTATCTTTTTCTTGTTCTTTGTTTTATGTGTTCAGCTCATCTCTCTTCTTGAAAAACACAAGAGAGCTACTGCATCTCGTAGTTTAAAAAAAACAATAAGGTACTAGTTGGGGTTTTAATTTCAAATTGTTATATATTTTAATTGGTGAATCGAAATGACTATTATAATATATCAAATCGAACCTCGTTTCGATTCCAAAAGACACACGTATGCAATATTTTAGTTCTGCAAGTCTTTCAACAAAAATTAAATCGATTACCCTTAATACCTTAGTCTTAAAATTTGGTGGGAACTTATTGCGTTGTTTTCTGTTCTTTATGATTCGGGTTCTAATTTGATCATATTAACCATGTTCTTAGAAATTCAATCTTTCTTATTTCTTTGAATTCCTTGATTCCTAGGTTTTTCTCCTAAAGGATCCCCTTTTTTTGTATCAAAACCATGGTTGCAGAAAATAGGTTATCTATCTTCATATATAACTTTTTGGAATTTAAGATTTAAAAATATTTGTCTATTGACTGTTTTCATCATTCTTAAGTAACAATTCAGAAAAGAAGAAATAAATTTTATCATTTAAGTCTTGTGTTTTCTTTAAATATTGTAGTCATTATTTTCATCTTTGGAATTCATTTTATAATTTTCTTTAAATTTTTTGTATCTTTTTCTTGTTCTTTGTTTTATGTGTTCAGCTCATCTCTCTTCTTGAAAAACACAAGAGAGCTACTGCATCTCGTAGTTTAAAAAAAACAATAAGGTACTAGTTGGGGTTTTAATTTCAAATTGTTATATATTTTAATTGGTGAATCGAAATGACTATTATAATATATCAAATCGAACCTCGTTTCGATTCCAAAAGACACACGTATGCAATATTTTAGTTCTGCAAGTCTTTCAACAAAAATCAAATCGATTACCCTTAATACCTTAGTCTTAAAATTTGGTGGGAACTTATTGCGTTGTTTTCTGTTCTTTATGATTCGGGTTCTAATTTGATCATATTAACCATGTTCTTAGAAATTCAATCTTTCTTATTTCTTTGAATTCCTTGATTCCTAGGTTTTTCTCCTAAAGGATCCCTTTTTTTGTATCAAAACCATGGTTGCAGAAAATAGGTTATCTATCTTCATATATAACTTTTTGGAATTTAAGATTTAAAAATATTTGTCTATTGACTGTTTTCATCATTCTTAAGTAACAATTCAGAAAAGAATAAATAAATTTTATCATTTAAGTCTTGTGTTTTCTTTAAATATTGTAGTCATTATTTTCATCTTTGGAATTCATTTTACAATTTTCTTTAAATTTTTTGTATCTTTTTCTTGTTCTTTGTTTTATGTGTTCAGCTCATCTCTCTTCTTGAAAAACACAAGAGAGCTACTGCATCTCGTAGTTTAAAAAAAACAATAAGGTACTAGTTGGGGTTTTAATTTCAAATTGTTATATATTTTAATTGGTGAATCGAAATGACTATTATAATATATCAAATCGAACCTCGTTTCGATTCCAAAAGACACACGTATGCAATATTTTAGTTCCGCAAGTCTTTCAACAAAAATTAAATCGATTACCCTTAATACCTTAGTCTTAAAATTTGGTGGGAACTTATTGCGTTGTTTTCTGTTCGTTATGATTCGGGTTCTAATTTGATCATATTAACCATGTTCTTAGAAATTCAATCTTTCTTATTCCTTTGAATTCCTTGATTCCTAGGTTTTTCTCCTAAAGGATCCCTTTTTCGGTATCAAAACCATGGTTGTAGAAAATAGGTTATCTATCTTAATATATAACTTTTTGGAATTTATGATTTAAAAATATTTGTCTATTGACTGTTTTCATCATTCTTAAGTAACAATTCAGAAAAGAATAAATAAATTTTATCATTTAAGTCTTGTGTTTTCTTTAAATATTGTAGTCATTATTTTCATCTTTGGAATTCATTTTATAAATTTCTTTAAATTTTTTGTATCTTTTTCTTGTTCTTTGTTTTATGTGTTCAGCTCATCTCTCTTCTTGAAAAACACAAGAGAGCTACTGCATCTCGTAGTTTAAAAAAACAATAAGGTACTAGTTGTGGTTTTAATTTCAAATTGTTATATATTTTAATTGGTGAATGGAAATGACTATTATAATATATCAAATCGAACCTCGTTTCGATTCCAAAAGACACACGTATGCAATATTTTAGTTCCGCAAGTCTTTCAACAAAAATTAAATCGATTACCCTTAATACCTTAGTCTTAAAATTTGGTGGGAACTTATTGCGTTGTTTTCTGTTCGTTATGATTCGGGTTCTAATTTGATCATATTAACCATGTTCTTAGAAATTCAATCTTTCTTATTCCTTTGAATTCCTTGATTCCTAGGTTTTTCTCCTAAAGGATCCCCTTTTTCTGTATCAAAACCATGGTTGCAGAAAATAGGTTATCTATCTTAATATATAACTTTTTGGAATTTATGATTTAAAAATATTTGTCTAATGACTGTTTTCATCATTCTTAAGTTACAATTCAGAAAGAAGAAATAAATTTTATCATTTAAGTCTTGTGTTTTCTTTAAATATTGTAGTCATTATTTTCATCTTTGGAATTCATTTTATAATTTTCTTTAAATTTTTTGTATCTTTTTCTTGTTCTTTGTTTTATGTGTTCAGCTCATCTCTCTTCTTGAAAAACACAAGAGAGCTACTGCATCTCGTAGTTTAAAAAAAACAATAAGGTACTAGTTGGGGTTTTAATTTCAAATTGTTATATATTTTAATTGGTGAATCGAAATGACTATTATAATATATCAAATCGAACCTCGTTTCGATTCCAAAAGACACACGTATGCAATATTTTAGTTCTGCAAGTCTTTCAACAAAAATTAAATCGATTACCCTTAATACCTTAGTCTTAAAATTTGGTGGGAACTTATTGCGTTGTTTTCTGTTCTTTATGATTCGGGTTCTAATTTGATCATATTAACCATGTTCTTAGAAATTCAATCTTTCTTATTTCTTTGAATTCCTTGATTCCTAGGTTTTTCTCCTAAAGGATCCCCTTTTTTTGTATCAAAACCATGGTTGCAGAAAATAGGTTATCTATCTTCATATATAACTTTTTGGAATTTAAGATTTAAAAATATTTGTCTATTGACTGTTTTCATCATTCTTAAGTAACAATTGAGAAAAGAAGAAATAAATTTTATCATTTAAGTCTTGTGTTTTCTTTAAATATTGTAGTCATTATTTTCATCTTTGGAATTCATTTTATAATTTTCTTTAAATTTTTTGTATCTTTTTCTTGTTCTTTGTTTTATGTGTTCAGCTCATCTCTCTTCTTGAAAAACACAAGAGAGCTACTGCATCTCGTAGTTTAAAAAAAACAATAAGGTACTAGTTGGGGTTTTAATTTCAAATTGTTATATATTTTAATTGGTGAATCGAAATGACTATTATAATATATCAAATCGAACCTCGTTTCGATTCCAAAAGACACACGTATGCAATATTTTAGTTCTGCAAGTCTTTCAACAAAAATTAAATCGATTACCCTTAATACCTTAGTCTTAAAATTTGGTGGGAACTTATTGCGTTGTTTTCTGTTCTTTATGATTCGGGTTCTAATTTGATCATATTAACCATGTTCTTAGAAATTCAATCTTTCTTATTTCTTTGAATTCCTTGATTCCTAGGTTTTTCTCCTAAAGGATCCCCTTTTTTTGTATCAAAACCATGGTTGCAGAAAATAGGTTATCTATCTTCATATATAACTTTTTGGAATTTAAGATTTAAAAATATTTGTCTATTGACTGTTTTCATCATTCTTAAGTAACAATTCAAGAAAAGAAGAAATAAATTTTATCATTTAAGTCTTGTGTTTTCTTTAAATATTGTAGTCATTATTTTCATCTTTGGAATTCATTTTATAATTTTCTTTAAATTTTTTGTATCTTTTTCTTGTTCTTTGTTTTATGTGTTCAGCTCATCTCTCTTCTTGAAAAACACAAGAGAGCTACTGCATCTCGTAGTTTAAAAAAAACAATAAGGTACTAGTTGGGGTTTTAATTTCAAATTGTTATATATTTTAATTGGTGAATCGAAATGACTATTATAATATATCAAATCGAACCTCGTTTCGATTCCAAAAGACACACGTATGCAATATTTTAGTTCTGCAAGTCTTTCAACAAAAATTAAATCGATTACCCTTAATACCTTAGTCTTAAAATTTGGTGGGAACTTATTGCGTTGTTTTCTGTTCTTTATGATTCGGGTTCTAATTTGATCATATTAACCATGTTCTTAGAAATTCAATCTTTCTTATTTCTTTGAATTCCTTGATTCCTAGGTTTTTCTCCTAAAGGATCCCCTTTTTTTGTATCAAAACCATGGTTGCAGAAAATAGGTTATCTATCTTCATATATAACTTTTTGGAATTTAAGATTTAAAAATATTTGTCTATTGACTGTTTTCATCATTCTTAAGTAACAATTCAGAAAAGAAGAAATAAATTTTATCATTTAAGTCTTGTGTTTTCTTTAAATATTGTAGTCATTATTTTCATCTTTGGAATTCATTTTATAATTTTCTTTAAATTTTTTGTATCTTTTTCTTGTTCTTTGTTTTATGTGTTCAGCTCATCTCTCTTCTTGAAAAACACAAGAGAGCTACTGCATCTCGTAGTTTAAAAAAAACAATAAGGTACTAGTTGGGGTTTTAATTTCAAATTGTTATATATTTTAATTGGTGAATCGAAATGACTATTATAATATATCAAATCGAACCTCGTTTCGATTCCAAAAGACACACGTATGCAATATTTTAGTTCTGCAAGTCTTTCAACAAAAATTAAATCGATTACCCTTAATACCTTAGTCTTAAAATTTGGTGGGAACTTATTGCGTTGTTTTCTGTTCTTTATGATTCGGGTTCTAATTTGATCATATTAACCATGTTCTTAGAAATTCAATCTTTCTTATTTCTTTGAATTCCTTGATTCCTAGGTTTTTCTCCTAAAGGATCCCCTTTTTTTGTATCAAAACCATGGTTGCAGAAAATAGGTTATCTATCTTCATATATAACTTTTTGGAATTTAAGATTTAAAAATATTTGTCTATTGACTGTTTTCATCATTCTTAAGTAACAATTCAGAAAAGAAGAAATAAATTTTATCATTTAAGTCTTGTGTTTTCTTTAAATATTGTAGTCATTATTTTCATCTTTGGAATTCATTTTATAATTTTCTTTAAATTTTTTGTATCTTTTTCTTGTTCTTTGTTTTATGTGTTCAGCTCATCTCTCTTCTTGAAAAACACAAGAGAGCTACTGTATCTCGTAGTTTAAAAAAACAATAAGGTACTAGTTGGGGTTTTAATTTCAAATTGTTATATATTTTAATTGGTGAATCGAAATGACTATTATAATATATCAAATCGAACCTCGTTTCGATTCCAAAAGACACACGTATGCAATATTTTAGTTCTGCAAGTCTTTCAACAAAAATTAAATCGATTACCCTTAATACCTTAGTCTTAAAATTTGGTGGGAACTTATTGCGTTGTTTTCTGTTCTTTATGATTCGGGTTCTAATTTGATCATATTAACCATGTTCTTAGAAATTCAATCTTTCTTATTTCTTTGAATTCCTTGATTCCTAGGTTTTTCTCCTAAAGGATCCCCTTTTTTTGTATCAAAACCATGGTTGCAGAAAATAGGTTATCTATCTTCATATATAACTTTTTGGAATTTAAGATTTAAAAATATTTGTCTATTGACTGTTTTCATCATTCTTAAGTAACAATTCAGAAAAGAAGAAATAAATTTTATCATTTAAGTCTTGTGTTTTCTTTAAATATTGTAGTCATTATTTTCATCTTTGGAATTCATTTTATAATTTTCTTTAAATTTTTTGTATCTTTTTCTTGTTCTTTGTTTTATGTGTTCAGCTCATCTCTCTTCTTGAAAAACACAAGAGAGCTACTGCATCTCGTAGTTTAAAAAAAACAATAAGGTACTAGTTGGGGTTTTAATTTCAAATTGTTATATATTTTAATTGGTGAATCGAAATGACTATTATAATATATCAAATCGAACCTCGTTTCGATTCCAAACGACACACGTATGCAATATTTTAGTTCTGCAAGTCTTTCAACAAAAATTAAATCGATTACGCTTAATACCTTAGTCTTAAAATTTGGTGGGAACTTATTGCGTTGTTTTCTGTTCTTTATGATTCGGGTTCTAATTTGATCATATTAACCATGTTCTTAGAAATTCAATCTTTCTTTTTTCTTTGAATTCCTTGATTCCTAGGTTTTTCTCCTAAAGGATCCCCTTTTTTTGTATCAAAACCATGGTTGCAGAAAATAGGTTATCTATCTTCATATATAACTTTTTGGAATTTAAGATTTAAAAATATTTGTCTATTGACTGTTTTCAACATTCTTAAGTAACAATTCAGAAAAGAAGAAATAAATTTTATCATTTAAGTCTTGTGTTTTCTTTAAATATTGTAGTCATTATTTTCATCTTTGGAATTCATTTTATAATTTTCTTTAAATTTTTTGTATCTTTTTCTTGTTCTTTGTTTTATGTGTTCAGCTCATCTCTCTTCTTGAAAAACACAAGAGAGCTACTGTATCTCGTAGTTTAAAAAAACAATAAGGTACTAGTTGGGGTTTTAATTTCAAATTGTTATATATTTTAATTGGTGAATCGAAATGACTATTATAATATATCAAATCGAACCTCGTTTCGATTCCAAACGACACACGTATGCAATCTTTTAGTTCTGCAAGTCTTTCAACAAAAATTAAATCGATTACGCTTAATACCTTAGTCTTAAAATTTGGTGGGAACTTATTGCGTTGTTTTCTGTTCTTTATGATTCGGGTTCTAATTTGATCATATTAAACATGTTCTTAGAAATTCAATCTTTCTTATTTCTTTGAATTCCTTGATTCCTAGGTTTTTCTCCTAAAGGATCCCCTTTTTTTATCAAAACCATGGTTGTAGAAAATAGGTTATCTATCTTCATATATAACTTTTTGGAATTTAAGATTTAAAAATATTTGTCTATTGACTGTTTTCATCATTCTTAAGTAACAATTCAGAAAAGAAGAAATAAATTTTATCATTTAAGTCTTGTGTTTTCTTTAAATATTGTAGTCATTATTTTCATCTTTGGAATTCATTTTATAATTTTCTTTAAATTTTTTGTATCTTTTTCTTGTTCTTTGTTTTATGTGTTCAGCTCATCTCTCTTCTTGAAAAACACAAGAGAGCTACTGCATCTCGTAGTTTAAAAAAAACAATAAGGTACTAGTTGGGGTTTTAATTTCAAATTGTTATATATTTTAATTGGTGAATCGAAATGACTATTATAATATATCAAATCGAACCTCGTTTCGATTCCAAAAGACACACGTATGCAATATTTTAGTTCCGCAAGTCTTTCAACAAAAATTAAATCGATTACCCTTAATACCTTAGTCTTAAAATTTGGTGGGAACTTATTGCGTTGTTTTCTGTTCGTTATGATTCGGGTTCTAATTTGATCATATTAACCATGTTCTTAGAAATTCAATCTTTCTTATTCCTTTGAATTCCTTGATTCCTAGGTTTTTCTCCTAAAGGATCCTTTTTTTCGGTATCAAAACCATGGTTGTAGAAAATAGGTTATCTATCTTAATATATAACTTTTTGGAATTTATGATTTAAAAATATTTGTCTATTGACTGTTTTCATCATTCTTAAGTAACAATTCAGAAAAGAAGAAATAAATTTTATCATTTAAGTCTTGTGTTTTCTTTAAATATTGTAGTCATTATTTTCATCTTTGGAATTCATTTTATAATTTTCTTTAAATTTTTTGTATCTTTTTCTTGTTCTTTGTTTTATGTGTTCAGCTCATCTCTCTTCTTGAAAAACACAAGAGAGCTACTGCATCTCGTAGTTTAAAAAAACAATAAGGTACTAGTTGGGGTTTTAATTTCAAATTGTTATATATTTTAATTGGTGAATCGAAATGACTATTATAATATATCAAATCGAACCTCGTTTCGATTCCAAAAGACACACGTATGCAATATTTTAGTTCTGCAAGTCTTTCAACAAAAATTAAATCGATTACCCTTAATACCTTAGTCTTAAAATTTGGTGGGAACTTATTGCGTTGTTTTCTGTTCGTTATGATTCGGGTTCTAATTTGATCATATTAACCATGTTCTTAGAAATTCAATCTTTCTTATTCCTTTGAATTCCTTGATTCCTAGGTTTTTCTCCTAAAGGATCCCTTTTTTTTGTATCAAAACCATGGTTGTAGAAAATAGGTTATCTATCTTAATATATAACTTTTTGGAATTTATGATTTAAAAATATTTGTCTATTGACTGTTTTCATCATTCTTAAGTATAAATTCAGAAAAGAAGAAGTAAATTTTATCATTTAAGTCTTGTGTTTTCTTTAAATATTGTAGTCATTATTTTCATCTTTGGAATTCATTTTATAATTTTCTTTAAATTTTTTGTATCTTTTTCTTGTTCTTTGTTTTATGTGTTCAACACATCTCTCTTCTTGAAAAACACAAGAGAGCTACTGCATCTCGTAGTTTAAAAAAACAATAAGGTACTACTTGGGGTTTTAATTTTAAATTATTATATATTTTAATTGGTGAATCGAAATGACTATTATAATATATCAAATCGAACCTCGTTTCGATTCCAAAAGACACACGTATGCAATATTTTAGTTCTGCAAGTCTTTCAACAAAAATTAAATCGATTACCCTTAATACCTTAGTCTTAAAATTTGGTGGGAACTTATTGCGTTGTTTTCTGTTCTTTATGATTCGGTTTCTAATTTGATCATATTAACCATGTTCTTAGAAATTCAATCTTTCTTATTTCTTTGAATTCCTTGATTCCTAGGTTTTTCTCCTAAACGATCCCCTTTTTTTGTATCAAAACCATGGTTGCAGAAAATAGGTTATCTTTCTTCATATATAAATTTTTGGAATTTAAGATTTAAAAATATTTGTCTATTGACTGTTTTCATCATTCTTAAGTAACAATTCAGAAAAGAAGAAATAAATTTTATCATTTAAGTCTTGTGTTTTCTTTAAATATTGTAGTCATTATTTTCATCTTTGGAATTCATTTTATAATTTTCTTTAAATTTTTTGTATCTTTTTCTTGTTCTTTGTTTTATGTGTTCAACACATCTCTCTTCTTGAAAAACACAAGAGAGCTACTGCATCTCGTAGTTTAAAAAAACAATAAGGTACTACTTGGGGTTTTAATTTTAAATTATTATATATTTTAATTGGTGAATCGAAATGACTATTATAATATATCAAATCGAACCTCGTTTCGATTCCAAAAGACACACGTATGCAATATTTTAGTTCTGCAAGTCTTTCAACAAAAATTAAATCGATTACCCTTAATACCTTAGTCTTAAAATTTGGTGGGAACTTATTGCGTTGTTTTCTGTTCTTTATGATTCGGGTTCTAATTTGATCATATTAACCATGTTCTTAGAAATTCAATCTTTCTTATTTCTTTGAATTCCTTGATTCCTAGTTTTTCTCCTAAAGGATCCCCTTTTTTTGTATCAAAACCATGGTTGCAGAAAATAGGTTATATATCTTCATATATATAAGTTTTTGGAATTTAAGATTTAAAAATATTTGTCTATTGACAGTTTTCATCATTCTTAAGTAACAATTCAGAAAAGAAGAAATAAATTTTATCATTTAAGTCTTGTGTTTTCTTTAAATATTGTAGTCATTATTTTCATCTTTGGAATTCATTTTATAATTTTCTTTAAATTTTTTGTATCTTTTTCTTGTTCTTTGTTTTATGTGTTCAGCTCATCTCTCTTCTTGAAAAACACAAGAGAGCTACTGCATCTCGTAGTTTAAAAAAACAATAAGGTACTACTTGGGGTTTTAATTTTAAATTATTATATATTTTAATTGGTGAATCGAAATGACTATTATAATATATCAAATCGAACCTCGTTTCGATTCCAAAAGACACACGTATGCAATATTTTAGTTCTGCAAGTCTTTCAACAAAAATTAAATCGATTACCCTTAATACCTTAGTCTTAAAATTTGGTGGGAACTTATTGCGTTGTTTTCTGTTCTTTATGATTCGGGTTCTAATTTGATCATATTAACCATGTTCTTAGAAATTCAATCTTTCTTATTTCTTTGAATTCCTTGATTCCTAGGTTTTTCTCCTAAAGGATCCCCTTTTTTTGTATCAAAACCATGGTTGCAGAAAATAGGTTATCTATCTTCATATATAACTTTTTGGAATTTAAGATTTAAAAATATTTGTCTATTGACTGTTTTCATCATTCTTAAGTAACAATTCAGAAAAGAAGAAATAAATTTTATCATTTAAGTCTTGTGTTTTCTTTAAATATTGTAGTCATTATTTTCATCTTTGGAATTCATTTTATAATTTTCTTTAAATTTTTTGTATCTTTTTCTTGTTCTTTGTTTTATGTGTTCAGCTCATCTCTCTTCTTGAAAAACACAAGAGAGCTACTGCATCTCGTAGTTTAAAAAACAATAAGGTACTACTTGGGGTTTTAATTTTTAATTATTATATATTTTAATTGGTGAATCGAAATGACTATTATAATATATCAAATCGAACCTCGTTTCGATGCCAAAAGACACACGTATGCAATATTTTAGTTCTGCAAGTCTTTAAACAAAAATTAAATCGATTACCCTTAATACCTTAGTCTTAAAATTTGGTGGGAACTTATTGCGTTGTTTTCTGTTCTTTATGATTCGGGTTCTAATTTGATCATATTAACCATGTTCTTAGAAATTCAATCTTTCTTATTTCTTTGAATTCCTTGATTCCTAGGTTTTTCTCCTAAAGGATCCCCTTTTTTGTATGAAAACCATGGTTGTAGAAAATAGGTTATCTATCTTCATATATAACTTTTTGGAATTTAAGATTTAAAAATATTTGTCTATTGACTGTTTTCATCATTCTTAAGTAACAATTCAGAAAAGAAGAAATAAATTTTATCATTTAAGTCTTGTGTTTTCTTTAAATATTGTAGTCATTATTTTCATCTTTGGAATTCATTTTATAATTTTCTTTAAATTTTTTGTATCTTTTTCTTGTTCTTTGTTTTATGTGTTCAACACATCTCTCTTCTTGAAAAACACAAGAGAGCTACTGTATCTCGTAGTTTAAAAAAACAATAAGGTACTACTTGGGGTTTTAATTTTAAATTATTATATATTTTAATTGGTGAATCGAAATGACTTTTATAATATATCAAATCAAACCTCATTTCGATTCCAAAAGACACACGTATGCAATATTTTAGTTCTGCAATTCTTTCAACAAAAATTAAATCGATTACCCTTAATACCTTTGTCTTAAAATTTGGTGGGAACTTATTGCGTTGTTTTCTATTCTTTATGATTCGGGTTCTAATTTGATCATATTAACGATGTTCTTAGAAACTCAATCTTTCTTATTTCTTTGAATTCCTTGATTCCTAGGTTTTTCTCCTAAACGATCCCCTTTTTTTGTATCAAAACCATGGTTGAAGAAAATAGGTTATCTATCTTCATATATAACTTTTTGGAATTTAAGATTTAAAAATATTTTTCTATTGACTGTTTTCATCATTCTTAAGTAACAATTCAGAAAAGAAAAACAAATTTTATCATTTAAGTCTTGTGTTTTCTTTAAATATTGTAGTCATTATTTTCATCTTTGGAATTCATTTTATAATTTTCTTTAAATTTTTTGTATCTTTTTCTTGTTCTTTGTTTTATGTGTTCAACACATCTCTCTTCTTGAAAAACACAAGAGAGCTACTGCATCTCGTAGTTTAAAAAAACAATAAGGTACTACTTGGGGTTTTAATTTTAAATTATTATATATTTTAATTGGTGAATCGAAATGACTATTATAATATATCAAATCGAACCTCGTTTCGATTCCAAAAGACACACGTATGCAATATTTTAGTTCTGCAAGTCTTTCAACAAAAATTAAATCGATTACCCTTAATACCTTAGTCTTAAAATTTGGTGGGAACTTATTGCGTTGTTTTCTGTTCGTTATGATTCGGGTTCTAATTTGATCATATTAACCATGTTCTTAGAAATTCAATCTTTCTTATTCCTTTGAATTCCTTGATTCCTAGGTTTTTCTCCTAAAGGATCCCATTTTTTTGTATCAACACCATCGCTGTTGAAAATAGGCTATCTATCTTCATATATAACTTTTTGGAATTTAAGATTTAAAAATATTTGTCTATTGACTGTTTTCATCATTCTTAAGTAACAATTCAGAAAAGAAGAAATAAATTTTATCATTTAAGTCTTGTGTTTTCTTTAAATATTGTAGTCATTATTTTCATCTTTGGAATTCATTTTATAATTTTCTTTAAATTTTTTGTATCTTTTTCTTGTTCTTTGTTTTATGTGTTCAACACATCTCTCTTCTTGAAAAACACAAGAGAGCTACTGCATCTCGTAGTTTAAAAAACAATAAGGTACTACTTGGGGTTTTAATTTTAAATTATTATATATTTTAATTGGTGAATCGAAATGACTATTATAATATATCAAATCGAACCTCGTTTCGATTCCAAACGACACACGTATGCAATATTTTAGTTCTGCAAGTCTTTCAACAAAAATTAAATCGATTACGCTTAATACCTTAGTCTTAAAATTTGGTGGGAACTTATTGCGTTGTTTTCTGTTCTTTATGATTCGGGTTCTAATTTGATCATATTAACCATGTTCTTAGAAATTCAATCTTTCTTATTTCTTTGAATTCCTTGATTCCTAGGTTTTTCTCCTAAAGGATCCATTTTTTTTGTATCAAAACCATGGTTGCAGAAAATAGGTTATCTATCTTCATATATAACTTTTTGGAATTTAAGATTTAAAAATATTTGTCTATTGACTGTTTTCAACATTCTTAAGTAACAATTCAGAAAAGAAGAAATAAATTTTATCATTTAAGTCTTGTGTTTTCTTTAAATATTGTAGTCATTATTTTCATCTTTGGAATTCATTTTATAATTTTCTTTAAATTTTTTGTATCTTTTTCTTGTTCTTTGTTTTATGTGTTCAGCTCATCTCTCTTCTTGAAAAACACAAGAGAGCTAATACATCTCATCGTTTAAAAAAACAATAAGGTACTACTTGGTGTTTTAATTTCAAATTGTTATATATTTTAATTGGTGAATCGAAATGAGTATTATAATATATCAAATCGAACCTCGTTTCGATTCCAAAAGACACACGTATGCAATATTTTAGTTCTGCAAGTCTTTCAACAAAAATTAAATCGATTACCCTTAATACCTTAGTCTTAAAATTTGGTGGGAACTTATTGCGTTGTTTTCTGTTCGTTATGATTCGGGTTCTAATTTGATCATATTAACCATGTTCTTAGAAATTCAATCTTTCTTATTTCTTTGAATTCCTTGATTCCTAGGTTTTTCTCCTAAAGGATCCCCTTTTTTTGTATCAAAACCATCCTTGTAGAAAATAGGTTATATTTCTTCGTATATAAATTTTTGGAATTTAAGATTTAAAAATATTTGTCTATTGACTGTTTTCATCATTCTTAAGTAACAATTCAGAAAAGAAGAAATAAATTTTATCATTTAAGTCTTGTGTTTTCTTTAAATATTGTAGTCATTATTTTCATCTTTGGAATTCATTTTATAATTTTCTTTAAATTTTTTGTATCTTTTTCTTGTTCTTTGTTTTATGTGTTCAACTCATCTCTCTTCTTGAAAAACACAAGAGAGCTACTGCATCTCGTAGTTTAAAAAAACAATAAGGTACTACTTGGGGTTTTAATTTTAAATTATTATATATTTTAATTGGTGAATCGAAATGACTATTATAATATATCAAATCGAACCTCGTTTCGATTCCAAAAGACACACGTATGCAATATTTTAGTTCTGCAAGTCTTTCAACAAAAATTAAATCGATTACCCTTAATACCTTAGTCTTAAAATTTGGTGGGAACTTATTGCGTTGTTTTCTGTTCTTTATGATTCGGGTTCTAATTTGATCATATTAACCATGTTCTTAGAAATTCAATCTTTCTTATTTCTTTGAATTCCTTGATTCAGAGGTTTTTCTCCTAAAGGATCCCTTTTTTGTATCAAAACCATGGTTGCTGAAAATAGGTTATATTTCTTCGTATATAAATTTTTGGAATTTAAGATTTAAAAATATTTGTCTATTGACTGTTTTCATCATTCTTAAGTAACAATTCAGAAAAGAAGAAATAAATTTTATCATTTAAGTCTTGTGTTTTCTTTAAATATTGTAGTCATTATTTTCATCTTTGGAATTCATTTTATAATTTTCTTTAAATTTTTTGTATCTTTTTCTTGTTCTTTGTTTTATGTGTTCAACACATCTCTCTTCTTGAAAAACACAAGAGAGCTACTGCATCTCGTAGTTTAAAAAAACAATAAGGTACTACTTGGGGTTTTAATTTTAAATTATTATATATTTTAATTGGTGAATCGAAATGACTATTATAATATATCAAATCGAACCTCGTTTCGATTCCAAAAGACACACGTATGCAATATTTTAGTTCTGCAAGTCTTTCAACAAAAATTAAATCGATTACCCTTAATACCTTAGTCTTAAAATTTGGTGGGAACTTATTGCGTTGTTTTCTGTTCTTTATGATTCGGGTTCTAATTTGATCATATTAACCATGTTCTTAGAAATTCAATCTTTCTTATTTCTTTGAATTCCTTGATTCCTAGGTTTTTCTCCTAAAGGATCCCCTTTTTTTGTATCAAAACCATGGTTGCAGAAAATAGGTTATCTATCTTCATATATAACTTTTTGGAATTTAAGATTTAAAAATATTTGTCTATTGACTGTTTTCATCATTCTTAAGTAACAATTCAGAAAAGAAGAAATAAATTTTATCATTTAAGTCTTGTGTTTTCTTTAAATATTGTAGTCATTATTTTCATCTTTGGAATTCATTTTATAATTTTCTTTAAATTTTTTGTATCTTTTTCTTGTTCTTTGTTTTATGTGTTCAGCTCATCTCTCTTCTTGAAAAACACAAGAGAGCTACTGCATCTCGTAGTTTAAAAAAACAATAAGGTACTAGTTGGGGTTTTAATTTTAAATTATTATATATTTTAATTGGTGAATCGAAATGACTATTATAATATATCAAATCGAACCTCGTTTCGATTCCAAAAGACACACGTATGCAATATTTTAGTTCTGCAAGTCTTTCAACAAAAATTAAATCGATTACCCTTAATACCTTAGTCTTAAAATTTGGTGGGAACTTATTGCGTTGTTTTCTGTTCTTTATGATTCGGGTTCTAATTTGATCATATTAACCATGTTCTTAGAAATTCAATCTTTCTTATTTCTTTGAATTCCTTGATTCCTAGGTTTTTCTCCTAAAGGATCCCCTTTTTTGTATCAAAACCATGGTTGCAGAAAATAGGTTATCTATCTTCATATATAACTTTTTGGAATTTAAGATTTAAAAATATTTGTCTATTGACTGTTTTCATCATTCTTAAGTAACAATTCCAAAGAAGAAATAAATTTTATCATTTAAGTCTTGTGTTTTCTTTAAATATTGTAGTCATTATTTTCATCTTTGGAATTCATTTTATAATTTTCTTTAAATTTTTTGTATCTTTTTCTTGTTCTTTGTTTTATGTGTTCAGCTCATCTCTCTTCTTGAAAAACACAAGAGAAACTCTGCATCTCGTAGTTTAAAAAAACAATAAGGTACTACTTGGGGTTTTAATTTTAAATTATTATATATTTTAATTGGTGAATCGAAATGACTATTATAATATATCAAATCGAACCTCGTTTCGATTCCAAAAGACACACGTATGCAATATTTTAGTTCTGCAAGTCTTTCAACAAAAATTAAATCGATTACCCTTAATACCTTAGTCTTAAAATTTGGTGGGAACTTATTGCGTTGTTTTCTGTTCTTTATGATTCGGGTTCTAATTTGATCATATTAACCATGTTCTTAGAAATTCAATCTTTCTTATTTCTTTGAATTCCTTGATTCCTAGGTTTTTCTCCTAAACGATCCCCTTTTTTTGTATCAAAACCATGGTTGCAGAAAATAGGTTATCTTTCTTCATATATAAATTTTTGGAATTTAAGATTTAAAAATATTTGTCCATTGACTGTTTTCATCATTCTTAAGTAACAATTCAGAAAAGAAGAAATAAATTTTATCATTTAAGTCTTGTGTTTTCTTTAAATATTGTAGTCATTATTTTCATCTTTGGAATTCATTTTATAATTTTCTTTAAATTTTTTGTATCTTTTTCTTGTTCTTTGTTTTATGTGTTCAGCTCATCTCTCTTCTTGAAAAACACAAGAGAGCTACTGCATCTCGTAGTTTAAAAAAACAATAAGGTACTACTTGGGGTTTTAATTTTTAATTATTATATATTTTAATTGGTGAATCGAAATGACTATTATAATATATCAAATCGAACCTCGTTTCGATTCCAAAAGACACACGTATGCAATATTTTAGTTCTGCAAGTCTTTCAACAAAAATTAAATCGATTACCCTTAATACCTTAGTCTTAAAATTTGGTGGGAACTTATTGCGTTGTTTTCTGTTCGTTATGATTCGGGTTCTAATTTGATCATATTAACCATGTTCTTAGAAATTCAATCTTTCTTATTCCTTTGAATTCCTTGATTCCTAGGTTTTTCTCCTAAAGGATCCCCTTTTTCTGTATCAAAACCATGGTTGTAGAAAATAGGTTATCTATCTTAATATATAACTTTTTGGAATTTATGATTTAAAAATATTTGTCTATTGACTGTTTTCATCATTCTTAAGTAACAATTCAGAAAAGAATAAATAAATTTTATCATTTAAGTCTTGTGTTTTCTTTAAATATTGTAGTCATTATTTTCATCTTTGGAATTCATTTTACAATTTTCTTTAAATTTTTTGTATCTTTTTCTTGTTCTTTGTTTTATGTGTTCAGCTCATCTCTCTTCTTGAAAAACACAAGAGAGCTACTGCATCTCGTAGTTTAAAAAAACAATAAGGTACTACTTGGGGTTTTAATTTTAAATTATTATATATTTTAATTGGTGAATCGAAATGACTATTATAATATATCAAATCGAACCTCGTTTCGATTCCAAAAGACACACGTATGCAATATTTTAGTTCTGCAAGTCTTTCAACAAAAATTAAATCGATTACCCTTAATACCTTAGTCTTAAAATTTGGTGGGAACTTATTGCGTTGTTTTCTGTTCTTTATGATTCGGGTTCTAATTTGATCATATTAACGATGTTCTTACAAATTCAATCTTTCTTATTTCTTTGAATTCCTTGATTCCTAGGTTTTTCTCCTAAACGATCTCCTTTTTTGCATCAAAACCATGGTTGCAGAAAATAGGTTATCTATCTTCATATATAACTTTTTGTAATTTAAGGTTTAAAAATATTTGTCCAATGACTGTTTTCATCATTCTTAAGTAACAATTCATAAAAGAAAAATAAATTTTATCATTTAAGTCTTGTGTTTTCTTTAAATATTGTAGTCATTATTTTCATCTTTGGAATTGATTTTATAATTTTCTTTAAATTTTTTGTATCTTTTTCTTGTTCTTTGTTTTATGTGTTCAACACATCTCTCTTCTTGAAAAACACAAGAGAGCTACTGCATCTCGTAGTTTAAAAAAACAATAAGGTACTACTTGGGGTTTTAATTTTAAATTATTATATATTTTAATTGGTGAATCGAAATGACTATTATAATATATCAAATCGAACCTCGTTTCGATTCCAAAAGACACACGTATGCAATATTTTAGTTCTGCAAGTCTTTCAACAAAAATTAAATCGATTACCCTTAATACCTTAGTCTTAAAATTTTGTGGGAACTTATTGCGTTGTTTTCTGTTCTTTATGATTTGGGTTCTAATTTCATCATATTAACCATGTTCTTAGAAATTCAATCTTTCTTATTTCTTTGAATTCCTTGATTCCGAGGTTTTTTCTCCTAAACGATCCCCTTTTTTTGTATCAAAACCATGGTTGCAGAAAATAGGTTATCTTTCTTCATATATAAATTTTTGGAATTTAAGATTTAAAAATATTTGTCCATTGACTGTTTTCATCATTCTTAAGTAACAATTCAGAAAAGAAGAAATAAATTTTATCATTTAAGTCTTGTGTTTTCTTTAAATATTGTAGTCATTATTTTCATCTTTGGAATTCATTTTATAATTTTCTTTAAATTTTTTGTATCTTTTTCTTGTTCTTTGTTTTATGTGTTCAGCTCATCTCTCTTCTTGAAAAACACAAGAGAGCTACTGCATCTCGTAGTTTAAAAAAACAATAAGGTACTACTTGGGGTTTTAATTTTTAATTATTATATATTTTAATTGGTGAATCGAAATGACTATTATAATATATCAAATCGAACCTCGTTTCGATTCCAAAAGACACACGTATGCAATATTTTAGTTCTGCAAGTCTTTCAACAAAAATTAAATCGATTACCCTTAATACCTTAGTCTTAAAATTTGGTGGGAACTTATTGCGTTGTTTTCTGTTCTTTATGATTCGGGTTCTAATTTGATCATATTAACCATGTTCTTAGAAATTCAATCTTTCTTATTTCTTTGAATTCCTTGATTCCTAGGTTTTTCTCCTAAAGGATCCCCTTTTTTTGTATCAAAACCATGGTTGCAGAAAATAGGTTATATTTCTTCGTATATAAATTTTTGGAATTTAAGATTTATAAATATTTGTCCATTGACTGTTTTCATCATTCTTAAGTAACAATTCAGAAAAAAGAAGAAATAAATTTTATCATTTAAGTCTTGTGTTTTCTTTAAATATTGTAGTCATTATTTTCATCTTTGGAATTCATTTTATAATTTTCTTTAAATTTTTTGTATCTTTTTCTTGTTCTTTGTTTTATGTGTTCAACACATCTCTCTTCTTGAAAAACACAAGAGAGCTACTGCATCTCGTAGTTTAAAAAAACAATAAGGTACTACTTGGGGTTTTAATTTTAAATTATTATATATTTTAATTGGTGAATCGAAATGACTATTATAATATATCAAATCGAACCTCGTTTCGATTCCAAAAGACACACGTATGCAATATTTTAGTTCTGCAAGTCTTTCAACAAAAATTAAATCGATTACCCTTAATACCTTAGTCTTAAAATTTGGTGGGAACTTATTGCGTTGTTTTCTGTTCTTTATGATTCGGGTTCTAATTTGATCATATTAACCATGTTCTTAGAAATTCAATCTTTCTTATTTCTTTGAATTCCTTGATTCCTAGTTTTTCTCCTAAAGGATCCCCTTTTTTGTATAAAAACCATGGTTGTAGAAAATAGGTTATCTATCTTCATATATAACTTTTTGGAATTTAAGATTTAAAAATATTTGTCTATTGACTGTTTTCATCATTCTTAAGTAACAATTCTGAAAAGCAGAAATAAATTTTATCATTTAAGTCTTGTGTTTTCTTTAAATATTGTAGTCATTATTTTCATCTTTGGAATTCATTTTATAATTTTCTTTAAATTTTTTGTATCTTTTTCTTGTTCTTTGTTTTATGTGTTCAACACATCTCTCTTCTTGAAAAACACAAGAGAGCTACTGCATCTCGTAGTTTAAAAAAACAATAAGGTACTACTTGGGGTTTTAATTTTAAATTATTATATATTTTAATTGGTGAATCGAAATGACTATTATAATATATCAAATCGAACCTCGTTTCGATTCCAAAAGACACACGTATGCAATATTTTAGTTCTGCAAGTCTTTCAACAAAAATTAAATCGATTACCCTTAATACCTTAGTCTTAAAATTTGGTGGGAACTTATTGCGTTGTTTTCTGTTCGTTATGATTCGGGTTCTAATTTGATCATATTAACCATGTTCTTAGAAATTCAATCTTTCTTATTCCTTTGAATTCCTTGATTCCTAGGTTTTTCTCCTAAAGGATCCCCTTTTTTTGTATCAAAACCATGGTTGCAGAAAATAGGTTATCTTTCTTCATATATAACTTTTTGGAATTTATGATTTAAAAATATTTGTCTATTGACTGTTTTCATCATTCTTAAGTAACAATTCAGAAAAGAATAAATAAATTTTATCATTTAAGTCTTGTGTTTTCTTTAAATATTGTAGTCATTATTTTCATCTTTGGAATTCATTTTATAATTTTCTTTAAATTTTTTGTATCTTTTTCTTGTTCTTTGTTTTATGTGTTCAACACATCTCTCTTCTTGAAAAACACAAGAGAGCTACTGCATCTCGTAGTTTAAAAAAACAATAAGGTACTACTTGGGGTTTTAATTTTAAATTATTATATATTTTAATTGGTGAATCGAAATGACTATTATAATATATCAAATCGAACCTCGTTTCGATTCCAAAAGACACACGTATGCAATATTTTAGTTCTGCAAGTCTTTCAACAAAAATTAAATCGATTACCCTTAATACCTTAGTCTTAAAATTTGGTGGGAACTTATTGCGTTGTTTTCTGTTCTTTATGATTCGGGTTCTAATTTGATCATATTAACGATGTTCTTAGAAATTCAATCTTTCTTATTTCTTTGAATTCCTTGATTCCGAGGTTTTTCTCCTAAACGATCCCCTTTTTTTTGTATCAAAATCATGGTTGTAGAAAATAGGTTAACTTTCTTCATATATAAATTTTTGGAATTTAAGATTTAAAAATATTTGTCCATTGACTGTTTTCATCATTCTTAAGTAACAATTCAGAAAAGAAGAAATAAATTTTATCATTTAAGTCTTGTGTTTTCTTTAAATATTGTAGTCATTATTTTCATCTTTGGAATTCATTTTATAATTTTCTTTAAATTTTTTGTATCTTTTTCTTGTTCTTTGTTTTATGTGTTCAACACATCTCTCTTCTTGAAAAACACAAGAGAGCTACTGCATCTCGTAGTTTAAAAAACAATAAGGTACTACTTGGGGTTTTAATTTTAAATTATTATATATTTTAATTGGTGAATCGAAATGACTATTATAATATATCAAATCGAACCTCGTTTCGATTCCAAAAGACACACGTATGCAATATTTTAGTTCTGCAAGTCTTTCAACAAAAATTAAATCGATTACCCTTAATACCTTAGTCTTAAAATTTGGTGGGAACTTATTGCGTTGTTTTCTGTTCTTTATGATTCGGGTTCTAATTTGATCATATTAACCATGTTCTTAGAAATTCAATCTTTCTTATTTCTTTGAATTCCTTGATTCCTAGGTTTTTCTCCTAAAGGATCCACATCATTTTGTTTCAAAACCATTGTTGTTGAAAATAGGTTATCTATCTTCATATATAAATTTTTGGAATTTAAGATTTAAAAATATTTTCTATTGACTGTTTTCATCTTTCTTAAGTAACAATTCAAAAAAGAAGAAATAAATTTTATCATTTAAGTCTTGTGTTTTCTTTAAATATTGTAGTCATTATTTTCATCTTTGGAATTCATTTTATAATTTTCTTTAAATTTTTTGTATCTTTTTCTTGTTCTTTGTTTTATGTGTTCAACACATCTCTCTTCTTGAAAAACACAAGAGAGCTACTGCATCTCGTAGTTTAAAAAAACAATAAGGTACTACTTGGGGTTTTAATTTTAAATTATTATATATTTTAATTGGTGAATCGAAATGACTATTATAATATATCAAATCGAACCTCGTTTCGATTCCAAAAGACACACGTATGCAATATTTTAGTTCTGCAAGTCTTTCAACAAAAATTAAATCGATTACCCTTAATACCTTAGTCTTAAAATTTGGTGGGAACTTATTGCGTTGTTTTCTGTTCTTTATGATTCGGGTTCTAATTTGATCATATTAACGATGTTCTTAGAAATTCAATCTTTCTTATTTCTTTGAATTCCTTGATTCCGAGGTTTTTCTCCTAAACGATCCCCTTTTTTTGTATCAAAACCATGGTTGCAGAAAATAGGTTATCTTTCTTCATATATAAATTTTTGGAATTTAAGATTTAAAAATATTTGTCCATTGACTGTTTTCATCATTCTTAAGTAACAATTCAGAAAAGAAGAAATAAATTTTATCATTTAAGTCTTGTGTTTTCTTTAAATATTGTAGTCATTATTTTCATCTTTGGAATTCATTTTATAATTTTCTTTAAATTTTTTGTATCTTTTTCTTGTTCTTTGTTTTATGTGTTCAACACATCTCTCTTCTTGAAAAACACAAGAGAGCTACTGCATCTCGTAGTTTAAAAAAACAATAAGGTACTACTTGGGGTTTTAATTTTAAATTATTATATATTTTAATTGGTGAATCGAAATGACTATTATAATATATCAAATCGAACCTCGTTTCGATTCCAAAAGACACACGTATGCAATATTTTAGTTCTGCAAGTCTTTCAACAAAAATTAAATCGATTACCCTTAATACCTTAGTCTTAAAATTTGGTGGGAACTTATTGCGTTGTTTTCTGTTCTTTATGATTCGGGTTCTAATTTGATCATATTAACCATGTTCTTAGAAATTCAATCTTTCTTATTTCTTTGAATTCCTTGATTCCTAGGTTTTTCTCCTAAAGGATCCCCTTTTTTTGTATCAAAACCATGGTTGCAGAAAATAGGTTATCTATCTTCATATATAACTTTTTGGAATTTAAGATTTAAAAATATTTGTCTATTGACTGTTTTCATCATTCTTAAGTAACAATTCAGAAAAGAAGAAATAAATTTTATCATTTAAGTCTTGTGTTTTCTTTAAATATTGTAGTCATTATTTTCATCTTTGGAATTCATTTTATAATTTTCTTTAAATTTTTTGTATCTTTTTCTTGTTCTTTGTTTTATGTGTTCAGCTCATCTCTCTTCTTGAAAAACACAAGAGAGCTACTGCATCTCGTAGTTTAAAAAAACAATAAGGTACTAGTTGGGGTTTTAATTTTAAATTGTTATATATTTTAATTGGTGAATCGAAATGACTATTATAATATATCAAATCGAACCTCGTTTCGATTCCAAAAGACACACGTATGCAATATTTTAGTTCTGCAAGTCTTTCAACAAAAATTAAATCGATTACCCTTAATACCTTAGTCTTAAAATTTGGTGGGAACTTATTGCGTTGTTTTCTGTTCTTTATGATTCGGGTTCTAATTTGATCATATTAACCATGTTCTTAGAAATTCAATCTTTGTTATTTCTTTGAGTTCGTTGATTCCTATGTTTTTCTCCTAAAGGATCCCTGTTTTTTTTGTATCAAAACCATGGTTACTGAAAATAGGTTATCTATCTTCATATATAAATTTGTGGAATTTTAAGTTTAATAAAATTTTTCCATTGACTGTTTTCTTCATTCTTAAGTAACAATTCAGAAAAGAAGAAATAAATTTTATCATTTAAGTCTTGTGTTTTCTTTAAATATTGTAGTCATTATTTTCATCTTTGGAATTCATTTTATAATTTTCTTTAAATTTTTTGTATCTTTTTCTTGTTCTTTGTTTTATGTGTTCAGCTCATCTCTCTTCTTGAAAAACACAAGAGAGCTACTGCATCTCGTAGTTTAAAAAAACAATAAGGTACTACTTGGGGTTTTAATTTTAAATTATTATATATTTTAATTGGTGAATCGAAATGACTATTATAATATATCAAATCGAACCTCGTTTCGATTCCAAAAGACACACGTATGCAATATTTTAGTTCTGCAAGTCTTTCAACAAAAATTAAATCGATTACCCTTAATACCTTAGTCTTAAAATTTGGTGGGAACTTATTGCGTTGTTTTCTGTTCGTTATGATTCGGGTTCTAATTTGATCATATTAACCATGTTCTTAGAAATTCAATCTTTCTTATTCCTTTGAATTCCTTGATTCCTAGGTTTTTCTCCTAAAGGATCCTTTTTTTCGGTATCAAAACCATGGTTGTAGAAAATAGGTTATCTATCTTAATATATAACTTTTTGGAATTTATGATTTAAAAATATTTGTCTATTGACTGTTTTCATCATTCTTAAGTAACAATTCAGAAAAGAAGAAATAAATTTTATCATTTAAGTCTTGTGTTTTCTTTAAATATTGTAGTCATTATTTTCATCTTTGGAATTCATTTTATAATTTTCTTTAAATTTTTTGTATCTTTTTCTTGTTCTTTGTTTTATGTGTTCAGCTCATCTCTCTTCTTGAAAAACACAAGAGAGCTACTGCATCTCGTAGTTTAAAAAAACAATAAGGTACTACTTGGGGTTTTAATTTTAAATTATTATATATTTTAATTGGTGAATCGAAATGACTATTATAATATATCAAATCGAACCTCGTTTCGATTCCAAAAGACACACGTATGCAATATTTTAGTTCTGCAAGTCTTTCAACAAAAATTAAATCGATTACCCTTAATACCTTAGTCTTAAAATTTGGTGGGAACTTATTGCGTTGTTTTCTGTTCTTTATGATTCGGGTTCTAATTTGATCATATTAACCATGTTCTTAGAAATTCAATCTTTCTTATTTCTTTGAATTCCTTGATTCCTAGGTTTTTCTCCTAAAGGATCCCCTTTTTTTGTATCAAAACCATGGTTGCAGAAAATAGGTTATCTATCTTCATATATAAATTTTTGGAATTTAAGATTTAAAAATATTTGTCCATTGACTATTTTCATCTTTCTTAACTAACAATTCATAAAAGAAGAAATATATTTTATCATTTAAGTCTTGTGTTTTCTTTAAATATTGTAGTCATTATTTTCATCTTTGGAATTCATTTTATAATTTTCTTTAAATTTTTTGTATCTTTTTCTTGTTCTTTGTTTTATGTGTTCAGCTCATCTCTCTTCTTGAAAAACACAAGAGAGCTACTACATCTCGTAGTTTAAAAAAACAATAAGGTACTAGTTGGGGTTTTAATTTCAAATTGTTATATATTTTAATTGGTGAATCGAAATGACTATTATAATATATCAAATCGAACCTCGTTTCGATTCCAAAAGACACACGTATGCAATATTTTAGTTCTGCAAGTCTTTCAACAAAAATTAAATCGATTACCCTTAATACCTTAGTCTTAAAATTTGGTGGGAACTTATTGCGTTGTTTTCTGTTCTTTATGATTCGGGTTCTAATTTGATCATATTAACCATGTTCTTAGAAATTCAATCTTTCTTATTTCTTTGAATTCCTTGATTCCTAGGTTTTTCTCCTAAAGGATCCCCTTTTTTTGTATCAAAACCATGGTTGCAGAAAATAGGTTATCTATCTTCATATATAACTTTTTGGAATTTAAGATTTAAAAATATTTGTCTATTGACTGTTTTCATCATTCTTAAGTAACAATTCAGAAAAGAAGAAATAAATTTTATCATTTAAGTCTTGTGTTTTCTTTAAATATTGTAGTCATTATTTTCATCTTTGGAATTCATTTTATAATTTTCTTTAAATTTTTTGTATCTTTTTCTTGTTCTTTGTTTTATGTGTTCAGCTCATCTCTCTTCTTGAAAAACACAAGAGAGCTACTGCATCTCGTAGTTTAAAAAAACAATAAGGTACTAGTTGGGGTTTTAATTTTAAATTATTATATATTTTAATTGGTGAATCGAAATGACTATTATAATATATCAAATCGAACCTCGTTTCGATTCCAAAAGACACACGTATGCAATATTTTAGTTCTGCAAGTCTTTCAACAAAAATTAAATCGATTACCCTTAATACCTTAGTCTTAAAATTTGGTGGGAACTTATTGCGTTGTTTTCTGTTCTTTATGATTCGGGTTCTAATTTGATCATATTAACCATGTTCTTAGAAATTCAATCTTTCTTATTTCTTTGAATTCCTTGATTCCTAGGTTTTTCTCCTAAAGGATCCCCTTTTTTGTATCAAAACCATGGTTGCAGAAAATAGGTTATCTATCTTCATATATAACTTTTTGGAATTTAAGATTTAAAAATATTTGTCTATTGACTGTTTTCATCATTCTTAAGTAACAATTCAGAAAAGAAGAAATAAATTTTATCATTTAAGTCTTGTGTTTTCTTTAAATATTGTAGTCATTATTTTCATCTTTGGAATTCATTTTATAATTTTCTTTAAATTTTTTGTATCTTTTTCTTGTTCTTTGTTTTATGTGTTCAACTCATCTTTCTTCTTGAAAAACACAAGAGAGCTACTGCATCTCGTAGTTTAAAAAAACCATAATGTACTAGTTGGGGTTTTAATTTTAAATTGTTATATATTTTAATTGGTGAATCGAAATGACTATTATAATATATCAAATCGAACCTCGTTTCGATTCCAAACGACACACGTATGCAATATTTTAGTTCTGCAAGTCTTTCAACAAAAATTAAATCGATTACGCTTAATACCTTAGTCTTAAAATTTGGTGGGAACTTATTGCGTTGTTTTCTGTTCTTTATGATTCGGGTTCTAATTTGATCATATTAACGATGTTCTTAGAAATCAATCTTTCTTATTTCTTTGAATTCCTTGATTCCTAGGTTTTTCTCCTAAACGTTCCCCTTTTTTTGTATCAAAACCATGGTTGCAGAAAATAGGTTATCTTTCTTCATATATAAATTTTTGGAATTTAAGATTTAAAAATATTTGTCCATTGACTGTTTTCATCATTCTTAAGTAACAATTCAGAAAAGAAGAAATAAATTTTATCATTTAAGTCTTGTGTTTTCTTTAAATATTGTAGTCATTATTTTCATCTTTGGAATTCATTTTATAATTTTCTTTAAATTTTTTGTATCTTTTTCTTGTTCTTTGTTTTATGTGTTCAACTCATCTTTCTTCTTGAAAAACACAAGAGAGCTACTGCATCTCGTAGTTTAAAAAAACAATAAGGTACTACTTGGGGTTTTAATTTTAAATTATTATATATTTTAATTGGTGAATCGAAATGACTATTATAATATATCAAATCGAACCTCGTTTCGATTCCAAAAGACACACGTATGCAATATTTTAGTTCTGCAAGTCTTTCAACAAAAATTAAATCGATTACCCTTAATACCTTAGTCTTAAAATTTGGTGGGAACTTATTGCGTTGTTTTCTGTTCTTTATGATTCGGGTTCTAATTTGATAATCTTAACCATGTTCTTAGAAATTCAATCTTTATTTTTTCTTTGAGATCTTGGATTCCAAGGTTTTTCTCCTAAAGGATCCCCTTTTTTTTGTTTCAAAACCATGGTTTCTGAATATAGGTTATCTATCTTCATATATAAATTTTTGGAATTTTATATTTAAAAATATTTGTCCATTGACTGTTTTCTTCATTCTTAAGTAACAATTCAAAAAAGAAGAAATAAATTTTATCCTTTAAGTCTTGTGTTTTCTTTAAATATTGTAGTCATTATTTTCATCTTTGGAATTCATTTTATAATTTTCTTTAAATGTTTTGTATCTTTTTCTTGTTCTTTGTTTTATGTGTTCAGCTCATCTCTCTTCTTGAAAAACACAAGAGAGCTACTGCATCTCGTAGTTTAAAAAACAATAAGGTACTACTTGGGGTTTTAATTTTAAATTATTATATATTTTAATTGGTGAATCGAAATGACTATTATAATATATCAAATCGAACCTCGTTTCGATTCCAAAAGACACACGTATGCAATATTTTAGTTCTGCAAGTCTTTCAACAAAAATTAAATCGATTACCCTTAATACCTTAGTCTTAAAATTTGGTGGGAACTTATTGCGTTGTTTTCTGTTCTTTATGATTCGGGTTCTAATTTGATCATATTAACCATGTTCTTAGAAATTCAATCTTTCTTATTTCTTTGAATTCCTTGATTCCTAGGTTTTTCTCCTAAACGATCCCCTTTTTTTGTATCAAAACCATGGTTGCAGAAAATAGGTTATCTATCTTCATATATAACTTTTTGTAATTTAAGATTTAAAAATATTTGTCCATTGACTGTTTTCATCATTCTTAAGTAACAATTCAGAAAAGAAGAAATAAATTTTATCATTTAAGTCTTGTGTTTTCTTTAAATATTGTAGTCATTATTTTCATCTTTGGAATTCATTTTATAATTTTCTTTAAATTTTTTGTATCTTTTTCTTGTTCTTTGTTTTATGTGTTCAGCTCATCTCTCTTCTTGAAAAACACAAGAGAGCTACTATATCTCGTAGTTTAAAAAAACAATAAGGTACTAGTTGGGGTTTTAATTTCAAATTGTTATATATTTTAATTGGTGAATCGAAATGACTATTAAAATATATCAAATCGAACCTCGTTTCGATTCCAAACGACACACGTATGCAATATTTTAGTTCTGCAAGTCTTTCAACAAAAATTAAATCGATTACGCTTAATACCTTAGTCTTAAAATTTGGTGGGAACTTATTGCGTTGTTTTCTGTTCTTTATGATTCGGGTTCTAATTTGATCATATTAACCATGTTCTTAGAAATTCAATCTTTCTTATTTCTTTGAATTCCTTGATTCCTAGGTTTTTCTCCTAAAGGATCCCCTTTTTTTGTATCAAAACCATGGTTGCAGAAAATAGGTTATCTATCTTCATATATAACTTTTTGTAATTTAAGATTTAAAAATATTTGTCCATTGACTGTTTTCATCATTCTTAAGTAACAATTCAGAAAAGAAGAAATAAATTTTATCATTTAAGTCTTGTGTTTTCTTTAAATATTGTAGTCATTATTTTCATCTTTGGAATTCATTTTATAATTTTCTTTAAATTTTTTGTATCTTTTTCTTTGTTTTCTGTGTTCAACTCATCTTTCCTCTCGAAAAACACAAGAGAGCTACTGCATCTCGTAGTTTAAGAAAAACAATAAGGTACTAATTATGGTTGCAATTTTAAATTGTTATATATTTTAATTCGTGAATCGAAATGACTATTATAATATATCAAATCGAACCTCGTTTCGATTCCAAAAGACACACGTATGTAATATTTTAGTTCTGCAAGTCTTTCAACAAAAATTAAATCGATTACCCTTAATACCTTTGTCTTAAAATTTGGTGTGAACTTATTGCGTTGTTTTCTATTCTTTCTGATTCGGGTTCCAATTTGATCATATTAACCATGTTCTTAGAAATTCAATCTTTCTTATTCTTTTGAGTTCTCGGGTTCCTAAGTTGTTCGCCTAAAGGATCCCTTTTTTTTTCTTCAAAAGCATGGTTGCTGAAAATATGTTATCTATCTACATATATAAATTTTTGGAATTTTACATTAAAAAATATTTGTCTATTTATTGTTTTCTTCATTCTTTAGTAACAATTCAAAAAAGAAGAAATAAATTTTATGCTTTAAGTCTTATGTTTTCTTTAAATATTGTAGTCATTATTTGCATCTTTGGAATTCATTTTATAATTTTCTTTAAATTTTTTGTATCTTTTTCTTTTTCTTTGTTTTCGGTGTTCGACTCATCTTTCCTCTTGAAAAACACAAGAGAGCTACTGCATATCGTAGTTTAAGAAAAACAATAAGTTACTAATTGGGGTTGCAATTTTAAATTGTTATATATTTTAAATCGTGAATCTAAATGACTATTATAATATATCAAATCGAACCTTGTTTCGATTCCAAAAGACACACGTATGCAATACTTTAGTTCTGCAAGTCTTTCAACAAAAATTAAATCGATTACCCTTAATACCTTAGTCTTAAAATTTTGTTGGAACTTATTGCGTTGTTTTCTGTTCTTTTTGATTAGGGTTCTAATTTGATCATATTAACGATTTTCTGAGAAATTCAATCTTTCTTATTTCTTTGAATTCCTTGATTCCTAGGTTTTTCTCCTAAACGATCTCCTTTTTTGTATCAAAACCATGGTTGCAGAAAATAGGTTATCTATCTTCATATATAAATTTTTGGAATTTTAGATTTAAAAAAATTTGTCCATTGACTGTTTTCTTCATTCTTAAGTAACAATTCAGAAAAGTAGAAATAAATTTTATCATTTAAGTCTTGTGTTTTCTTTAAATATTGTAGTCATTATTTTCATCTTTGGAATTCATTTTATAATTTTCTTTAAATTTTTTGTATCTTTTTCTTGGTCTTTGTTTTATGTGTTCAACTCATCTTTCTTCTTGAAAAACACAAGAGAGCTACTGCATCTCGTAGTTTAAAAAAAAATACGGTACTAATTGGGGTTTCAATTTTAAACTTTTATATATTTTAATTGGTGAATCGAAATGACTATTATAATATATCAAATCGAACCTCGTTTCGATTCCAAAAGACACACATATGCATTTGTTTAGTTTTGCAAGTCTTTCCACAAAAATCAAATCGATTACCCTTAATACCTTCGTCTTAAAATTTGGAGGGAAATTATTGCGTTGTTTTCTATTCTTTATGATTCGGGTTCTAATTTGATCATCTTAACCATATTCTAAGAAATTCAATATTTCTTTTTTCTTTGAGTTCCTGGATTCCTAGGTTTTTCTCCTAAAGGATCCCTTTTTTTTGCTTCAAAAGCATGGTTGCTGAAAATAGGTTATCTATCTTCATATATAAATTTTTGGAATTTTAGATTTAAAAAAATTTGTCCATTGAGTGTTTTCTTCATTCTTAAGTAACAATTCAGAAAAGAAGAAATAATTTTTACCATTTAAGTCTTGTGTTTTCTTTAAATATTGTAGTCATTATTTTCATCTTTGGAATTCATTTTATAATTTTCTTTAAATGTTTTGTATCTTTTTCTTGTTCTTTGTTTTATGTGTTCAACTCATCTTTCTTCTTGAAAAACACAAGAGAGCTACTGCATCTCGTAGTTTAAAAAAACAATAAGGTACTAATTGGGGTTGCAATTTTAAACTGTTATATATTTTAATTGGTGAATCGAAATGACTATTATAATATATCAAATCGAACCTCGTTTCGATTCCAAAAGACACACGTATGCAATACTTTAGTTTTGCAAGTCTTTCAACAAAAATCAAATCGATTACCCTTAATACCTTCGTCTTAAAATTTGTTGTTAACTTATTGCGTTGTTTTCTATTCTTTATGATTCGGGTTCTAATTTGATCATCTTAACCATGTTCTTAGAAATTCAATCTTTCTTATTTCTTTGAGTTCTTGGATTCCTAGGTTTTTCTCCTAAAGGATCCCCTTTTTTTGTTTCAAAACCATGGTTGCTGAAAATAGGTTATCTATCTTCATATATAAATTTTTGGAATTTTATATTTAAAAAAATTTGTCCATTGACTGTTTTCTTCATTCTTAAGTAACAATTCAGAAAAGAAGAAATAAATTTTATCCTTTAAGTCTTGTGTTTTCTTTAAATATTGTAGTCATTATTTTCATCTTTGGAATTCATTTTATAATTTTCTTTAAATGTTTTGTATCTTTTTCTTGTTCTTTGTTTTCTGTGTTCAACTCATCTTTCTTCTTGATAAACACAAGAGAGCTACTGCATCTCGTAGTTTAAAAAAAAATAAGGTACTAATTGCGGTTGCAATTTTAAACTATTATATATTTTAATTCGTGCATCGAAATGACTATTATAATATATCAAATTGAACCACGTTTCGATTCCAAAAGACACACGTATGCAATAGTTTTGTTTTGCAAGTCTTTCAACAAAAATAATATGGATTACCCTTAATACCTTCGTCTTAAAATTTTGTGGGAACTTATTGAGTTGTATTCTATTCTTTATTATACGGGTTCCAATTTGATCAACTTAACCATATTCTCAAAAATTCGATCATTCTTATTTCTTTGAGTTCCTTGATGCCTATGTTTTTGTCCTAAAGGATCCCCATTTTTTTTGTATCAAAACCATGGTTACTGAAAATAGGTTATCTATCTTCATATATAAATTTTTGGAATTTTAGATTTAATAAAATTTTTCCATTGACTGTTTTCTTCATTCTTAAGTAACAATTCAGAAAAGAAGAAATAAATTTTATCATTTAAGTCTTGTGTTTTCTTTCAATATTGTAGTCATTATTTTCATCTTTGGAATTCATTTTATAATTTTCTTTAAATTTTTTGTATCTTTTTCTTTTTTCTTTATTTTCTGTGTTCAACTCATCTTTCTTCTTGAAAAACACAAGAGAGCTACTGCATCTCGTAGTTTAAAAAAACAATAAGTTACTAATTGGGGTTGCAATTTTAAATTGTTATATATTTTAAATCGTGAATCTAAATGACTATTATAATATATCAAATCGAACCTCATTTTGATTCCAAAAGACACACGTATGCAACAGTTTAGTTTTGCAAGTCTTTCAACAAAAATCAAATCGATTACCCTTAATTCCTCCATCTTAAAATTTGGTGTGAACTTATTGCGTTGATTTTTATTTTTTATGATTCGGGTTCCAATTTGATCATCTTAACCATGTTCTTAGCAATTCCATCTTTCTTATTCCTTTGAGTTCCTCGATTACTAGGTTTTTCTGCTAAAGGTCCGCATCATTTTGTATCAAAACCATGGTTGTTGAAAATAGGTTATCTATCTTCATATATAAATTTTTGGAATTTTACATTTAAAAAAATTTTTCCATTGACTATTTTCTTCATTCTTAACTAACAATTCAGAAAAGAAGAAATAAATTTTATCCTTTAAGTCTTGTGTTTTCTTTAAATATTGTAGTCATTATTTTCATCTTTGGAATTCATTTTATAATTTTCTTTAAATTTTTTGTATCTTTTTCTTGTTCTTTGTTTTCTTTGTTCAACTCATCTTTCTTCTTGAAAAACACAAGAGAGCTACTGCATCTCGTAGTTTAAAAAAAAATAAGGTACTAATTGGGGTTGCAATTTTAAACTGTTATATATTTTAATTCGTGAATCGAAATGACTATTATAATATATCAAATCGAACCTCGTTTCGATTCCAAAAGACACATGTATGCAATACTTTAGTTTTGCAAGTCTTTCAACAAAAAGCAAATCAATTTCCGTTAATACCTTCGTCTTAAAATTTGGTGTGAACTTATTGCGTTGTTTTCTATTCTTTATGATTCGGGTTCTAATTTGATCATATTAACCATGTTCTTAGAAATTCAATCTTTCTTATTTCTTTGAGTTCTTGGATTCCTAGGTTTTTCTCCTAAAGGATCCCCTTTTTTTGTTTCAAAACCATGGTTGCTGAAAATAGGTTATCTATCTTCATATATAAATTTTTGGAATTTTATATTTAAAAAAATTTGTCCATTGACTGTTTTCTTCATTTTTAAGTAACAATTCAGAAAAGAAGAAATAAATTTTATCCTTTAAGTCTTGTGTTTTCTTTAAATATTGTAGTCATTATTTTCATCTTTGGAATTCATTTTATAATTTTCTTTAAATGTTTTGTATCTTTTTCTTGTTCTTTGTTTTCTTTTTCAACTCATCTTTCTACTTGAAAACCACAAGAGAGGTACTGCATCTCGTATTTAAAAAAAAATAAGTTACTAATTGGGGTTGCCATTTTAAAATGTTATATATTTTAATTCGTGAATCGAAATGACTATTATCATATATTAAATCGAACCTTGTTTTGATTCCAAAAGACACACGTATGCAATAGTTTAGTTCTACAAGTCCTTCAACATAAAGCAAATCGATTACCTTAATACCTTCGTCTCAAAATTTGGTGGGAACTTATTGAGTTGTATTCTATTCTTTATGGTACGGGTTCCAATTTGATCATCTTAACCATGTTCTTAGAAATTCAATCTTTCTTATTTCTTTGAGTTCTTGTATTCCAAGGTTTTTCTCCTAAAGGATCCCCTTTTTTTATTTCAAAACCATGGTTGCTGAAAATAGGTTATCTATCTTCATATATAAATTTTTGGAATTTTAGATTTAATAAAATTTGTCCATTGACTGTTTTCTTCATTCTTAAGTAACAATTCAGAAAAGAAGAAATAAATTTTATCATTTAAGTCTTGTGTTTTCTTTTAATATTGTAGTCATTATTTTCATCTTTGGAATTCATTTTATAATTTTCTTTAAATGTTTTGTATCTTTTTCTTGTTCTTTGTTTTCTGTGTTCAACTCATCTTTCTTCTTGATAAACACAAGAGAGCTACTGCATCTCGTAGTTTAAAAAAACAATAAGGTACTAATTGGGGTTGCAATTTTAAACTGTTATATATTTTAATTCGTGAATCGAAATGACTATTATAATATATCAAATCGAACCTCGTTTTTATTCCAAAAGACACACGTATGCAATAGTTTAGTTCTACAAGTCTTTCAACAAAAAGCAAATCGATTACCTTAATACCTTCGTCTTAAAATTTGGTGTGAACTTATTGCGTTGTTTTCTATTCTTTATGATTCGAGTTCTAATTTGATCATCTAAACCATGTTCTTAGAAATTCAATCTTTCTTATTTCTTTGAGTTCTTGGATTCCTAGGTTTTTTCCTAAAGGATCCCCTTTTTTTGTTTCAAAACCATGGTTGCTGAAAATAGGTTATCTATCTTCATATATAAATTTTTGGAATTTTAGATTTAATAAAATTTGTCCATTGACTGTTTTCTTCATTCTTAAGTAACAATTCAGAAAAGAAGAAATAAATTTTATCATTTAAGTCTTGTGTTTTATTTAAATATTGTAGTCATTATTTTCATCTTTGGAATTCATTTTATAATTTTCTTTAAATGTTTTGTATCTTTTTCTTGTTCTTTGTTTTCTGTGTTGAACTCATCTTTCTTCTTGATAAACACAAGAGAGCTACTGCATCTCGTAGTTTAAAAAAAAATAAGGTACTAATTGGGGTTGCAATTTTAAACTGTTATATATTTTAATTCGTGAATCGAAATAACTATTATAATATATCAAATCGAACCTCGTTTCGATTCCAAAAGACACACGTATGCAATACTTTAGTTTTGCAAGTCTTTCAACAAAAAGCAAATCGATATCCCTTAATACCTTCGTCTTAAAATTTGGTGTGAACTTATTGCGTTGTTTTCTATTCTTTATGATACGGGTTCTAAATTGATCATCTGAGCCATATTCTTAGAAATTCAATCTTTTTTTATTTCTTTGAGTTCTTGTATTCCAAGGTTTTTCTCCTAAAGGATCCCCTTTTTTTATTTCAAAACCATGGTTGCTGAAAATAGGTTATCTATCTTCATATATAAATTTTTGGAATTTTAGATTTAATAAAATTTGTCCATTGACTGTTTTCTTCATTCTTAAGTAACAATTCAGAAAAGAAGAAATAAATTTTATCATTTAAGTCTTGTGTTTTATTTAAATATTGTAGTCATTATTTTCATCTTTGGAATTCATTTTATAATTTTCTTTAAATGTTTTGTATCTTTTTCTTGATCTTTGTTTTCTGTGTTCAACTCATCTTTCTTCTTCAAAAACACAAGAGAGTTGCTGCATCTCGTAGTTTAAAAAAACAATAAGGTACTAATTGGGGTTGCAATTTTAAACTGTTATATATTTTAATTCGTGAATCTAAATAACTATTATAATATATCAAATCGAACCTCGTTTCGATTCCAAAAGACACACGTATGCAATACTTTAGTTTTGCAAGTCTTTCAACATAAAGCAAATCGATTACCTTAATACCTTCGTCTCAAAATTTGGTGGGAACTTATTGAGTTGTATTCTATTCTTTATTATACGGGTTCCAATTTGATCAACTTAACCATATTCTCAAAAATTCGATCATTCTTATTTCTTTGAGTTCTTGTATTCCAAGGTTTTTCTCCTAAAGGATCCCCTTTTTTATTTCAAAACCATGGTTGTTGAAAATAGGTTATCTATCTTCATATATAAATTTTTGGAATTTTAGATTTAATAAAATTTGTCCATTGACTGTTTTCTTAATTCTTAAGTAACAATTCAAAAAAGAAGAAATAAATTTTATCCTTTAAGTCTTGTGTTTTCTTTTAATATTGTAGTCATTATTTTCATCTTTGGAATTGATTTTATAATTTTCTTTAAATGTTTTGTATCTTTTTCTTGTTCTTTGTTTTCTGTGTTCAACTCATCTTTCTTCTTGATAAACACAAGAGAGCTACTGCATCTCGTAGTTTAAAAAAACAATAAGGTACTAATTGGGGTTGCAATTTTAAACTGTTATATATTTTAATTCGTGAATCGAAATGACTATTATAATATATCAAATCGAACCTCGTTTCGATTCCAAAAGACACACGTATGCAATACTTTAGTTTTGCAAGTCTTTCAACAAAAAGCAAATCGATATCCCTTAATACCTTCGTCTTAAAATTTGGTGTGAACTTATTGCGTTGTTTTCTATTCTTTATGATTCGGGTTCTAAATTGATCATCTCAACCATGTTCTTAGAAATTCAATCTTTCTTATTTCTTTGAGTTCTTGTATTCCAAGGTTTTTCTCCTAAAGGATCCCCTTTTTTTATTTCAAAACCATGGTTGCTGAAAATAGGTTATCTATCTTCATATATAAATTTTTGGAATTTTAGATTTAATAAAATTTGTCCATTGACTGTTTTCTTCATTCTTAAGTAACAATTCAAAAAAAAAAGAAATAAATTTTATCATTTAAGTCTTGTGTTTTCTTTGAATATTGTAGTCATTATTTTCATCTTTGGAATTCATTTTATAATTTTCTTTAAATGTTTTGTATCTTTTTCTTGTTCTTTGTTTTCTGTGTTGAACTCATCTTTCTTCTTGATAAACGCAAGAGAGGTACTGCATCTCGTAGTTTAAAAAAACAATAAGGTACTAATTGGGGTTGCAATTTTAAACTGTTATATATTTTAATTCGTGAATCGAAATGACTATTATAATATATCAAATCGAACCTCGTTTCGATTCCAAAAGACACACGTATGCAATACTTTAGTTTTGCAAGTCTTTCAACAAAAAGCAAATCGATTTCCCTTAATATCTACGTCTTAAAATTTGGTGGGAACTTATTGCGTTGTTCTCTATTCTTTATGATTCGGTTTCCAATTTGATAATCTTAACCATGTTCTAAGAAATTCAATCTTTATTATTTCTTTGAGATCTTGGATTCCTAGGTTTTTCTCCTAAAGGATCCCCTTTTTTTTATTTCAAAACCATGGTTGTTGAAAATAGGTTATCTATCTTCATATATAAATTTTTGGAATTTTAGATTTAATAAAATTTGTCCATTGACTGTTTTCTTAATTCTTAAGTAACAAATAGAAGAAAAGAAGAAATAAATTTTATCATTTAAGTCTTGTGTTTTCTTTTAATATTGTAGTCATTATTTTCATCTTTGGAATTCATTTTATAATTTTCTTTAAATGTTTTGTATCTTTTTCTTGTTCTTTGTTTTCTGTGTTCAACTCATCTTTCTTCTTGATAAACACAAGAGAGCTACTGCATCTCGTAGTTTAAAAAAACAATAAGGTACTAATTGGGGTTGCAATTTTAAACTGTTATATATTTTAATTCGTGAATCGAAATGACTATTATAATATATCAAATCGAACCTCGTTTCGATTCCTAAAGACACACGTATGCAATACTTTAGTTTTGCAAGTCTTTCAACAAAAAGCAAATCGATTTCCCTTAATACCTTCGTCTTAAAATTTGGTGTGAACTTATTGCGTTGTTTTCTATTCTTTATGACTCGGGTTCTAATTTGATCATCTAAACCATGTTCTTCGAAATTCAATATTTCTTATTTCTTTGAGTTCTTGGATTCCTAGGTTTTTCTCCTAAAGGATCCCCTTTTTTTTGTTTCAAAACCATGGTTGCTGAAAATAGGTTATCTATCTTCATATATAAATTTTTGGAATTTTAGATTTAATAAAATTTGTCCATTGACTGTTTTCTTCATTCTTAAGTAACAATTCAGAAAAGAAGAAATAAATTTTATCATTTAAGTCTTGTGTTTTCTTTTAATATTGTAGTCATTATTTTCATCTTTGGAATTCATTTTATAATTTTCTTTAAATGTTTTGTATCTTTTTCTTGTTCTTTGTTTTCTATGTTCAACTCATCTTTCTTCTTGATAAACACAAGAGAGCTACTGCATCTCGTAGTTTAAAAAAACAATAAGGTACTAATTGGGGTTGCAATTTTAAACTGTTATATATTTTAATTCGTGAATCGAAATGACTATTATAATATATCAAATCGAACCTCGTTTCGATTCCAAAAGACACACGTATGCAATACTTTAGTTTTGCAAGTCTTTCAACAAAAAGCAAATCGATATCCCTTAATACCTTCGTCTTAAAATTTGGTGTGAACTTATTGCGTTGTTTTCTATTCTTTATGATTCGGGTTCTAATTTGATCATCTAAACCATGTTCTTAGAAATTCAATCTTTCTTATTTCTTTGAGTTCTTGGATTCCTAGGTTTTTCTCCTAAAGGATCCCCTTTCTTATTTCAAAACCATGGTTGCTGAAAATAGGTTATCTATCTTCATATATAAATTTTTGGAATTTTAGATTTAATAAAATTTGTCCATTTACTGTTTTCTTCATTCTTAAGTAACAATTCAGAAAAGAAGAAATAAATTTTATCATTTAAGTCTTGTGTTTTCTTTGAATATTGTAGTCATTATTTTCATCTTTGGAATTCATTTTATAATTTTCTTTAAATGTTTTGTATCTTTTTCTTGATCTTTGTTTTACGTGTTCAACTCATCTTTCTTCTTCAAAACCACAAGAGAGGTACTGCATCTCGTAGTTTAAAACAACAATAAGGTACTAATTGGGATTGCAATTTTAAAATGTTATATATTTTAATTCGTGAATTGAAATGACTATTATAATATATCAAATCGAACCTCGTTTCGATTCCAAAAGACCCACGTATGCAATACTTTAGTTTTGCAAGTCTTTCAACAAAAAGAAAATCGATTTCCCTTAATACCTTCGTCTTAAAATTTGGTGGGAACTTATTGCGTTGTTTTCTATTCTTTATGATTCGGGTTCCAATTTGATAATCTTAACCATGTTCTTAGAAATTCAATCTTTCTTATTTCTTTGAGTTCTTGGATTCCTTGGTTTTTCTCCTAAAGGATCCTCTTTTTTATGTTTCAAAACCATGGTTACTGAAAATAGGTTATCTATCTTCATATATAAATTTTGGGAATTTTAGATTTAATAAAATTTGTCCATTGATTGTTTTCTTCATTCTTAAGTAACAATTCAGAAAAGAAGAAATAAATTTTATCATTTAAGTCTTGTGTTTTCTTTGAATATTGTAGTCATTATTTTCATCTTTGGAATTCATTTTATAATTTTCTTTAAATGTTTTGTATCTTTTTCTTGTTCTTTGTTTTCTGTGTTGAACTCATCTTTCTTCTTGATAAACACAAGAGAGGTACTGTATCTCGTAGTTTAAAAAAACAATAAGGTACTAATTGGGGTTGCAATTTCAAACTGTTATATATTTTAATTCGTGAATCGAAATGATGATTATAATATATCAAATCGAAACTCGTTTCGATTCCAAAAGACACATGTATGCAATACTTTAGTTTTGCAAGTCTTTCAACAAAAAGCAAATCGATATCCCTTAATACCTTGGTCTTAAAATTTGGTGTGAACTTATTGCGTTGTTTTCTATTCTTTATGATTCGGGTTCTAAATTGATCATCTCAACCATGTTCTTAGAAATTCAATCTTTCTTATTTCTTTGAGTTCTTGTATTCCAAGGTTTTTCTCCTAAAGGATCCCCTTTTTTTGTTTCAAAACCATGGTTGCTGAAAATAGGTTATCTATCTTCATATATAAATTTTTGGAATTTTAGATTTAATAAAATTTGTCCATTTACTGTTTTCTTCATTCTTAAGTAACAATTCAGAAAAGAAGAAATAAATTTTATCATTTAAGTCTTGTGTTTTCTTTGAATATTGTAGTCATTATTTTCATCTTTGGAATTCATTTTATAATTTTCTTTAAATGTTTTGTATCTTTTTCTTGATCTTTGTTTTACGTGTTCAACTCATCTTTCTTCTTCAAAACCACAAGAGAGGTACTGCATCTCGTAGTTTAAAACAACAATAAGGTACTAATTGGGATTGCAATTTTAAAATGTTATATATTTTAATTCGTGAATTGAAATGACTATTATAATATATCAAATCGAACCTCGTTTCGATTCCAAAAGACACATGTATGCAATACTTTAGTTTTGCAAGTCTTTCAACAAAAAGAAAATCGATTTCCCTTAATACCTTCGTCTTAAAATTTGGTGGGAACTTATTGCGTTGTTTTCTATTCTTTATGATTCGGGTTCCAATTT
Source organism: Hippophae rhamnoides (assembly GCA_033030585.1). Taxonomy (NCBI): domain Eukaryota; kingdom Viridiplantae; phylum Streptophyta; class Magnoliopsida; order Rosales; family Elaeagnaceae; genus Hippophae; species Hippophae rhamnoides. Next base: position 189,418 of record JAVHJT010000039.1, read on the forward strand.
GATAATCTTAACCATGTTCTTAGAAATTCAATCTTTCTTATTTCTTTGAGTTCTTGGATTCCTTGGTTTTTCTCCTAAAGGATCCTCTTTTTTATGTTTCAAAACCATGGTTGCTGAAAATAGGTTATCTATCTTCATATATAAATTTTTGGAATTTTAGATTTAATAAAATTTGTCCATTGACTGTTTTCTTCATTCTTAAGTAACAATTCAGAAAAGAAGAAATAAATTTTATCATTTAAGTCTTGTGTTTTCTTTTAATATTGTAGTCATTATTTTCATCTTTGGAATTCATTTTATAATTTTCTTTAAATGTTTTGTATCTTTTTCTTGTTCTTTGTTTTCTGTGTTCAACTCATCTTTCTTCTTGATAAACACAAGAGAGCTACTGCATCTCGTAGTTTAAAAAAACAATAAGGTACTAATTGGGGTTGCAATTTTAAACTGTTATATATTTTAATTCGTGAATCGAAATGATGATTATAATATATCAAATCGAACCTCGTTTCGATTCCAAAAGACACACGTATGCAATACTTTAGTTTTGCAAGTCTTTCAACAAAAAGCAAATCGATATCCCTTAATACCTTCGTCTTAAAATTTGGTGTGAACTTATTGCGTTGTTTTCTATTCTTTATGATTCGGGTTCTAAATTGATCATCTCAACCATGTTCTTAGAAATTCAATCTTTCTTATTTCTTTGAGTTCTTGTATTCCAAGGTTTTTCTCCTAAAGGATCCCCTTTTTTTTGTTTCAAAACCATGGTTGCTGAAAATAGGTTATCTATCTTCATATATAAATTTTTGGAATTTTAGATTTAATAAAATTTGTCCATTTACTGTTTTCTTCATTCTTAAGTAACAATTCAGAAAAGAAGAAATAAATTTTATCATTTAAGTCTTGTGTTTTCTTTGAATATTGTAGTCATTATTTTCATCTTTGGAATTCATTTTATAATTTTCTTTAAATGTTTTGTATCTTTTTCTTGTTCTTTGTTTTCTATGTTCAACTCATCTTTCTTCTTGATAAACACAAGAGAGGTACTGTATCTCGTAGTTTAAAAAAACAATAAGGTACTAATTGGGGTTGCAATTTTAAACTGTTATATATTTCAATTCTTGAATCGAAATAATGATTATAATATATCAAATCGAACCTCGTTTCGATTCCAAAAGACACACGTATGCAATACTTTAGTTTTGCAAGTCTTTCAACAAAAAGAAAATCGATTTCCCTTAATACCTTCGTCTTAAAATTTGGTGTGAACTTATTGCGTTGTTTTCTATTCTTTATGATTCGGGTTCCAAATTGATCATCTTAACCATGTTCTTAGAAATTCAATCTTTCTTATTTCTTTGAGTTCTTGGATTCCTTGGTTTTTCTCCTAAAGGATCCTCTTTTTTATGTTTCAAAACCATGGTTACTGAAAATAGGTTATCTATCTTCATATATAAATTTTGGGAATTTTAGATTTAATAAAATTTGTCCATTGATTGTTTTCTTCATTCTTAAGTAACAATTCAGAAAAGAAGAAATAAATTTTATCATTTAAGTCTTGTGTTTTCTTTGAATATTGTAGTCATTATTTTCATCTTTGGAATTCATTTTATAATTTTCTTTAAATGTTTTGTATCTTTTTCTTGTTCTTTGTTTTCTATGTTCAACTCATCTTTCTTCTTGATAAACACAAGAGAGGTACTGTATCTCGTAGTTTAAAAAAACAATAAGGTACTAATTGGGGTTGCAATTTTAAACTGTTATATATTTCAATTCTTGAATCGAAATAATGATTATAATATATCAAATCGAACCTCGTTTCGATTCCAAAAGACACACGTATGCAATACTTTAGTTTTGCAAGTCTTTCAACAAAAAGCAAATCGATATCCCTTAATACCTTGGTCTTAAAATTTGGTGTGAACTTATTGCGTTGTTTTCTATTCTTTATGATTCGGGTTCCAAATTGATCATCTCAACCATGTTCTTAGAAATTCAATCTTTCTTATTTCTTTGAGTTCTTGGATTCCTTGGTTTATCTCCTAAAGGATCCTCTTTTTTATGTTTCAAAACCATGGTTACTGAAAATAGGTTATCTATCTTCATATATAAATTTTTGGAATTTTAGGTTTAATAAAATTTGTCCATTTACTGTTTTCTTCATTCTTAAGTAACAATTCAGAAAAGAAGAAATAAATTTTATCATTTAAGTCTTGTGTTTTCTTTGAATATTGTAGTCATTATTTTCATCTTTGGAATTCATTTTATAATTTTCTTTAAATGTTTTGTATCTTTTTCTTGATCTTTGTTTTACGTGTTCAACTCATCTTTCTTCTTCAAAACCACAAGAGAGGTACTGCATCTCGTAGTTTAAAACAACAATAAGGTACTAATTGGGGTTGCAATTTTAAACTGTTATATATTTCAATTCTTGAATCGAAATAATGATTATAATATATCAAATCGAACCTCGTTTCGATTCCAAAAGACACACGTATGCAATACTTTAGTTTTGCAAGTCTTTCAACAAAAAGCAAATCGATATCCCTTAATACCTTCGTCTTAAAATTTGGTGTGAACTTATTGCGTTGTTTTCTATTCTTTATGATTCGGGTTCTAAATTGATCATCTCAACCATGTTCTTAGAAATTCAATCTTTCTTATTTCTTTGAGTTCTTGGATTCCTTGGTTTTTCTCCTAAAGGATCCCATTTTTTTTTGTTTCAAAACCATGGTTGGTGAAAATAGGTTATCTATCTTCATATATAAATTTTGGGAATTTTAGATTTAATAAAATTTGTCCATTTACTGTTTTCTTCATTCTTAAG